>LR738715.1:863769365-863787247 GCA_902687465.1 Secale cereale | reverse complement strand
GGCGCCTGGGCCCCCCGAAGCTTCCCCGATGCCCCCCTTTGGCATATATTTAAAGCGTCCTCCGAAACCCTCAGAACAGGGACTCTTTTCGCGATCCCATCTCTGTTCCGCCGCCGCCGCCGCTTCCAAGATCGGGAGCACCAGGAGAACTCTTCCCGGCACCCTGCCGGAGGGGAGGATCACCACCGGGAGCTTCTCCACCACCATGGACGCCTCCCGGATGAGTCGTTAGTAGTCTCCCTTGGACCATGAGTCCATGACCAGTAGCTATGTGATGTTCTCCTCCCGTTCTTGTGCTTCACTAATTAGTCCTCGTGAGCTGCCCTACATGATCGAGGCACATATGTAATCCTTATGCTGTTGCTATGTTGAGTTTGCTGGGATCCGATGGATTATGAGATTATGTTCAGATTGATCTTGAGTAATATATTTGATTCACCTCTCTTATGTTTATGTTCATAAGTAATTCTTGCATGTTCTCCTTTGTTATTTATTGCTTTGGCCAAGTAGTAGGTAGTGACTCCAAGAGGGAACGTTATGCTTGATTATGGGTTCATGCCCCTCGATGACTAGTTTGAGTGATAGAAACATGAGTCTAGGGGATGTGTTGTTGCCACAAGGGGGAAAACAACGGTGCCTGTGCCCGCGGGTGCAAGGATTGTTTACTTTACGCAAAGTTCTTTTAATGCAGTTGTCTGTTGCTTTGAGTTTACACTATGGGTGGGGCTCGCAACTTAATACCAGCGAGATGTTCTGGATAGATATCTCAAGGTGGATGATTAGTAGTAGGCATTGATGGATTTCGGTCTACTTACTTTGGCGTACCGCCCATGCTTTGAACCTCAACCTTTCTTGCAATGTAATCAGCATTGGTTTGCGTTCGTGGTCCTGTCAATTGCCCAGCTGTAATTCGTTTACCTCACATAGCTGTTTTATCGTCTTTTGGGAGAGAGACATCACTAGTGAACATCATGAGACTCCGGTCCATATTACCATCATTGATCACATCCACTATTTACTTTTCGCTTTTACTTACTATTGCAAACATTATCTATCACTACTATCATTTGCGTTTAATCCTTTGTGAACTACAAGGCCGGAGGGATTGACAACCTCTCTGTACTCGTTGGGAGCAAAGTTATTTGTATCTGTGTGCAGGTCCACGTTGATTGCTAATATCTGGCGCCGTTAGCAGTTGACACCTACTTGTTGAACCTAGGAGTCTCTGGGGATTCGATCCTTGGCATCTTTGCTAAGGGAAAAACTTCCACAACACTGCATATTACACCTTCCACTTGGGGTAACCAACGAGGGGTTAGAGGCCCATCAAGGAGTTTTTCTGGCGCCGTTACCGGGGACTCCACTCTTTAGGATAGGGGAGTTGCACGCTATCTTTTATCTTTGCTTTTTAGTCTTGTTAGTTTATCTTTCAGTTTTCTCTATGTCTTTCACTAGTTATGCTTATGGACAACCTTGCTATTGGATCGTTGCTTGCGGGAAGACGCCCCACACCTGTGATGGTTGCTCCTCCCCCTACTGAAATTGTGCTCTATAAAATACCAGCTGGTATTATCGATTATGTTTTGGCTAATCGTTATGCAGGAGACAGACATCCCGGTGAACACTTGCTATATCTGTCACGATTATGTTCATTATTTAAGCTTGCAGGTGTATCAAGGGAGTTTTTCATGAGGAAATTGTTCGCCGTATCACTTATAGATAAAGCTTCAGATAGGTACAAGCTCCTCGATAACTCGCACTTGCTTGATTGGCAAGAGCTTATGTCTCTCTTTTATACTAAGTTTTATCCTCTTCATGATGCTTATGTGGAGAGTAAGAGTACCTTTTTGCATGTGGATCATGGTAACAATGCTTTATGTAATGCTTATATTGTTGAGTTTATTCGTGATCCCACTGAAAATTATTATGAGAAGGGAACATATGCTTATAGATATTTCAATAATATCAAGTTCCCTCTCTTTATGTTGAAGGTTTTGAAGCTGCACTTGTTTTGTCTTCCTATGCTTATTGCTTTGTGCTTCAAGGAATTATTGTATTGCAATATTCCTATGCATAGGAAGCATGTTAGGCTTAAATGTGTTTGGTGTTTGCTTCTTGATTCTCTCTTTTGTTCTTCAACTCTTATTCCTACGAGAGCATCTTTAAAGTCTTAAGCCTAGCTTAAAGGCATAAAAGAAAGCGCTTTTGGGAGGCAGCCCACATGAATAAATTTTTTGCTTTTGTTGTGTCTTGATATTGTTTACTACTGTAGCATCATCATTGTATCTTTGCTTTTCATATTTGTGCCAAGTATAGCCTCTGATTGCTAGAAAGTTCAAAAGTTGTGAGGTGTTGTCCAGGAAACAGATTCTGTCCTTGGACAGAAAAATTCGTATAAAATCACCAGATCATCTTTTTGGTCTGAATTTTTTCGACAGCGTTCTCTATATAATTGTCTTTCGTGCGTCTGTTCTGAGTTTTTTATTTGAGTTGCAGAAGTATCCCGAACAGATCAATTACTACCTGATGTTCTGTTTTTCACAGATTCTGTCCTGTTTTGCCTTTCCTTCACTTTGCAAATCAAGAGCTTGCTTATTCTTTGCAAAAACCTTTTGGCAATCTTGAGAAACAGTAGAACTTCAAGAATATCTTTATTTCCAGCAAGGTGCAATTATTTTATTAAGGGTACTAACCTCGCTAATCAGATTATAATGAGTTATGTATGAAGGGAGTTTTCAAGTGTGCGAGGGAAGATGATAAAAAGATTCAGGAGTGTCAAGCGCTCAAGCTTGGGGATGCCCCCGTGCACCCCCAAGAAATATTCAAGGAGACTCAAGCGTCTAAGCTTGGGGATGCCCCCGTGCATCCCCTTCTCCATCAACATTATCAGTTCGTCTTTCGTTCCACAATATTTTTATCACTTCATGTGTTATGTGCTATGCTTGGAGCGTCTTGCTTTTAGTTTTCTTTTTAGTTTTTCGTAACGAGTCGGAACTCAACATTCTTTATGTGGGAGAGAAAAACGCTCCACTTCTACCTAGAACATAACATAGAATTTTCATGTCTATCTTCGATGTGTGTGTTCTTTGTCTTTTAATAGCTACTATCATGTTCTGCTCTTATTATTCATGCTTATCTTTTCAAAGAGCTTTTGTTTAGTTGGTTGCTTGAACTCTCTTTAATTATCATGCTCACCTTATTAAGAGAGTTTGCTTCCGTTGCATTGGTTAATGTGTCTATGATAAAGATGCTACTTGCATAATGGTGCTTAGTAGTTCAGGTTTTCTTATGGTTAATCTCAAATAGATGGGGGATTCCCAATGTGTTATTGGAGTACCAACATGATTTGTTTGCCTATGATGTGGTATGGTCTAGTAATATCTTCCTTCGAGAAATTATTTTGATTGACTTGGCGTATGCTCACGCATATTTAAGACTGTAAAGAAAGTCTGTCAAGCCTTGATGATCTTTTATTTCTGAGTAGCGATATAACTACCATGCCTGATTCAATGTTGCTTTGTCGCTCTGCCTGATTATGACCGTCATTGCTCTCTTAGTTGGTCGCTCCCAGTCTTTTGCTAACCTCCACCTGTACTAAGCAGACTAACTTTGCAATACATAGCTCATGGGAAAGTAGCTTAAAAACTATTGTGGTAAAGAATATGTTGCTTATGTATCTTATTTCTTATAAGTTGCTTGCTGAGCGGTAACCATGTCTCTGGGGACGCCATCAACTGTCAAACTTTTGTTGAATATCATGTGAGTTGCTATGCATGTTCGTCTTGTCTGAAGTAAGGGTGATTTGCCATGGGTTGGTTTGAATATGCATATTGTTAGAGAAGAACATTGGGCCGCCAACCAAAGCCATGTATCATGGTGGAAGTTTTAGCTTGGACGTTAATCCTCAATCTCTTATGAGAATATGCTTATGCATTAAAGAGGAGTCCATCATCTATTTTCTATGTTGTCCCGGTATGGATGTCCTCAAGTTGAGATCTATCAAAAACGAGAAATCAAATGCGATTTATCTCCTTGGACCTTTGTACAGGTGGCATAGAGGTACCCCTTTGTGACACTTGGTTGAAACATATGTAATGCAATGATAACCCATGGAAATCCGAGCTAATTAGGACAAGGTGCGGGCACTATTGGTATTCGATGCATGAGGCTTGCAACTTATAGGATGTCTTATGCATGACACATATGAAGTACTACTACCGTTGACAAAATTGCTTCTATGTTTTCAAAAATAAAAAGCTCTAACACATAACCATTCTTTTACTTTTTAAGTCTCCACATTCTTTCTTCAAGCACCAACTACTGAGAGCATGATTGTCATTCTGAGTGTAATATGCATTGTCCCAAAGTAGCATTGTCTTTTGCATGATTGTGATATCGTTTATTTTGAAATCATTGTATCTAGTCATCACTTAAACCTTGAAGGTGCCCCTGCATTTATGTTTTGCTTCACTAAAGGGGGCAAGCTAGATATCACTTTATCCTATTTGCACATCATGTTCATTGCAAATCTTTTTGATGTTTCAATTTCATATTGTAAAACTTTCAGTCATTTGTGATTTTCTCATGAGGCAACTTAATTACTATAGAATCATTGTCTCAGTAAGCTTTTGTCATATGACTATAAAAAGTCCTATATGGTTAATAGCATGTCACCACAGAAATTATTCTTGTTATCATTTACCTACTCGAGGACGAGCAGGAATTAAGCTTGGGGATGTTGATACGCCCAAAACGTATCTATAATTTCTGCTTGCTCCATGCCACTTTTGGGTGATATTGCTATGATATTTATACACTTCCATACACTTTTGATCATATTTGGACTAACCAACTAATCCAGTGCACCCCAGTGCCAGTTTCTGTTTTCAGCTGTTTTTGTATTTCAGGTTTTCACGTTACGAGAACTGCGAGGAAAAATCCAGAAAAAATATATAAAAAATCAGCGTTTCGGAAACTACCGTGCGTCCGAAGGACAGCCGGGGGGCCCACCAGGGCTCCAAGCGCCCTGGCGGCGCCCCCCCTGGGCCGCGCCGGGGGGGCGCCTGGGCCCCCCGAAGCTTCCCCGATGCCCCCCTTTGGCATATATTTAAAGCGTCCTCCGAAACCCTCAGAACAGGAACTCTTTTCGCGATCCCATCTCTGTTCCGCCGCCGCCGCTGCTTCCAAGATCGGGAGCACCAGGAGAACTCTTCCCGGCACCCTGCCGGAGGGGAGGATCACCACCGGGAGCTTCTCCACCACCATGGACGCCTCCCGGATGAGTCATGAGTAGTCTCCCTTGGACCATGAGTCCATGACCAGTAGCTATGTGATGTTCTCCTCCCGTTCTTGTGCTTCACTAATTAGTCCTCGTGAGCTGCCCTACATGATCGAGGCACATATGTAATCCTTAGGCTGTTGCTATGTTGAGTTTGCTGGGATCCGATGGATTATGAGATTATGTTCAGATTGATCTTGAGTAATATATTTGATTCACCTCTCTTATGTTTATGTTCATAAGTAATTCTTGCATGTTCTCCGTTGTTATTTATTGCTTTGGCCAAGTAGTAGGTAGTGACTCCAAGAGGGAACGTTATGCTTGATTGTGGGTTCATGCCCCTCGATGACTAGTTTGAGTGATAGAAACATGAGTCTAGGGGATGTGCTGTTGCCACAAGGGGGAAAACAACGGTGCCTGTGCCCGCGGGTGCAAGGATTGTTTACTTTACGCAAAGTTCTTTTAATGCAGTTGTCTGTTGCTTTGAGTTTACACTATGGGTGGGGCTCGCAACTTAATACCAGCGAGATGTTCTGGATAGATATCTCAAGGTGGATGATTAGTAGTAGGCATTGATGGATTTCGGTCTACTTACTTTGGCGTACCGCCCATGCTTTGAACCTCAACCTTTATTGCAATGTAATCAGCATTGGTTTGCGTTCGTGGTCCTGTCAATTGCCCAGCTGTAATTCGTTTACCTCACATAGCTGTTTTATCGTCTTTTGGGAGAGAGACATCACTAGTAAACATCATGAGACTCCGGTCCATATTACCATCATTGATCACATCCACTATTTACTTTTCGCTTTTACTTACTATTGCAAACATTATCTATCACTACTATCATTTGCGTTTAATCCTTTGTGAACTACAAGGCCGGAGGGATTGACAACCTCTCTGTACTCGTTGGGAGCAAAGTTATTTGTATCTGTGTGCAGGTCCACGTTGATTGCTAATATCTGGCGCCGTTAGCAGTTGACACCTACTTGTTGAACCTAGGAGTCTCTGGGGATTCGATCCTTGGCATCTTTGCTAAGGGAAAAACTTCCACAACACTGCATCTTACACCTTCCACTTGGGGTAACCAACGAGGGGTTAGAGGCCCATCACATATGCTTATAGATATTTCAATAATATCAAGTTCCCTCTCTTTATGTTGAAGGTTTTGAAGCTGCACTTGTTTTGTCTTCCTATGCTTATTGCTTTGTGCTTCAATGAATTATTGTATTGCAATATTCCTATGCATAGGAATCATGTTAGGCTTAAATGTGTTTGGTATTTGCTTCTTGATGCTCTCTTTTGTTCTTCAACTCTTATTCTTACGAGAGCATCATTAAAGTCTTAAGCCTATCTTTATGGCGATGAAGAAAGAGCTCTAGGGAGACAACCCTTGTTATCTTTGCTTTCAGTTTGTTCTTTCAGTTTTAGTGGTCTTGATGTTTGTTACTACTGTAGCAACATCATTGTATCTTTATTTTTCAGCTTTGTGCCAAGTTTAGCCTCCGATTGCAAGAAAGTTCAAAAGTTGTGACGTGCAGTCCAGAAAACAGATTATGTCCTTGGACAGAAAAATTCGTATAAAATCACCAGATCATCTTTTTGGTCTGAATTTTTTTGACAGCGTGCTCTATACAATTGGCTTTTGGGCGCCTGTTCTGAGTTTTTTGATTTGAGTGGCAGAAGTGCCCCGAAAAAATTATTTACTACCTGCTGGTCTGTTTTTCACAGATTCTGTCATGTTTTGCCTTTTCTTCGTTTTGCAAACCTTGAGCTTGCTTTTTCTTTGCAAAAACCTTTTGGAAATCTTGAGAAACAGTAGCTCTTCAAGATTATCTTTATTTCCAGTAGGGAAAAGTTATTTTATTATGGGTACTAACCTCGCTAATCAGATTATGATGAGTTATGTATGAAGGGAGTTTTCAAGTGTGCGAGGGAAGATGATGAAAAAAGATTCAGGAGGGTCAAACGCTCAAGCTTGGGGATGCCCCCGTGCACCCCCAAGAAATATTCAAGAAGACTCAAGCGTCTAAGCTTGGGGATGCCCCCGTGCATCCCCTTCTCCATCAACAATTATCAGTTCGTCTTTCGTTCCACTATATTAATCACTTCATGCGTTATGTGCTATGCTTGGAGCGTCTTGCTCTTAGTTTCCTTTTTAGTTTTCTTTAGCTTTGCTTGCTGTTCATAACGAGTTAGAACCCAGCTTTCTTTGTGTGGGAGAGAAACACGCTCCACTTCAACCTAGAACACAACATAGGATTTTCATGCTTATCTTTGTTGTGTGTGTTCTTTGTCTTTCCATAACTACTGTCATGTTTAGCTCTTAGTTTTCATGCTTTTCTTTTTAAAGAGCTTTTGTTTAGTTGGTTGTTGAACTCTCTTGAGTTTTCACGTTTATCTTGTTAAGAGAGTTTGTCTGTTGCACTGAGTTGTATGTCTTAACTCAAAGTAGGTAATTGAGGTTGCTATTTAATTTTAGTAGTAACTTGCAATAGTTTTGAGGTATTGCCATGAGTAATGACTGAACTTTTGGTGTCAAGAGCTTCAGCCTATTAGTGATAGATGTCGTATTTTGGGCAATCCGTGTTTATTTTCGAAAACCTACAAAATAGTTGAGAACTTTAGCTACTAAATGGATCACTAATCTTTGGAGGGATCGAATATTAGAGTACACTCACGTACCATGGGTCGAGGATGCGCAAGGGTAACCAAACCCCCATACACACCTCCTCGGGGTACTTGTCTCTTTGTGAACCTCCTAATTAGATTGAGAGTTACCGATAATAAGTGCACGAGTTCTTCGGACTAATGTGAGTATTTGAAAGTTGACACTTCCACCTATCCATATTTTTCTAGCCTCTTCGGTACCGTGCATTGCCCTTTCTCACCTCGAGAGTTGGCGCATACTTCGCCGGTGCATCCAAATCCTTGGCACGATACGCTCTGTCATCATAAGCCTCATTATATCCTTCCTCAAAACAGCCACCATACCTACCTATTAAGGCATTTCCATAGCCTTTCCGAGATACATTGCCATGCAACATCCATCTTCTCATGACTTGATCTTCATGTCATACATGCTTTTTGCTTGATCGATGAGCCGCATGCTAGTTGGGCCTTGCCCTAATCATTGCTACATGACGCGGTAGTATCATTGCATATCCTGCTACACTGGCAGAGGGATACATTTGCATACATCATGATAGTTTCATTTTCTTTATGTTGAGTACTTTTGTAAAGTGTGAAAGATCTTCTATACTTCTTGTAATACATAGATTGTTGCCCCTATAGTGAGGAAAAGATCCCAAAGAGGACAAATCAAAAGATCCCAAAGAGGACAAAATCAAAAGATCCCAAAGAGGACAAATGAGAGATAAATAGAAAGAGCCATTGAGGCCACAAAAGTAAAAAAAATAGAAAAAAAGAGAGAAAAAGAAATAAAAAGAGAGAAGGGGGCACACTACTATTTCTTTTGAGAGATCCACACTCGTACTCCATCTTATACCTTGTGCTCCATAGAGATTATCATTCATGCATATAGCTATGTGGGGACCTGTACACTATAGAACTTAGCTTGTATATTCGAATGATGAGCCTCCTCAAAAGAGATCTAGGTCTTCTTGAGCAAGCAAGTTGGATGCACCCCCGCTAGTTCCATTGGAGAGCTTACCTTAGCTCATATGTGCATCCGTTGCATGGCAATCCCTACTCCTCACATCATATCTATCATTTGGCTTTCTCTCGCCGATGATTGTCCTCATTGATGTGAGCCTTTCACACCTTTTTTTGTCTTCCCCCTTCATCATTTTTCTCTCTTTGCCATCCGAAGTGTCAACTTTCTTGCTTACGCTCATCCATTGCATGAGTGCTCAAAACATCGAAAGGGAGTGGATCATTTTGACTTGTACCTGGCTGACGGTCTGGGGATGAGTCAAGATAAGATTCCAAAGAAGACCAAGTGTGAAACTTTAGTAGATTAAGTTCTCAACAATACAAAAACTATGTTTTACTCTCTC
This sequence comes from Secale cereale, assembly GCA_902687465.1. Classification (NCBI taxonomy): domain Eukaryota; kingdom Viridiplantae; phylum Streptophyta; class Magnoliopsida; order Poales; family Poaceae; genus Secale; species Secale cereale. The sequence continues at coordinate 863,777,953 of LR738715.1, read as the reverse complement.
CTATATCCCTATCCCCTTTCTTGCACGCAAACACCATTTGGAGACATTCGAGTCACGGACAGCGAGAGCTCTTGCACCTTTATGTTCTTATGTTACTTGTTACAATGCTAATGTAGACTCTTGCTTGTTATGACTTGAATTGAATTGCGTGCCTTCATTGCTTTACTTAAAAGTTCTTATATGGTTGATAGCATGTCACCACAGAAATTATGCTTGTTATCATTTACCTACTCGAGGACGAGCAGGAATTAAGCTTGGGGATGTTGATACGTCCAAAACGTATCTATAATTTCTGCTTGCTCCATGCCTCTTTTGTGTGATATTGCTATGATATTTATGCACTTCCATACACTTTTGATCATATTTGTACTAACCTATTAACTCAGTGCACCACAGTGCCAGTTCCTGTTTTCTGCTGTTTTTCTATTTCAGGTTTCCCCCATATTAAAAGTGCCCTAAAAATTCCGGGAAAAATACAGGAAAAATCAGCGTATCGGGAGCTTCCAGAAAAACCAAGGCATGGCCAGAGGGGAGCCTGGGGTGGCCCAGGCGGCCACACGGCACGGCCCCACCCCTGGCCGCGCTAGGGGGGCGCCTGGGGCCCCACCTCCGCCTCTAGTGACCCCCTTTTGCATATATATTGCTCGCGTCCCGAAACCCTCGAGGACGGAACCCTTTTTTGCGATCTCGTCTCTGTTCCGCCGCCGCCGCGCTTCGAAGATCGGGAGCACCAGGAGAACTCTTCCCGGCACCCTGCCGGAGGGGAGAACCACCACCGGGAGCTTCTCCACCACCATGGACGCTTCCCGGATGAGTTGTGAGTAGTATGCCTTGGACCATGGGTCCATGACCAGTAGCTATGTGATGTTATCCTCCCCTCTTTGTTCTTCATGGATTAAACCTCGTGAGCTGCCCTACATGATCGAGGCACATATGTAATCTTTCTGCTGTTGCTATGCTGAGTTTGCTGGGATCCGATGGATTATGAGATTACGTTCAGATTGTGTGTGAGTAATATATTTGATTCACCTCTTTTATATTTATGTTCTTGAGTAATTCTTGCATGTTCTCCGTTGCTGTTTATTGCTTTGGCCAAGTAGTAGGTAGTAACTCCAAGAGGGAACGTTATGCTTGATTGTGGGTTCATACCCCTCGATGACTAGTTTGAGTGACAGAAACATGAGTCTAGGGGATGTGCTGTTGCCACAAGGGGGAAAACAACGGTGCTTGTACTTGCGGGTGCAAGGATTGTTTACTTTACGCAAAGTTCTTTTAATGCAGTTGTCTGTTGCTTTGAGTTTACACTTTGGGTGGGACTCGCAACTTAATACCAGCGAGATGTTCTGGATAGATATCTCAAGGTGGATGATTAGTAGTAGATGCAGATGGATTTCGGTCTACTTGCCTTGGCGTACCGCCCATGCTTTTGAGCCTCTACCTTTTTTACAGCATAGTTAGCATTGGTTTGCGCACATAATCCTGTCAATTGCCCAGCTGTAATTTGTTTACCTTGCTTAGCTATTTTATCGTCTTTTGGGAGAGAGACATCACTAGTGAACATCATGGGACCCCGGTCCATATTACCATCACTGATCACACCCGCTATTTACTACATGTCCTTATTTCCTAGTTGCAGTCAGACCTATCACTATTATCTCTTGCGTTTGATCCTTTGTAAATGACAAGGCCGGAGGGATTGACAACCTCTCTCTACTCGTTGGGAGCAAAGTTATGTGTATCTGTGTGCAGGTCCTGTCAAGCAAAAGTTTCTGGCGCTATTGACACCTTCTTGTCGACCCTCGGAGTCTCACGGGATTCGATCCTTGGTATCTTTGCCAAGGGAAATTTGCCGCTACGCTACATCTCAAACCTTCCACTTGGGGTAACCAACGAGGGGCGAGAAGCCATCAACGCCCGAGTTGTTCGCCTTGGGGTTCGCCAGTACTTCTAGTGGAGAAGAAGGATGGATCGTTAAGAATGGTTGTTGATTACCGAGGATTGAATGAAGTAACGATCAAGAACAAGTACCCATTGCCAATGATCAATGATCTGTTCGATAGATTGCAAGGAGCTAAAGTATTTTCCAAGATCGATCTACGATCAGGGTACCATCAATTGAAGATCCGAGAGCAGGATATACCTAAGACGGCCTTTTTTTTTTTGACTATGTACTGCAAGGCAACAGCCTCACAGTGTTTTATTACCTTAATAAAAACCCATGTAGGGAAAGAAATACAAAGGTCTAAATAAATACAGAGAAGAGGGAGGAAGGGACTTACATCTATGCTACTGGAGTGAGGCTATCCAAGCTAAGAGTCTATCTCTATATTTACATTTAATTCTATGTGCAAGTAAAGAAATATCATATACAAAGTTTCTTCTCCAGGATCTGAAACTAGGTTGCTCATTCCTGAAAACTTTGCCATTCCTCTGAGTCCAGATATTCCAAGCAGCAGTGAAGACCACCTCAGTGAAGAAAGGTTGTCCAAAGTCTTGACGTGCTGCTAGGGCCATGGAGTAAGTGGAGGAGTGTCCTGTAGCTGTCCAAGAAATACCAAGATAGTTCCAAACGCGCTGACTGAAATTGCAGACGAAGAAGAGGTGTGCCCGGTCTTCAAGATGGGGCAGAAGACATATAGAGCAATGAGCATCATCAACACGCCAGTGCCTTCGCTGCATCATATCTCTGGTGTTGAGGCGATCCATTAGAAGAAGCCAGCCAAAAACTTTGATCTTCAGTGTGCAAGAGCATTTCCAAATCCATTTAAATATGGGGTCCACCGCAATGTGAGAAAACCGGAAGTCATAGTACACCTTGGAGATGAAGGTGCCAGATTTGGAGGGCCATTTCCAGATATCATTTGCTGCGGGATCAAGGTGTATAGAAGTCAAAAGAGACTGCAGAACCTGCAATTCCTCAAAGGCTTCGATGGACAGGGGTAAGTGGAAGTTCTGTGGTTCAGATGAATCCAGGAAGAAATCCTTGACAGTGATAAACTCATTGATCACAAATGAAAATAGATGTGGAAATCTGGTCTGTAGAGAAATCACCCTATTATCAATATGCCATTTATCCGTCCAAAACAAGACTGTGTCACCCGAGGCAACAAAAGGGACAGCGAGGGAGCAGAACTGATCATAGAGTTGAAAGATGTCCCTCCACCAAAAGGAACCACAGTTGCGGGTTGCTTGGGGTGGAGAAGAGACGTAATAAGTGTCCCAGATCAATTGAACCCAAGGTATATCCAATTTGTTGAAGAATTTATATAGATGTTTCATGAGCAAAGCCTCATTCTGAGTTTCCAGGTGGGTGACACCAAGTCCACCACGTTTCTTGGGCCGGCAGATAAGGTCCCAGGCAGCGAGAGATTGACAAGGCGTCTCAGAATTTCCTCTCCATAGACATTGGCGCATGATTCGTTCCAGCTGCTTAAGCCTTTACCACTAGGTATGGGTTGTACGAGTATACCGTTATGTCATTTGGTCTGACAAACGCACTGGCATACTTTATGAACCTGATGAACAAAGTGTTTATGGAGTATTTGGATAAGTTCATCGTAGTGTTCATCAATGATATTTTGATCTTCTCGAAGGATGAAGAGGAGCATGCAGAGCATTTGCGTTTGGTATTGGAGATGCTCAGAGAACATCAGTTATATGCCAAGTTTAGCAAATGTGAATTTTGGTTGAAGGAAGTCGGATTCCTCGGACATGTTATATCCGGAGAAGGAATAGCAGTAGATCCCGCCAAGGTGGACACTGTGACCAATTGGGAAGCACCAACAACAGTTGGAGAGATCCGGAGTTTTCTTGGACTTGCAGGATACTGCCGGAGATTCATTGAGAATTTCTCGATGATTGCAAAGCCAATGACGGAGTTGTTAAAGAAGGACACCAAGTTCAGTTGGACAAAAGAATGTGAGGCCAGTTTCCAGGAATTGAAGAAAAGGTTGGTCTCATCCCCTGTGTTGATTCTGCCAGATCAACATAAGAATTATGAGGTGTACTGCGACGCTTCACGTCGAGGACTTGGAGCTGTTCTTATGCAGGAAGGAAGAGTTGTTTCGTATGCTTCACGACAACTGAAACCTCATGAGATGAACTATGCCACCCACGATTTGGAGTTAGCAGTCGTAGTGCATGCATTGAAGACGTGGAGACATTTTCTCATTGGAAACCATTGTGAAGTATATACGGATCACAAGAGTTTGAAGTATATATTCACTCAGAAGGAGCTGAATCTTAGGCAAATGAGATGGCTGGAACTCATTAAGGATTATGACCTGAGATTGCATTATCATCCCGGAAAGGCTAACGTAATAGCCGATGCGCTAAGCCGCAAGAGCCATGTCAATACCCTAATGATGGAAGAATTTCCAAAGGAGTTAGCCGAGGACCTACGAGAACTACGGTTGGAGATAGTACCGAGAGGCTATGTAGCAACATTAGAAATCCAGTCTACCCCGATGGATAAAATCAGAGAAGCTCAGAAAGCTGACAAGGAGGTTGCCTCTATAAAGGAGAGGATGAGCGAAGGAAAAGCTAAAGGATTTCGTGAGGATGAACACGACACCCTATGGTTTGAGGATCGAATCTATGTGCCCAATGACCCGGAGATCAGGAAGTTGATTTTACAGGAGGCCCATGATTCACCATACTCGATTCACCCAGGAAATACTAAGATGTATTTGGATTTGAAGGATATTTTCTGGTGGACCGGTATGAAGAAGGATATTGCGGAGTATGTAGCAGTTTGTGATGTATGCCAAAGAGTAAAGGCAAAACATCAGAAGCCGACATGATTGTTACAACCTATGCCAATACCCGAATGGAAGTGGGAGAAGCTTGGCATGGATTTTATCACCGGATTCCCAGGACCAAAGCAGGATATGATTCAATCTGGGTAGTAGTAGACCGATTGACGAAGGTAGCCCACTTTATTCCTGTGAAAACCACATATACCAGTGCAAAGTTGGCTAAGATATATATGACCAGAATTGTATGTCTGCATGGAGTGCCGAGGAGCATTGTATCAGATAGAGGAACCCAGTTTACCTCAAAGTTCTGGAATCAGTTACATGAAACTTTGGGTACCAGGCTAGAGTTTAGCACAGCGTTTCATCCGCAGACAGATGGACAAACGGAGAGAGTCAATTAGATTTTGGAGGATATGCTGAGAGCCTGTGTATTAGATTATGGATCTAGTTGGGATGACAACTTTCCCTACGCGGAGTTCTCATACAACAACAGTTACCAAGCCAGTTTGAAGATGGCCCCTTTTGAAGCATTATACGGAAGGAGATGTAGGACACCGTTGTCATGGGACAAAGTTGGAGACCGACAGTTGTTTGGACCAGACTTAATCAAAGAGTCTGAGGAGAAGGTGAAGTTGATTCGAGATAGACTGAAGGTAGCTCAGTCCAGGCAGAAGAGTTATGCAGACTCGAAGCACAAGGAGATAGCCTATGAGATCGGAGATAGAGCGTACTTGAGAGTATCACCTCTGCGAGGAGTTAAACTTTTCGGAGTTAAAGGGAAGTTAGCCCCGAGATTTGTGGGACCTTACCGTGTTTTGGAACGCATGTGAGAGGTTGCCTACAAGTTGGAATTGCCCGAAGGATTGTCAGGAGTGCACGACGTGTTTCACGTTTCGCAGCTTAAGAAGTGCCATGCGGAGATGGCCGATATACCGCTTAGAGACACAGTACCCCTGGAAGCAATTCAGTTGGACAGTGATCTGACCTACGAGGAGAAGCCTGTTAAGATTCTTGAATTTTCGAGCGGAGTTACTCGCAGTAAGGTTATCAAGTTTTGCAAAGTTCAGTGGAGTCACCACACCGAGGAAGAAGCCACCTGGGAACGAGAAGATGATCTACGCAAGGACCACCCACACATGTTCTCTAGCCAAGTCGAATCTCGAGGGCGAGATTCATTCTAAGGTGGGTAGGTTTGTAAAATCCCAAATTTTCAATTTGGAATGTTATACATAGATCATATTTGCATTTCATGCTTTTTGCATTTTTGTTTGTGGCGTTCCTCGAAATTCTAAGAAACTCAAGGACCTACGGAGAGAGTTGGGGATTTTACCGTTTTCGTATTTGAGTTCGCTCGAATACCGGTACGAGGACAATGTGATTCTAATTATTTTTCTCTCCTAAAAATATTTCCAAATACAAAAAAATGAGCGGAGATAATATGACTTCTCCAAAATAACAGAAATATTGGAGGAAAAATGTTAAAATCACTTTTGGTCTGGATTTATTTGCGGATTTATTTGCATAGGAAAAATGCGCGTTTTTCAAAATTGCATTTAGGTCCGGGAAAAATGTTCACTTTGTCCTAAATATTATTAGAGGACGGTGAAAACTTATTTCGGGAATTTTGGAGTCTGTTTGGTATTTCTTTCGTTAGTTTTTCTGCGCCGGGACTCTATTAAAAAAAAGTGAACCGACTTAGACTCGTATAGGAATAGGACTTTGGCCTTTATAAGCTGCAGCCGCCGGCCCAACTCGCCTCGCCCGCCAGCCCCGCCCGAAACCCTAGCGCCGCCAGCCGCCAGCCGCCGCCGCCCCGCCGCCAGCCCGCCGCCGCCGCCACCGCCCCGCCGCCGGAGCCGCCGGACTTCGCCGCCGTCGACGAGGTAGCAACCGCCGCCGCCATCGGTTTTCTCCAAAAGACCGATCGGTTTTGTTTTTTTCAGGAAAACCCTAGATCCGTTTTTTTATTTAGATAGATCCGTTTTTCGTCGGTTTAGTTATTTAGCGGACGTTCGTCCATACGTTCGTTTTAACGAACGGTTTTCCTTAGTTAGCCGCAGACAGCAAACGTTCGTTCGTTAGCCTGTTCGTTCGTTTTCTTTTTCGGGGTATTTATCCGCGGTTATTCCGATCGCGATTTCTACCCTGATCTTGTTTTTCGTTTTTCTTTTCGCTCGAGAGTCGGAATCAGGTGATTCAAAATCCCAGATCTTCGTCTCGATGCCCTCTTTACGTTTAATCAACTTGAACAAGGTTTTGGCTACTGTAAAATTTTACTTTAGGCCAACTAGTAAACCGGAGCTCATTTCTTTTGCAGTTTGAGTTTCGTTGCTTCTTTCGAGTTGATTCTTATTGCAAACCGGAGTTCTTAAGTTGAAATTTCTGGTTAGATCTCTAATTTGAGTTTTACCCGTGCATTAGTTAAGTACTTATTGTATGCTTGTTTGTTTGCGATAGAGTACCCGGAGTGCGCCGCTTGCTACTTTGAGTCTCTAGGTTTTGCGGATCATCATCAAGGTGATGGGCCTCTAACCCCTCGTTGGTTACCCCAAGTGGAAGGTGTAAGATGTAGTGTTGTGGAAGTTTTTCCCTTAGCAAAGATGCCAAGGATCGAATCCCCAGAGACTCCTAGGTTCAACAAGTAGGTGTCAACTGCTAACGGCGCCAGATATTAGCAATCAACGTGGACCTGCACACAGATACAAATAACTTTGCTCCCAACGAGTACAGAGAGGTTGTCAATCTCTCCGGCCTTGTAGTTCACAAAGGATTAAACGCAAATGATAGTAGTGATAGATAGTGTTTGCAATAGTAAGTAAAAGCGAAAAGTAAATAGCGGATGTGATCAATGATGGTAATATGGACCGGAGTCTCATGATGTTCACTAATGATGTCTCTCTCCCAAAAGACGATAAAACAGCTATGTGAGGTAAACGAATTACAGCTGGGCAATTGACAGGACCACGAACGCAAACCAATGCTGACTACATTGCAAGAAAGGTTGAGGTTCAAAGCATGGGCGGTACGCCAAAGTAAGTAGACCGAAATCCATCAATATCTACTACTAATCATCCACCTTGAGATATCTATCCAGAACATCTCGCTGGTATTAAGTTGCGAGCCCCACCCATAGTGTAAACTCAAAGCAACAGACAACTGCATTAAAAGAACTTTGCGTAAAGTAAACAATCCTTGCACCCGCGGGCACAAGCACCGTTTTTCCCCCTTGTGACAACAGCACATCCCCTAGACTCATGTTTCTGTCACTCAAACTAGTCATCGAGGGGCATGAACCCACAATCAAGCATAACGTTCCCTCTTGGAGTCACTACCTACTACTTGGCCAAAGCAATAAATAACAACGGAGAACATGCAAGAATTACTTATGAACATAAATATAAGAGAGGTAAATCAAATATATTACTCAAGAACAATCTGAACATAATCTCATAATCCATCGAATCCCAGCAAACTCAACATAGCAACAGCATAAGGATTACATATGTGCCTCGATCATGTAGGGCAGCTTACGAGGACTAATTAGTGAAGCACAAGAACGGGAGGAGAACATCACATAGCTACTGGTCATGGACTCATGGTCCAAGGGAGACTACGCGTCCATGGTGGTGGAGAAGCTCCCGGTGGTGATCCTCCCCTCCGGCAGGGTGCCGGGAAGAGTTCTCCTGGTGCTGCCGATCTTGGAAGCGGCGGCGGCGGCGGAAAAGAGATGGGATCGCGAAAAGAGTTCCTGTTCTGAGGGTTTCGGAGGACGCTTTAAATATATGCCAAAGGGGGGCATCGGGGAAGCTTCGGGGGGCCCAGGCGCCCCCC
>LR738715.1:863730307-863769273 GCA_902687465.1 Secale cereale | reverse complement strand
CGGCTGTCCTTCGGACGCACGGTAGTTTCCGGAACGCTGATTTTTTATATAATTTTTCTGGATTTTTCCTGGCAGTTCTCATAACATGAAAACCTGAAATACAAAAACAGCCGAAAACAGAAACTGGCGCTGGGGTGCACTGGATTAGTAGGTTAGTCCAAATATGATCAAAAGTGTATGGAAGTGTATGAATATCATAGCAATATCACCCAAAAGTGGCATGGAGCAAGCAGAAATTATAGATACGTTTTGGACGTATCAACATCCCCAAGCTTAATTCCTGCTCGTCCTCGAGTAGGTAAATGATAACAAGAATAATTTCTATGGTGACATGCCATTAACCATATAGGACTTTTTATAGTCATATGACAAAAGCTTACTGAGACAATGAATCTATAGTAATTAAGTTGCCTCATGAGAAAATCACAAATGACTGAAAGTTTTACAACATGACATTGAAACATCAAAAAGATTTGCAATGAACATGATGTGCAAATATGATAAAGTGATATCTAGCTTGCCCCCTTTAGTGAAGCAAAACATAAATGCAGGGGCACCTCCAAGGTTTAAGTGATGACTAGATACAATGATTTCAAAATAAACGATATCACAATCATGCAAAAGACAATGCTACGTTGGGACAATGCACATTACACTCAGAATGACAATCATGCTCTCAGTAGTTGGTGCTTGAAGAAAGAAGGTGGAGACTCAAAAAGTAAAAGAATGTTTATGTGCTAGAGCTTTTTTATTTTGAAAACATAAAAGCAATTTTGTCAACGGTAGTAGTACTTCATATGTGTCATGCATAAGACATCCTATAAGTTGCAAGCCTCATGCATCGAATACCAATAGTGCTCGCACCTTGTCCTAATTAGCTCGGATTTCCATGGGTTATCATTGCATTACATATGTTTCAACCAAGTGTCACAAAGGGGTACCTCTATGCCACCTGTACAAAGGTCCAAGGAGATAAATCGCATTTGATTTCTCGTTTTTGATAGATCTCAACTTGAGGACATCCATACCGGGACAACATAGAAAATAGATGATGGACTCCTCTTAAATGCATAAGCATATTCTCATAAGAGATTGAGGATTAACGTCCAAGCTAAAACTTCAACCATGATACATGGCTTTGGTTGGCGACCCAATGTTCTTCTCTAACAATATGCACATTCATACAACCCACGGCAAATCACCCTTACTTCAGACAAGACGAACATGCATAGCAATTCACATGATTTTCAACAAAAGTGTAACAGTTGATGGCGTCCCCAGAAACATGGTTACCGCTCAGCAAGCAACTTATAAGAAATAAGATACATAAGCAACATATTCTTTACCACAGTAGTTTTTAAGCTACTTTCCCATGAGCTATGTATTGCAAAGTTAGTCTGCTTAGTACAGGTGGAGGTTAGCAAAAGACTGGGAGCGACCAACTAAGAGAGCAATGACGGTCATAATCATGCAGAGCGACAAAGCAACATTGAATCAGGCATGGTAGTTATATCGCTACTCAGAACTAAAAGATCATCAAGGCTTGACAGACTTTCTTTACAGTCTTAAATATGCGTGAGCATACGCCAAGTCAATCAAAATAAATTCTCGACGGAAGATATTACTAAACCATACCACATCATAGGCAAACAAATCAAGTTGGTACTCCAATAACACATTGGGAATCCCCCAGCTATTTGAGATTAACCATAAGAAAACCTGAACTACTAAGCGCCATCATGCACGTAGCATCTTTATCATAGACACATTAACCAATGCAACGGAAGCAAACTCTCTTAATGAGATAAGCATGGTAATTAAAGAGACTTCAAGCAACCAACTAAACAAAAGCTATTTGAAAAGATAAGCATGAATACTAAGAGCAGAGCATGATAGTAGCTATTAAAAGACAAAGAACACACACAGCAAAGATAGACATGAAAATTCTATGTTATGTTCTAGGTAGAAGTGGAGCGTGTTTCTCTCCCATATAAAGAACGCTGAGTTCCGACTCGTTATGAAAAACTAAAAAGAAAACTAAAAGCAAGACGCTCCAAGCATAGCACATAACACATGAAGTGATAAAAATATAGTGGAACGAAAGACGAACTGATAATGTTGATGGAGAAGGGGATGCACGGGGGCATCCCCAAGCTTAGACGCTTGAGTCTCCTTGAATATTTCTTGGGGGTGCACGGGGGCATCCCCAAGCTTGAGCGCTTGACACTCCTGAATCTTTTTTATCATCTTCCCTCACACAATTGAAAACTCCCTTCATACATAACTCATCATAATCTGATTAGCGAGGTTAGTACCATTAATAAAATAATTGCACCTTGCTGGAAATAAAGATATACTTGAAGTTCTACTGTTTCTCAAGATTGCCAAAAGGTTTTTTTGCAAAGAAAAAGCAAGCTCTTAATTTGCAAAGTGAAGGAAAGGCAAAACAGGACAGAATCTGTGAAAAACAGAACAGCAGGTAGTAATTGATCTGTTCGAGATACTTCTGCAACTCAAACAAAAAACTCAGAACAGACGCACGAAAGAAAATTATATAGAGAACGCTGTCGAAAAAATTCAGACCAAACAGATGATCTGGTGATTTTATACGAATTTTTCTATCCAAGGACAGAATCTGTTTCCTGGACAGCACCTCACAACTTTTGAACTTTCTAGCAATCAGAGGCTATACTTGGCACAAATATGAAAAGCAAAGATACAATGATGATGCTACTATAGTAAACAACATCAAGACAGAACAGAAGCAAAAAATTTATTCATGTGGGCTGCCTCCCAAAAGCGCTTTCTTTTATGCCTTTAAGCTAGGCATAATGCATAGAGATCAAGTTGTATCAACTGAACCATCATCAAGATCATTAAAAAGCTCTTCAATAATACAACTAGTCTTAAGAGGACTTTCAAAAAAAGGCCTCATAGAGATACTTCTAGGTAGAAGACCAAAAGGATAAAAGTCAAGGGAAGATTCATTTATAAATTCATCACATAGAGGTGTTTCTTCCAAAGTCTTTACAGTTTCAACCCCTTTGGCAATAGATGGATTACTTTTAGAACGGGGAGCCTTTGGAACGTGAACGAACTTAGACTCCCGCTTTGCCGGAGTTTCTACCTTTTTGGTTTTGATTGAGGAGAAGGTGGTTCATAGAGTATCAAAGATATCCTCAATCTTGTCTATCCTAGAAGAGTCCAAGTCATGGAATTTGACGGTCTCCAAAATTTTGAAAATTTTATGCATGGAGCTATCAAGTCTATTCAAATTCCCTTGGACCTTACGATCCAACTCATTCATCTTATTAATGCTTGGCATCTCTAGCTCTATCTTTTCAAGTTTTTTCATAATGTGAGCTAGGGTGATGTCCTCTCGAATGCTAACAACAGGGAGATTCCCAACAAGATTTTCAATAATACTAAGAGACTCCCAAACTGGGGCCTCTAGGAAATTCCCATTGATAGCAGTATCTAAAATAAACCTATTCCAAGAAGTAATTCCAACATAAAAATTTCTAAGCAAAATAGTAGTAGGTTGCTTCTTGGTGGCTCTTTTTTGTGAATCATTAATTCTATACCAAGCATCTTTCAAACTTTCCCCACCTCTTTGTTTAAAGGTGAGAACTTCTGCCTCGTCAAAGACAAAAGGACCCGACATAATGACAACTAAAGAACGAGATAACTATTTTTGTGATTTTTGATAAAAGAGTACTAAAGCAAAAACTGAAAAGTAAACTAGCAAGACTAAAAAGCAAAGGTAAAAGATAGCGTGCAACTCCCCTATCCTGAAGAGTGGAGTCCCTGGCAACGGCGCCAGAAAAACTCCTTGATGGGCCTCTAACCCCTCGTTGGTTACCCCAAGTGGAAGGTGTAAGATGCAGTGTTGTGGAAGTTTTTCCCTTAGCAAAGATGCCAAGGATCGAATCCCCAGAAACTCCTAGGTTCAACAAGTAGGTGTCAACTGCTAACGGCGCCAGATATTAGCAATCAACATGGACCTGCACACATATACAAATAACTTTGCTCCAAACGAGTACAGAGAGGTTGTCAATCTCTCCGGCCTTGTAGTTCACAAAGGATTAAACGCAAATGATAGTAGTGATAGATAGTGTTTGCAATAGTAAGTAAAAGCGAAAAGTAAATAGCGGATGTGATCAATGATGGTAATATGGACCGGAGTCTCATGATGTTCGCTAGTGATGTCTCTCTCCCAAAAGACGATAAAACAGCTATGTGAGGTAAACGAATTACAGCTGGGCAATTGACAGGACCACGAACGCAAACCAATGCTGACTACATTGCAAGAAAGGTTGAGGTTCAAAGCATGGGCGGTACGCCAAAGTAAGTAGACCGAAATCCATCAATATCTACTACTAATCATCCACCTTGAGATATCTATCCAGAACATCTCGCTGGTATTAAGTTGCGAGCCCCACCCATAGTGTAAACTCAAAGCAACAGACAACTGCATTAAAAGAACTTTGCGTAAAGTAAACAATCCTTGCACCCGCGGGCACAAGCACCGTTGTTTTCCCCCTTGTGGCAACAGCACGTCCCCTAAACTCATGTTTCTGTCACTCAAACTAGTCATCGAGGGGCATGAACCCACAATCAAGCATAACGTTCCCTCTTGGAGTCACTACCTACTACTTGGCCAAAGCAATAAATAACAACGGGGAACATGCAAGAAATACTTATGAACATAAATATAAGAGAGGTGAATCAAATATATTACTCAAGAACAATCTGAACATAATCTCATAATCCATCGGATCCCAGCAAACTCAACATAGCAACAGCATAAGGATTACATATGTGCCTCGATCATGTAGGGCAGCTCACGAGGACTAATTAGTGAAGTACAAGAACGGGAGGAGAACATCACATAGCTACTGGTCATGGACTCATGGTTCAAGGGAGACTACTCACGACTCATCCGGGAGGCGTCCATGGTGGTGGAGAAGCTCCCGGTGGTGATCCTCCCCTCCGGCAGGGTGCCGGGAAGAGTTCTGCTGGTGCTCCCGATCTAGGAAGCGGCGGCGGCGGCGGAACAGAGATGGGATCGCGAAAAGAGTTCTTGTTCTGAGGGTTTCGGAGGACGCTTTAAATATATGCCAAAGGGGGGCATCGGGGGGCCCAGGCGCCCCCTCCCCCCCCCCGGCGCGGCCCAGGGGGGGCGCGCCGCCAGGGCGCCTGGAGCCCTGGTGCCCCTCCCCCCCGGCTGTCCTTCGGACGCACGGTAGTTTCCGGAACGCTGATTTTTTATATATTTTTTCTGGATTTTTCCTGACAGTTCTCGTAACGTGAAAACCTGAAATACAAAAACAGCCGAAAACAGAAACTGGCGCTGGGGTGCACTGGATTAGTAGGTTAGTCCAAATATGATCAAAAGTGTATGGAAGTGTATGAATATCATAGCAATATCACCCAAAAGTGGCATGGAGCAAGCAGAAATTATAGATACGTTTTGGACGTATCACAAGGCAAGTAACACTTTGATCATACTTTCCAATTACCCAGTTTTCATTGCATTAGTCCAACCCTCACACATTGCATGAGTAGGATCAATTAACTTGTGGGACTGGGAAGTAGATTGAGGTAGTACCTATTACCTGCATTACATTCAAACCCTTGGGAGTTACTTCTACGTTTGCTGTTAGGACATGCTATGCTCGTAGACGTGGATTGGGTGAGTGAAATCCATGACAGATGTGAGTTTGTTAATTAATGGTTCAACTTAAGGTGGCAACATTAATATACATCTGGGTGGATTGAGGCACCTGGGTATTCCAGCGATTGCCTGTTTTTTTATGGACCTCCACCCAGGCTCAAAGGGATCATGAGATTATTCATACTAGAAACTTCCGTGTGCAGCCACAATGCTATTATGGGCTCTAGCATAGTATGTGTAAGTTGTGTGAACTCTTACAGTGGTGGACTAGCAGATGTAGGGGATGTAGGTTGGTACGGTCCGCCCGATCGTAAGGTGCTAGCGCTTCTGAAAGACTATGTCTCGGTCATCCGTTTCTCAAACACCATGCAGTGCGAGAAACCAAACGGAGGAGATCGAGTCTTGTGGGAAAAGTGCACAAACCTCTGCAGAGTGTACAAACTGACCATGATTAGCCGTGTCCCCGGTTATGGACGTCTTGAGTATCTAGTACTTGGATTTTCATGTGCATCTCAACATGTTACTCTAATTTAATATTGTTGGGTTTAATGATTATTTTAATTGGGGTTGAGAGGATGTCTATCTTCTCAACGATGTTTCAACTACTATGATAGTTAACTAAAATCTATTCCTTTGAAGTAGGGAAAAATTGGCTTTACGCAAAAACTTAACCATAGAGCTTTCCACCAGCCATATTGCATATAGTATAGCTTTACTTCCATTGCATTCTCTTGTGTTACCTTGCCAGCATATTCCATGTGCTGATCCGTTTTTCGGGCTGCAACGTTTCATGTTGCAGACTTTTCAGACGACGAGTAAGATGCCCTTTTAGGTCGTGGTTCTATACTCAGTGATGCCGCTGGAGTTGATGGACTCACTTATCTTCCAAGCCTTCCGCTGTTATCGTATTAGATGGTCTTCAGCCATATTATTTGTAATAAATTCATCGTTGGACTATCGATGTAATAAGTGTGTGATTGCTACTCCGTTATAAATCCGAAATGGCTTCATGCACGATCCTGCCGCACGACCCATGCACGACATCGAAATCCAGCGGCTGGTGGTTGATGTATGCACGCATGTCCGGCTGGATTTTAAGCATCGTCCATGAGTCGTTCATACTTTGTCGTGTGTATAGCACAGCTCTTATAAATCCTTCAAGTACTGTGCGTGTCAGCATTACTGATCCAGGGATGACACTGATGCACAGAGATCAGACTTTTTGAGGTCTGGTCGCTACACTAATAGATATAGGAAAATGCGATGGTATGATTAATTTTTTTGCCATGGCACGAAAAAATAAAATGCCATGTGGAACAATAAAAAATTGCCATGATATGTATTTTATTTTTTGGAAAAAAATCACACACACACAAATTGCCTTGCTACAGAAAAATGTCATGTGGCAAATTAAAAAATTACCATGATATGTATTTTTTTTAAATCGCTCACACACAAAAAATTGCCTTGCTACAAAAACAAAAAATTCCATGTCATTAAAAATAAATTTACCGTGCTATATACGAAAAAAATGCCATTCTCTTGATTTACAAAAAATTAGATTGCCATGGTCTTACTAATAAAAAAATGACATCCTCTCGATAATTGAAACACCATGCTCTTGATATAATATAAATGACATGCTCTTAGTAATAAAAATGTCATAATCTTAATAGTAAAAATATGATGCTCTTAATAATAATAAATGTTGTGCTCTTATAAGAAAAATGGCATGTAGTTTCATGGCTATGGTGGAGAAGATCATCCAGGGCTGCCCTTGCTCTTCTTGGTGCCTTTGTTGTCTTTCTCGCGGAAGTACCAGTCGAAGACGTGGTAGGGATCGAGCTGGATCTGCTCGTCGTCGAAGCTGTCCTCACTGTCGTTGTCCTCCTTCTCCTCCTTTGGTGGCAGTCCGGTCATGGCATGGACCGGCCGATTCTTCTCTCGGGCGAGGGCACGCGTGTGCCTCCGTTGTCGCTTCTTCATAATGCGGGCGCGGATGACTTCCTCCTCTGCGGCTGCCCGCTTCACCGCATCAGCCACCCCTGCGGCCGCCATGTCAGAAGTGAGATGAGCCTCAGCGGCCCTTATCCTCTCCATCCCACAGCGGGCACACCAGTCCAGGTGGGACTCATAGTCCGCCCAACAGGTGATTAGGAACTTGCTAGGGTTTGGTCCGACGAGCGGATGGGGAGGAATATATGTGGGTTCGGGTGGGCCCGCGTGGGCCGGGTGCAACGTGGTGGGCGCCTCCATACCTACCCCATATTTGGGTTGGATATGAGGGGGTTGGTCAGCCCTAGCGTTTGAGGTGCCCGTCTGGGTCGATTTTTCGGCATTGGTCAGTGACTGAGCAGTTCGTCCGAGCGTATAGAGCGGGTTTGGGACGTCCGGTTGTATATGCTTTAAAGCCAACCGCTCGACGCCCCATCCTCTCATCCCTAATTATAAGCATATAGATTTTTTTCTTTCTTTCGGCGATACTTGTACTATAGAATTTGCCCCATCTAATATGGGGGTTGTTACGTGTCGGCCGACGGATTTTTTAAAAGATTCGCCATCTCGCGAGCCATCGGATATTACAAAATCAAGCGGCTGAATGTTTTTATTTTCTTTGCAACAATGATCTTACGTAGGCTTACTTAACCTCACTCATGTACTCAACCTACACCTACGAGGGGTATTATCTCCTACACCTACGAAATACCTACACTCATGTACTCAACCTACACCTACACTCATGTACGTAGGCTTACGTAGGCTTACTTAACCTCACTCATGTACTCAACCTACACCTACAACCTACAATTCTCTTCTCCACACACATCTCTTCTCCAACGTAGGCTTACTTAACCTTCCCTAAAATTCTCTCCCCCCTGATTTTAACCGGGGTGGGCCCCAGCTGCTTGATTACATGAGTGAGGTTAAGTAAGCCTACGTAAGCCTACGAGGGAGAGAGATGTGTGTGGTCCAGTAAACCACGTATCAATCAACGGAGGAGGCGGACGCCTGTACTATTATAGAGTGAAAGTAAAAGAGACACACGAAGAGTCCAAATGATCCACCCTTCCATTGCAATGTGGGAGACCCACTTATATACATGGTGAAGGGGTGTGTTGGGGAGACACCTCTTCCCCAACAGACACCTCCTGGAAGGCATCCCTCCCATACAATTGATCACATGTTTTTATTTCTCAACACTCCCCCTTGATCAATTCGTCATATGTATATTGCAAACTGAAAACTCCTCCAAAAACCCTGTGGGAAAAATTGAGGAGAAACCTTATAATAATATGCCATCGAAAACTCCTTTAAAACCCAGTGGGAAAAATATAAGGAGAACCAATATGGCATATATCCGCACTTGTATTTATATTGTCTCGTTAAAAACCTTATATGAGAAACCATCATGGAAAACTCATAAAGGGAAAAAGAGTACAATATGCGTGATTTGAGGATCACCAACAGGTTATAACTTGGGATTTTACTCCCCCTGAACTGTGCAAACCTCAAGAATATCTCATACCAATTCCACGAACCTAGTTCTGGAATGTAAACATTGATAGAGATATTGTGAATACCACAATAATCTGTTTGCATATTATCCTTTTACATTTTTGTAATTCACAAGGATAAATATAACCCATAAGCAATACAAGTGACATTATCTTGGTAGATAATGATAATCTCCACATGATTTCACATGTGGCCAATCATTCTATGAAGTCATCCACATTTTCTGATGCTTCAAATGAAATAGAATGATCACTGGAAGGACTCGTTTAGAGTCTATTCTGAATACTTCCTTCAAAGTACTCTTCCAACAAACCTAGTCTTTGATATGGCATTGTGGGATCAGATAATTAGCCACTATCAATATATCAAACCATGGTCCCATCTTGATTTTTCGAATGAAATTGATCAAGACCCTTCGTGCCTTGGATATATCCCAGGATATTCCTTACACAAACCTTATACCTTTCAGGGAATTGCACTCTCAATAAATTGCCAAAAACTATAGTGTCAGGCCTGACATATTTTGCAAGATATATGAGTGCTTCGATGGTATTTAGATATGGCAATTCATGCTCCTCTATCACTTCACCATCTCCCCTATGTCTCAAGGATTTATATCCCATATTAGGTATAACATGACCATATGTGTCTTTGATATAATATATCCATATTGAACTTCTCCAATACTTTCGGATATATGAAGACTGATATCTTAGGGGGATATGCTCAAGTCATAAGCTTAGCATAATTTGGTTTAACCCAAATATCCGTCTTAACATGATTGTGTGTATTTCATGTCTTATATAGACTTTGATGATAAGATCATCGACACCACAAATTAAGGTGATGTAAAATCCAACCCAGGATTTCTTCATGAATACACGTCAACGATCATTAGTATGAGAGTAATCCTTGTCAAGGAATAACTCACTTAGTCGGTTGCACCACACAATTCTCCGACTACTTCAAGTCATAGAATGACTTCAGAAGTTCCACACATGCATGTTGCAATTTACCTTTGGATTCAGAATATTAAGTCATTCAATGACTTCAATATATACATCCAAACTAATTGACCCATGGGAGTATGTAGACATTACATACATCAACCGTATGGATCCATACAGCCATTAACATTCAGTATCGAAACATAATTCCACTCATACCTAAAAGGTATGCTACATCGTAACCGATGTCGGGTCTCTGCGAAAAACCCTTGTGCTACAAGCCTCGCTTTCTCACCACCTCATTTATTTTTGTTTCCAAACAAAAATTCACTTTTCTTCCCTTTGGAAGATACTTATGAGGAGTAGGTTTTACAATGGTAAATACCTCTCTTTGATGAGCGAGTGCCACTCTTCCTTAATTGCTTCCTTTCATTTGAACCAATATAAGTGCAACAACACTCTCCATGGATTTGGTTCAGGGCCCAAAAGGATTCTAGCAATTCTCGAGAAGAATTTTATGTCGACATATGTAGACTTTCTCATATACGATTCTCATGAATTATTATCATCGTGGAATTCTTATTATGCCTCTTCACTCCTTGTGATTTCCCAAAACAACGGAGTCAAGGTGTTTCGATGTCCCAACACCTAAAATGTGTGCACATATGTGTTGGACTTTGGATGCCGCGCATCCCTCAGGTGTCATTCAACCCGAGGTTGAATCATATTTACTAATCGAGGAATCAATCTCCCATGTTTTCGCTAAAACATATGAGAACTTAATCTCATGCGACCAGAATTCTCCCCCTCTTGCTCTCATCTAGGGAGACGAGTGGTTTATTAGGTACCTCCACTCGTTCTGGTACTTGACCATAGTGACACCTTTGTCTTGGCAGATTATTTGCAATATGTTGCAAATTTCTCATAACCCGAACATGCAGTTCAGATTCTGAAGTACGTGGACAAAATGTCTATGCCATTTCTTATCCATTTCCTGGCATTCTTTGTGGTACACATCTCCCCCTAATGCCACAAAATGTTCTTATTGCAAAAGCAATCAGCGTATGGGCTGCAAATAACTCCCTTGCTAGGGTTAAGGTATTCGGCGGATTAACGAAAATACCACAGTTATTCCTCACATAGATCCCAACCATATGTGAAGGCCCATGATGTACGCTGGGGTGGTGATATCGGTATACAACCGAATTACCGCAGATGGGAAATACTTCACTTATTTCCACGTACAAACTGCAAGGGGGTGCAGTATTATTTGATCTCATTTAGACCAAATATGCGGAGTGTGAGACCGCATGTTACCATCAACAAAATGTTGGTAAATCACAATTCTGCAACATTGGCTATGCAATATTGAATCTCTTTCATAAGAGATCCAGCCAAACCATTCTGGTTATGTACCATATACTGAATATAACCATTGAATGTCCGTGAATCAACTTCAACGACATTTCCATTCCAATGGAATTATCCCACGTTAGGATAATTTGCTCTAAATTCGTCAAATTGAGCAACTAATTCGGTAAACACATGGTTTTGCATTGATGATACACATCTAAGACCATCTTCTAGATGCGTCTATGAACACCATGAAGTACCATCATAACCCGGATAATGGTTGAATAATCCAAACATATTCTTGAATGCAATCAAGAGTATTGGCTGGCTCATTTCATATTTTAAGGTGAGAGTGCCTTAAAATTAATTCCCCAATGTCACATGCAGTGCACAAAACAATTTGATAATTGTTGGGAATATTGCAACTTGTCAAGTTGTGGCCAACAGAATTGACAATAATTTCTCTAACCATCCAGTACCATGATGATATTGGAGGGAAAATTATTGTGTATGCAACAAGATTGAGTATGAACTAATTCATACACTCAATCATCTCAATATAGTGTTGATTTATAGACAACATAATTATAAGGCTCAAGGGACTCGAAGTCCTGACTACGAATGAATAATCATTCATGTGATGCTTATAACAGTATATCTCGCCTCAATGAAGGCTCAAAGGGAAAATGGATATTCATCATCCATTACATACTCAGTTTGAGAACCGAGCCATTGCGATGGTACATAAATGCAAATATGCATATTCTTAGCTATTTATAAATAGCTATGACATTTTCTGCAGGTGGAGTTTCTAGGGAAACAAGGCTCCAGGTCGACAAAATCTTTAATGTCCGTGACCCATCTTAAATAGTTACTCCCACCAAATGTCATCTCATCGCATCTCTTTTCCAAAAGGTCAGCCATATGTTGCATGAAATTGTCATGCATTAATTTAACTTCAGTAAATGAAGTAGGATGAAAATGCCATGGCTAAGCATCATCATGGTGATGGTGATTCTTAGTGACCCATAGGGTAAGCCTTCCAGAAGAACACCACAGTGTGGTGTGGATCTTCCAAGTCACCTCAAAAAGGACAAATCTTTAATTTTCTTAAAACACATAGAGGTAGTTGCCCACCTAGTGGTGCCTCACTCTTATGAACAATTCCCATTGATCATAGCCTACACAACCTTATGTTATTTATAACACATGAAGGTAATCACCATAAAATGGCGTGAACCTCTCAGTTGTGCATGAAACTTAATTCATAGCTAAGATGGCACCTCATAAGTTGTGTATGCATGGAAGGTAATCACCCAATATGCAAGTGTTTTGCATAATTCTCTTCATAACACAATATGTAGCATAGGCGCCACTAATGCCATGGATTCTTCTCCTGATGGAGTATGCGACACTATAGTCACAACAATGACAAATGCTATGAAACTGACAAATATTTGGAAAAACATCATGAAGGCAGGCACCAATGGTGTAGGCCTCATAATGGCTATGTCATAAGTTTTGTGCCTTCACTTTTGCTTTGAACACATGGAGATAATCACTATTAAATAGTGTAGACCTCACTCTTATGGAGCATCTCACAACCTTATGTTAATTAAAAACACATTGAAGGTAGTCATCACATGATGATGTAGACCTCACAGTTGTGAACGAAATTAATTCGTTGCCATAATGCAGTCCATAAGTTGTGTGGAAAATTGAAGGCAGTCATTATGTCGGAATGACATAATATAGACCTCACAATAACATTGGATAACCTGCAATTAAGCAGTAGGTACCATTTGTCGATTCCTTGTGACAAATGTAAATTTGACATAGTCAGGCAGTGTCATACACTTCACTACCTCATGTTTCCAAACTTGCAAGCAAATTCCATATTCTATGCGAATAATGGAATCAACATATTGCTTTGCAACAGTATTACCCATGTATACAAATAAATGCAGAAGTATAAACATACTTATGCAACACATATGAGGACTTGGGGGCCTCAAACGGCCATTTTACATGACATAAAATTATGCATAATCATTATTATGCAATTTACCAATGGTCTACCCTGCATATTTGCTCTGAAGCCCATGGCTTAACATGCAAATAACAATAATCTTATTGTCAAAATGCTAAAGCCAAGAGGCTAAAACGCAAGATCTGATAAGCATATATGCCTTAAATCAGAGAAAGCAGGGACTTTTCCAGGATTAACAAATAATCCAATGGCTGATTTACAAAATCGCTAAAGAGATAGGATTTTCTCCCTTCTCTTTCTCGTGCGGTTACTAATTCCCTTAGGGAATTAACCGCCGTCTGCAGCCGCTGGTTCCTGTGCGCCGCCGTGGTCGGGGGTCGTCGCCGGTTGAGATTCACGCGACGCCTACGCCGCCTCTGGGCCAAGGGCCAGACAGTCCCGCGCATAGGGCTGGTGGCCGCTGCCGCCACTCTAGGACCGGCCTCTTCTTGGACGATTCGGTGAGGCAATTCTCGCAAGGAAAAGGCAATTGATCAGATTCTTCTTACTCCATGTTTCTTAATCACAAGAAGACAAACGAAATTAACACTCTGATTAATCTCCTGTACACGGATGCATGCATGCTCCATGGTGCTGCCGCTGCATGTGCCTGCGCAGCCAACTGTTACATCGCGTACTGTTGCCGCCGCCGCGATGGTCATCTGCATCTCGTGCCTCATCGTCGTGATGGTCGCTGCTTTGTCTCGCACGGAAGTGCGCTCCTCCATTGCGTGTAACCGCTGTTTTCTTGGCCGAATTACTCTCTAGGCAGAGACTATGTGCTGATAACGTATTATAGAGTGAAAGTAAAAGAGACACACGAAGAGTCCAAATGATCCACCCTTCCATTGCAATGTGGGAGACCCACTTATATACATGGTGAAGGGGTGTGTTGGGGAGACACCTCTTTCCCAACAGACACCTCCTGAAAGGCATCCCTCCCATACAATTGATCACATGTTTTTATTTCTCAACATGTACTACATCCGCCCGTTGAGCGATAGCCTTTTGCATCTAAATATTGGCATCCATTTCCAGCAAAAAAGGTGTACTCCTACATGTGTATATATACCTCGGGTTATACATCGTCGATGTGGGGGACACATAATCAACCCGCACGTGAACTGATAATCAAAAGAAACGAAGAACCATGCAAACGTCGCGCCAACAAATGCAGTTGCCTCACTAAACTGCTCAACTTCGCGCGCCAACCCACGTACTCCGGTACTCGTACTCGTACCATCGAGCTCACCATTCCCAACCCCAAATCTTCTTCCGTCATCATCGATGCTAGCTACCCCTACTAGTAGCAAAGCGGTCCACCACCGTAGCGCCATGTCCACTGCTGCTGCATGCCACCCATGTCTCCTCCGCCGCCACCCTTCCTCCACCTCCTCCTCCCGCTCCTCCTCGTCGTCTCCGGCGCTGAGCCAACCGGCGGGAGCTGCGGTGGCGGCGCCGAAAGCTGCGGCGACATCGTGCTCCCGTTCCCCTTCCACCTCAACTCTTCCGCCGCCTGCGCCGGCGTCGATGGTAACTCCTCCGCCCTCTTCCGACTGTCCTGCGACAATGGTGCTGGCCACAATGCCACGCTCACCCTCACGCTCGGCGCCGCGGCCTTCCGCGTCCTGGAGTTCCTCCCCTTGGGCACGTCCCTCCTGCTCGACTACGCCGCGCCCGCGGCCCCGCCGTGCGACCCGGGGTATGCCGCGTTCTCGCGCCCGTCCTCCCCGGCGGCCGCGCTCGACGCTGCAGCATCCTTCCTCGCCGTCGCGCCGGCCAACGTGCTCCGCCTCTACGCCTGTGAGGACTCCTCGCTCTGCCGCGCCGGCTGTGACGACGTGGCCGCGCCGGCCTGCGCAGGGAAGAAGCCCGCCGCCGCCGGGTGCTGCTACCCGCTCTCCGACGGCAGCGTGTGGAAGCCCGGGGACGGGCTCGGCGTGTTCGCCGGCTTCGGGTGCCGGGGCTTCTCTAGCTGGGTCAAGAACCGGTCGTCGGCGACGGCGGGCGTGACCAGAGGAATCGAGGTTGAGTGGGCCGTGCCGAGAGGCAGCGCGCTCGCTGCGTGCGCCGACGGCGCCAGGCTCGTCAACTCCACGACGGTGCGCGGCGGCGTGCGGTGCGTGTGCGCGTCTGGACTCGTCGGCGACGGCTTCGCGCACGGCACCGGCTGCTCTAAGCGGCTCGAGTGCGGCGATGGCGACGGCGCTGCTTGTTGCCAGGGAAGGTTCTGCTCCAAGAAGGCGGTGGCGCTCGCCGGGTTCTTCGTTTCGGTGTTCTTCCTCGCGGCGGCGGTCTCGTTCTGGCTGTTCCTCCGGCAGCCCTCCGGCGACGTTACCCACCGTTGGGATCTGGACCCGGCGTGCATCCCCAAGATCCTCGGGGGCGTGTGCAACGCGAGGCAATTCACGTACGAGCAGCTGGACGCGGCGACGAGGCGGTTCGAGGACGGCGGCGAGAAGCCCGTCGACGCCGAGGGCGCGGTCCACGCCGGCGTGCTCGACGACGGCACCGTGGTGGCGGTGCAGAGGATCGGGTACGAGACGCAGGACAAGCTGCGAGTGGCCCTCGACGCGGTGTCGCTCCTCCCGGAGGTGTCGCACCCGAACATCGCCCGCGTCGTCGGATTCTGCCTCCCGGAGGACCCCGGCGCGCGCGCGCTGCTGCTGGTGCACGAGCACTTCGCCGGCGGCACGCTGGAGGACCACCTGCGGCGGACGGTCGGCGGCAGCCGCGCCACCCTGGGCTGGCACCACCGCGTCAACATCGCCATCGAGCTGGCCAGCGCGCTGGCGTACCTGCAGGCGCACGACACGTCCCCGACCTTCCTCCACGACCTCCGCTCCAGCGACGTCCTCCTCGACGCCGAGCTCACCGCCAAGATCGCCGGCCACAAGCTCGTCTCCTCCACCCCGGCGGCCACCAGCTACCACCACCACTACTACGGCTCGTCGTCGTCATCAACAGCCGGGGCGGCGCAGGAGCAGGACGTGGTGTGCAACTTCGGGCTGCTGCTGGTCGAGCTGCTGACGGGGCTGCGTCACCAGCACCCGCTCGACTCGGTGGCGCCCAAGGTGAGGGACGGCAGGCTCCACGAGGTGATCGACCCGACTCTTCTGCTGGCGTCGTCGTCGGGGAAGAAGAGCCAGGGCCAGCTGCCGGCGGCGGCGGAGGAGGTGCGCAAGGTGCTGGAGCTGGCGGTGCGGTGCCTGCTGAGCGCGGAGAACGGGGTCGGGATGGTGGCGGTGGCGCGGGAGCTGATGCACCTCGTCAGGGACAACATGGGGAGCAGCAGCAAGATCGAGATCTCGCTGGAGGAGACCTTCTCCAGCTCCAGCCTCCTCCAGATGATCTCCATGTCGCCCGACACCCTCCACCGCCACCTCCCAATATAGACGACGACGATCATCATGCGTACGCAAATGGGCTTGTTAATATTCAGTGTATAGTGAAACCCGTATGCATACTCCCAGCTGGTTCTTAGTCACAAGAATTTCCCTGTAAACGTCTTAAATAATAAAAATTGTTCCATTATTGCCATGGTAGTAATGGCATCTCGAGCGACAACCCGTAAATTCACTCCAGCATCCGACCGCGGACGGGGAGGGATCAGCCCGTGGACACGGGTACGGAAGGACGTCATCCAACCGTAGCCGCATACATTTTTATTATAACCCCAACCAACCGGACGAAATTTGATCAAATCGGACGAAAATTGATATAAACAAGGAGGATTACATTGAAAGTAGGATAATTTGTACATAAAATCAGATGATATTTCGTTGGGAGTACCTAGAACTCATCTAGATGATTCATAATTTGGTCTCATTCACGTTTTATAGCCATTAGATGTGATGCTATAAGATGCGTGTGTGCTGACGTGGGTTGTGTCTGTTCACATCTAATGGCTGTTCACATCTAATGGCTATAAAACGTGAATGAGACCAAATTATATCTCATCTAGATGAGTTCTAGCAAAACTGTATTTCGTTTGGTGCACTACAAACCTAAAACTAAAACCCTAAACTATCCTATACTCCATGGTAACCTCGTAGGCCATGCTTGGCTGGCCGGCGGCTCCTCCTCCATCATCGTTGCCTGACCCGCCACCAGAGTCGTCGTTGTCGGGCTTGGGGCGGCGGAAGGTGGCGGCATCGCGGCAGGGCTTCCCGGCAGCCGCCAAACACTCGCGGATCATCCTCACCGCCTCATCTCGTGCCGTGAGAAGTGTGGCCGCGGCCACCGAGGACTTGGGCTGGGGGAGAGGGCGGCGGTCGTGCAAGGCGTCGTCATTGACGGCGGCGGCAATCTTGGCGAGGGACCATTCCTTGCCGTGCCTCGCCATCTCCCCGTCGAGATGGCGGAGACGGCGCTTGGATGGCTTCAACGATTCAGACAGCGTGGTTTGGACGGTTGTAGGAGGTTTACGGATCCGCCTTGAAGATGCTCTAACACCCGTTCCTTTTCAGGGATCATATGGAAAAAAAATTGTCTCCATTGTTCTTGTCTTTGATTTGCAGCAAACTGAAAATCGTTTTTTTTTTCGAAAAGGAGGTGACCTCCGGCCTCTGCATCTATAGATGCACACAGCCCTTCTTATTAAACGAAAGCAGTCCGCAAACATGTTCTCAAGTACCCAAGTGCCCTAAGAGGACAATGCCACAAATGGCTAAAAAGAAAAAACAGCCACAACCGGCCTCAACAAATATCAAAGCCTACCCACTTAACCTAAGATTGGAGCGCCATCCAAATCGGTTGTAGGTATCCCGTGCGACCGTCTCCCATCGGTTGCACCCAAAAGCCATATGCTCCCTGCGATCCGCAGGACTGAGTAATGACCACGTACAGATCCAAGTGGATGCCCTGAAGATAACCTGCAAAAAGTTGGTTAATTTTTGTCTGTTAAATGCGACATCATTTCTACAGTTCCATATAGCCCAAAGCATAGCACATACTCCTACACGAATATGTGCTGCTATGTTGGTATCAATACCCTGCAACCAATCCCCAAAAAGATGTTGAAGTGACGATGGTGGAGCAATGTTAAAAGCTGCATGAAGTGTTCTCCACAAAAGCTTAGAGAGTGGGCAAAGGATAAATAGATGTTGTATAGTTTCTTCCTGGTCACAAAAGCAACATCTCTTGCTGCCAGTCCAATTACGCTTAGCTAAATTATCCTTCGTTAAAACCACTCCCTTATGTACAAACCACATGAACACTTTAATTTTCAGCGGCACTTTAATTTTCCATATATGTATCGACCTCGGAATGGGTCCGGTGTTGATCAAGTCTGTATACATAGACTTCACCGAAAAAACTCCAGACGCGGACAACCTCCATCTAATGGAGTCCGTCTCTGCAGTAAGGTTAACTTGCATTAGCCTACGTACCAAATTAAGCCAACTCTCCCATCTTTGGCCCACTAACGCTCTCCGGAACTCAACGTTCAAGGGAACCGTGCTCAAAACAGAATAAACCGAGCTCTCCTTGCGTTGGACTATATTATATAGGGAAGGATATTGCAATGCAAGAGGAGTGTCACCTAGCCAGGTATCTTCCCAAAAGCGAATACTCCTCCCGTTGCCTACCAAGAACTTGCACCTATTAAAGAAAGTCCTTCTGACCCGCATCAGCCCTTTCCAAAATGGTGAGTCGTTTGGGTGTGTCGTCACTTGAGATAAGCTCTTTGTATGCAAGTACTTATTACGGAGCAGTTGAACCCACACCCCTTCAGTTTCAACTGATAGGCGATAGATCCACTTACTAAGTAGGCATCTATTTTTAACCTCTAAGTTCTCAATACCCAAACCACCTTGGTCTTTTGGTCTGCAAATAATATTCCACTTGGTTAACCTATATTTCTTTTTAATCTCATCACTTTGCCAAAAGAACCTAGAGCGATAGTAGTCTAACCTTTTCCGTACTCCCACCGGAATTTCAAAGAAAGACAAGAGAAACATCGGCATACTCGTCAAGACCGAGTTAACTAGGATCAACCTACCGCCGTAAGACAGAAGCTTACCCTTCCAGCAGCTCAGCTTTTTTTCAAAACGATCTTCTATGCATTTCCACTCTTTAATAGTAAGTTTACGATGATGAATGGGAATGCCCAAATACGTAAAAGGTAAGGAGCCTATCCCACAACCAAACAACTGTTTGTAAGTCTCCTCTTCCTCTTTGGCACGTCCAAAACAAAAAAGCTCACTTTTATCAAAATTAATCTTTAGACCCGACAATTGTTCAAACAAGCAAAGCACCAACTTCATGTTTCTCGCCTTCGCGACGTCATGCTCCATAAAAATAATAGTGTCGTCAGCATATTGTAGTATGGACACCCCACCGTCCACCAGATGTGGAATGAGCCCCCCTACCTGGCCATCTTCTTTCGCCCTATTTATCAGAATAGCCAGCATGTCTGCGACAATATTGAAGAGGATCGGAGACATCGGGTCACCTTGCCTTAAACCCTTTTGCGTCTGAAAATAATGACCTATGTCATCATTGACTTTAATTCCGACGCTGCCCCCCTGAACATATGTTTCTATTTGCTTCCTCCAGGCCTGGTTAAATCCCTTCATTCGTAGGGCTTGTTGTAAGAAGGGCCATTTAACCTTGTCATAAGCTTTTTCGAAGTCCACTTTGAAAATCACTCCATCCAATTTCTTGGAATGAATTTCATGGAGTGTTTCATGTAACACAACCACTCCCTCAAGAATATGTCGTCCCGGCATGAACGCGGATTGATAAGGCTGCACCACCTTGTGTGCGATCTGCGCCAATCGATTTGTGCCCACCTTAGTGAAAATTTTGAAGCTCACATTGAGCAAACAAATCGGTCTGAACTGCTCAATGCGGGTTGCGTCAGCCTTCTTAGGCAGCAAAGTGATTGTGCCAAAATTTAGCTTAAAAAGTTGTAAGTGTCCTTCGAAAAGATCTTGAAATAAAGGCATCAGATCCCCTTTGATGAAATGCCAACACTTCTTATAGAATTCCACCGGGAATCCATCAGGCCCCGGTGCCTTGTTATTTTTCATCTGGGAAATGGCCTCCAACACTTCTGTTTCAGTGAAAGGAGCCACTAAGATTTCGTTCTCATCATTACCCAGTTGCGGAATATCCTGCACGACACTTTCGTCCATCGATACAAAGTTGTCATCAGGCGTGCTAAAAAGCTTTTTGTAGAATTCTGAAATATACGTCTTGAGATTTTCCTGACCCACTATCGTACCCTCATCTTGTTCTAGCTGAAATATACGTTTTTTCCGATGTTTCCCGTTGGCAATCAAATGGAAAAACTGCGTATTATCATCTCCTTCAACCACCGACCGCACCTTCGCTCTTAGAGCCCACTTTAGTTCCTCTTCTCTAAGAAGTTTGGCGAGATCAACTTCCGCCTCCCTCTTAGCTGCCCGGTCCTCAGCACTGAGGACAGCACATTCTGCCTTAATATCGAGCGTATTGATGATGTCTAGCAATCTTTCCTTTTGCTGTTTATATTCACCACTAGTTTGTTTAGCCCAGCCCCTCAGGAACTGACGAAGATGTCTAATCTTAAATTGCCATCTATCAATATTAGATTGCCCTCTATGTTCCGACTTCCACTCACGCTCGACAAGTTCTATGAATCCTTCGCGCTCAAACCAAGCGGTTTCGAAAGAGAATACCTCCTTGTTCCCTCGGTGAGCCGCCTCACCCGAGTCTAGAAGCAAAGGAGTATGGTCCGAAAGACCTCTTTGCAGCGCCCGAACCGTCACACGTGGGAATTTTTGTTCCCAATCTATGCTAGTAAGAACCCTGTCTAACTTCTCATAGGTTGGATTCTCTAAGTTGTTAGCCCATGTGAATTGTCGACCAGTGAGATCTATTTCCCGCAAATCCATATTCTCAATAATGGCATTAAACATGAATGACCATCTAGCATCGAAATTATCATTATTTTTCTCCGATCTTCGCCTAATAATGTTGAAGTCGCCACCAACTAAGATTGGCAACGTCTCCCCACCACAAATCCTCACCAGTTCTGCGAGGAAGTCCGGTTTAAACTCCGGCTGAGCCGCACCGTAAACAGCCACTAGAGCCCACCGGAACCCGTCAATTTTCGATCTCACATGAAATTTGACGGCAAACTCTCCCATGAACACGTTCACCACCTCCAGAGTCTCCCTCTTAACTCCTAGTAAAATCCCTCCGGATCTCCCCCTAGGAGGTAGACAGTGCCAATCGAATTCCACTCCTCCAGAAACTGTTGAAAGAAACTGAGAAGTGAAATTGTCTCGCCCTGTCTCGAGCAATGCAATGAAATCAAGGTTATACTCAATGGATGCCTCCGCTAGAAACCTACGCTTAGAGAGGTGCGCAATACCTCTAGAATTCCAGAATATCCCTTTCATGGATCATCATGAAATCTACGCTTTACCCGGATCCTATCACTCCTGCGCACTGCTGACATATCATATATCTTTCGCCTACGCATGCGCTTAGGATCATCCAACAGATGCACACCGTCCGCACGACCGTGTACATCATTAAGGTTCTCACCCTGATCAGCAAACTGAAAATCGTAGGGAAAGGAAAACTCACAAAAAATATTCTGAGAACACATGTACACAACAGAGGATCGAAAATACAGAAATTCGAAGATTTGTGTGTTTGATTTGCTAGAAGAGGAAGAACGCGAGAATCCTAAATTTCCAATTAACACGCTCAAATCAAAGGCAAAGCATGGGAAAAAGTAAAAATACACGGCATAGTGCTGAAGAACACACGTTTTTTGCGAACTTGTGTGTTTGATTTGATAGAGGAGGCACAACAAATGAATCCTAAATTTCTAATAAACAAGGCCAACACATATATAGAGTAACAGTGAAAAGGGTTTTATTAATAATCAGTGTGGAGTGAAGCCTATCTGTATTCCCAATGAATTCTCTGTACACCAGTTCTTAGTCAGTTTGGGAGCAGAGCATGCCTGAGTATCTAATATAAACACGGTCAAATCAGAGGATAAGTACATGCATAACTAAAAGTAAAACTGCAACGTTATTGTTACTTCACTCAATTTTCTCGTCTCATTCTTCACACATAAAAATTATTGAGTTGATGTAATTTCCGTGTTCATACAATGTTTGGCTCAAAAAAAAATCTCTCCATTTTCCCTTGTATTAATTGTGTTCTTTCGGAGTCAAATGGGTAAATAATGTTATCCAAAGAACAAATATTCTCAAGCTATTCCTCTTTTTGTTTTCTTTCCCAAAACTATTGGCCACATGTGGTTTTGTGATGCAGATCCCTGGACTGTTCATAAAATCGGCAAGCTGCTGGATGCAATCACGGAGGTGCACTATTGAATCCGTGATACCTACTTGCCTTGAGAGATGTCTCGAGATGCAGTTTTAGCATGATATAATTATGTGAATCCCAATAACGACCCTTGGAATTGACAAGCGAGACGCTAACGATGCTCATAGCGTAGAGCAATGTATTTCTTGGAGAAGGCAGCTGTTGCATCAACCGCAAACAACAAGTACAAGCACTAGCAATATTCATCAAGGCAAAAGGCTTGGGGACAACAGCCATGCACAAGTATTCAGAACATAGGGACCAGTTAATCTAAAGCTCATCCAGGGAACTTGCGACAGGTTCGATAACTCGGAATAACTCCAGGCATTGATACAACAAGTAGGTGGAATGTGAGAAAGAGAGAAACAGAAAAATGAGGGAGTATGTACTAACGTAAGAGCCCACGTCTATATGTGCAAAGAAAAGAAGAAGAGCCGACCTTTATATGTTCGTGTAGGCAAAAATAATAAGTATGTACTTCCTCCGTTCCTAAATATTTGTCTTTCTAGACATTTCAACAAGTGACTACGAGGGTGTTTGTTTCCAGGGACTTAAATAAGTCTCTGTAAGTCCCATCTAAACCAAACAGGAGAGACTTATAGGGACTTAAAGTGGGTATTTGGGACTTATCAAATAAGACTCTCAAG
This sequence comes from Secale cereale, assembly GCA_902687465.1. Lineage (NCBI taxonomy): Eukaryota > Viridiplantae > Streptophyta > Magnoliopsida > Poales > Poaceae > Secale > Secale cereale. Next base: position 863,745,768 of record LR738715.1, on the reverse strand, counting down.
CAGGGACTTATAGTTGTAATATGGTCTACTAGTCCATGTTAAGTTCCAGGAACCAAACAGGTAGGGACTTTTTAGGGACTTATGACTTATAAGTTGGGACTAAAAAAAGTCCTAGGACTTATGAACCAAACAGGGCCTACATACGAAGCAAAATGAGTGAATCCACACTCTAAAATATGTCTATATACATTTGTATGTTGTAGTTTATTTGAAATGTCTAGAAAGAAAAATATTTGGTAACGGAGGGAGTAGAAGATTATATAAAATAAAAGTACGTTAAAAAGAGAAGATAAAGGTGAAAATAAGTCTAATCTAGTAATAGTCAACCCCGTGTGTGATTATAAATGATATTCTTTGAAATACATACGGCCATCATCTGCCTATACTATTAGCCGTGCTGTAAGAACTCGCATGTTTCGTAATCATTTTTTTCTCCTTATAGGTGTTTGATAATAGTAGATTTCTGGTTCTATTCCTTCAGTGAGCCCTTCCTAAAGGTATAATCTATCTACATTCAAAAATTAACTCTTAACACACCGTCCACATCAAGCCACATCACTCTAAAAAGAGTTGTTGTTGTATTATATCAAGGATCAATGAAGTACGTTAGACCTGAGTAGTTGGGGCATACTTTTTTTTTTATCGAGGGGTAGTCCTTGTTGAAACAAAGTGCCTATATGAAGACATCGTCCGCCCTTATTGGAAATGACCTGCCTTCGTTAAAAGACATATGTGGGAAAACAAGAATGAAGAAAAGCACAATAATTACAAGACTAACACGTTAACAATGTGTTATTATTTTCAGCTCATAACTTCCCAAAAGACCCGACCATTGAAATCACGTGAACTGTGCCAGAAAAATATACAAACATTTTATATTTCAATTTATTTTATGCAATTTGGCAAAAATTAAACTTTGCAAGTATATGCTTAAGCATTCAATTATATATATAAATGGCTCAAAATAATTGCAATCACTAAACACATAAAATAATACTTGCAGCATATCGTGGGCCTTACACTCATGTAATAACAAACAAAAATAAGTCTTACATGCACATCCTAGAAAGCAGTATAAGCTTAAAGGATTTCACTCGAAAATACTCTCAAACATTAGTCTAAGAAAAAGAGCAAACAGTGACATCACTGTTCATAAATATAGATATCAAATTTGTTTTTTCTAACTCACAAATATTCAACCCCTGTAACTAATTATATGATATTTTTTTGGAATATGCGATTCGCCCCAAACACGACCCTCTCTTAGAGAGAATATGAACATATCTTTTCAAATTAAAAAAAGATATTTCCACAAAAGTACATTAATATTTTCTAAAGCTAAACATTGTTTCGTTTACGTGCACAATTTTCTTCCCACACATGAACACTCTATTTTCATACAAGAAAATATTTCAAAAAATGTGCAAGATTATTTATATTTATGAATATATTGTTTCTTTGTGAAATTTTTCTGCAATACACGGACAATTTATTGTAACACCAGAAATCTGCTTTCTAAAATCACTATACAATATATTTACGAAACAAAACAAAACAATTTTTATTTTTTTGTACAAGTAATTTCTTTATTATGAAACTGATTATCTATAACTAAAGAACAAATGCACTCCAAATTTGAAAAAATAAATGTACAGTACATGTTTAATGGGAATCACTAAGGCAGCCCATAGCTGATGCAAGCGAGCCCCCTCACATGCTATGGATATTCCTAACTAATCTACTGCTAGACTTTTTCTGACTCTCAACTCATTGGCTGGGGGTCGATCGTACCCTCTCGTTTAGGGTTTATGGCTCCGGCGGCGATCCCATCGCCGCTGTGAGATTTCTTCTGCACCTGCTCCGATTGCGGCACATCCGGTCCGGCCTACAGGCTTCGGCGGTGTGGGAAGATACTGGATCGAGTCCGCCGGAAGGACCAGGCTGTTTTTGTGCGAACCCTAGATGGCGGACCGCGCTGAGTCATCATCTGCGGGTGGATCGGGGAAGAAGCTCGAGGAGATGCTCCAACACTTGGACCTCCAGGATGACGAACTGGATGATGTGGTCGTGGGGGAGGATGAGGTGAAGCGTTTTGAAGCGGATGCTCGGTGGCTGGCGATTGCTAAGGTGAACACGACTCGCCCGTTCAGTTCTTCGGCGATGTTTGAGTGCATGAAGTCGATCTGGTCTCTTGCGCATGTTCCCAAGTATAGAGAGGCGGGCGAAAATTTATTCATCTTCCAGATGTTCTGCCTGGGCGACTGGAAGCGGGTGGTGCATGGCGGCCCCTGGCTCTTCAGGGGGATGGGGATGTTGATCGAGGACTACGATGGGAAGAAGGAACCTACAGCGGTTGATTTTGATGGATTATATGTTTGGGCTCAGATTCACAATATCCCGGAACTCTACCGTAAATCTGAGGTGGTTGATCAACTTGCACGCCGCATCGGGAGGGTGAAGGAGACGCAACTATCCCCTCGGCTGTTCTATGAGGGGGATTATGTCCGGGTCCGGGCAAAAGTTCTTATCAGCAAGCCTCTAACGCGGGTCGCGCCACTACATGTGACGGGCGAGGGGCGGAGGCTGCTTCCAGTCCGATATGAGAAGATTGCTTACTTTTGCAAGGTCTGCGGCATTATGGGGCATAACCATGAGGAGTGTGGCGATGGAGTTTGGGAGGAGAAGCATAAGCAATGGGGGAGCTGGATGTTGGCAAAAAGGAGGGATTCTGCTCCGGAACAGCAAGGAGACTGGGCCGCTCGTGGAGGACGATCAAGTTGGATGCGAGGCGGAGCTAGAGGCAGAGCTGGGAGGGCCCCAGCTCCCAGGCAGCGCTCACCGCCGAGGAAGCGATCCTCCCAGGAGGCGGGTATCACGATTGAAGAGGAGGAGGACGAGGTAACAAGCCCGCTGAAGGTTGGAGATGCAAAGGATAGGGACCAAGCTGCTGCAGCACCATTGGCACGCAGAAACCTAAGTTTGGCCTTAACAAACAGCACGAACGATGGCGTGAAGGATAACACCAGCGGTACTGATTGCTCGGCTGCGGTGGTAGTCCCTCCGCTGCCGCCGGCGTACGTCTCCCCTAGAGAGATCAAGAAGGCAAAAAAGGCGGGGTCACCGTTGAAGCAAGAAACGCAGAAATTGGCAATATTGGCGGGCTCCTCGGGGGAGCACCGCCAGGCCCAATGAAAATCTTGAGCTGGAACTGTCGTGGGATAGGTGATCCCGCGACAGTTCGTGAACTCCGCGACCTCGTGGAGCTTAGTTCGCCGTCTATTTTATGTTTGGTCGAAACCCAGTTGCAAAAAGATCGGGTTGAGGGCCTTCGTTTCTCTTTAGGTTTTGATTTCAGTTTTGGAGTTGGAAGTAGGGGTCGGAGTGGTGGCATCTGTATCTTTTGGAAAGCTGCAGTTGATGTTTCAATAAAGACTTTCTCTGAGTACCATGTTGATGCTTGGGTGCTTGAACCAGGGAAAGAGCAGTGGCGACTCTCTTGTTTCTATGGGGAAGCAACAAGAGCTCTTAGGTACAAAACCTGGAATACTATGAAAAGATTGAGGGGAGAAAGTACCCTCCCATGGCTGTGCATAGGTGATTTTAACGAGGTCTTAAGAGCTGAGGAACAGATGGGGCCAAACGAGCGGGATAGCTCTCAGATTGAGGCGTTCAGAGAAGCTGTTGATATATGTGGGCTGGCGGATTTAGGCTACCGCGGTTTGGACTGGACTTGGGAGAAAAGAGTAACTGGTGGGCAGTTTTGCAGGGTCAGGCTGGATAGAGCATTGGGGTCGGCGGAGTGGTCTAACATCTTCCCGTTTGCCACAGTGGAGCATCTCACAGCAGCTAAATCGGACCACAGCCCCATTCTCTTGGAAACGGAACTCGTTGCGGCAAGTGTTCGAGCACAGCAGAAAAGGTTTCGGTATGAATGCATGTGGGAACGTGATCCAACCTTTGGTGATATAGTTGCTGATGCGTGGAATTCTCATGGGAGTGCACAATCTGTTGGAGCACTTGCGGATAAATTGGAGGCTGTGGCTGGTACTTTGCACCGATGGGGACGCTCGAAATTTGGGGCGGTACGGACGGAGCTGCGGGCTCTTCGCCTGAGACTCGCGGAGCTACGTTCATTACCAGGCCGGATCGGACCGTCACCTGAGGAGTCACGTATTGAAGCAACAATGGCGGAATTGTGTCTGCGGGAAGAGATCATGTGGCGTCAACGTGCGCGAATACAATGGCTAGCAGAGGGGGACAGCAACACTAAATTTTTTCACAAGAAGGCTAGTGCCAGGAGAGCTAAAAATCGTATAAGTGAGCTCCAACGTGCCGATGGCACGGTATGCATGGAGGAGCGGGAGATGGCCGAGATGGCCACCAATTTCTATGGGAATCTTTATGCTTCTGAGAATACGATTGGCATTGAGGAGGTCTTATCCCACATCCCAACCAAGGTAGAAGGAGGTATGAATACTATGCTCGACGCCCCTTACACTAACGCTGAAGTGAAAGCAGCTTTATTCCAGATGTTTCCTACCAAGGCCCCAGGCCCGGATGGCTTTCCCGCGCACTTTTTTCAAAGACACTGGGAACTTTGTGGTGATGAGGTAACTGGCATGGTGCTTCGTGTTCTAAAGGGAGAAGATTCCCCGGAGGAGATAAATAAAACGTTCATTGTTCTTATTCCCAAGATAGCAAGTCCAAAAAACTTAGGACAGTTTCGACCGATAAGCCTTTGCAATGTGATCTTCAAGATTGCATCGAAAGTTCTGGCTAACCGGCTCAAGCTTATTCTCCCCGACATCATCTCTGAAGAACAATCGGCATTCGTTCCAGGACGGCTGATCACTGACAATTTTATCTCAGCTTATGAGTGCTTACACTATATGAAGAAGAGGAAGCTGAAGAGCAACCGCTTCTGTGCGTTGAAGCTCGATATGATGAAAGCATATGACCGTATTGAATGGGACTATCTGAAACGTGCGATGCTAAAGTTGGGGATCAGTTCGCGATTTACTGAGATCGTCATGAGGTGCGTCACTTCGGTTTCTTTCTCAGTTGTTTTTAACGGTGTTAAACAGGATGAGTTCCACCCCTCCAGAGGCCTCCGGCAGGGCGACCCTATCTCTCCATATTTATTCCTACTGGCAGCCGAGGGACTATCCTGCTTGCTGAAATCAAATGACCAAAGTAAACTGATCCGCGGCATAAAAGTGGCAGAGGGGGCGCCAGTGGTCAATCACCTGCTTTTCGCCGACGACAGCCTCCTCTTCTTTGAGGCTACGCCACAGATGGCGGCCAGAGTAGACTCGCTGCTCCGCCGCTACTGCGAGGCCTCGGGTCAGCGCATCAACAAGGAGAAGTCTTCCATCTTCTTTAGCAAAGGCTGCCCGGAACCTTTGAAGCATGAAGTTAAGCACATCCTACAAGTCCAGAACGAGCAACTCTCGGACAGATACCTGGGGCTCCCGACGGATGTGGGGCGAGCAAAGGAGGGGTCTTTCAAATACCTCAAAGATCGCATCTGGAAACATGTGCAGGGATGGATGGAGAAAACTTTATCAGTTGGCGGGAAGGAAGTACTCATCAAGTCTGTGGCGCAAGCTATTCCTACCTACTCTATGGCGTGTTTCAAACTGCCGCGAGGTCTTTGCCAGCATATCAATGGTTTACTGAGGAAATTTTGGTGGGGCTCAAAGAATGGTGAAAGGAAGACTGCCTGGGTCTCCTGGGAGGTTATGTCGCAGCCGAAGAGCATGGGCGGCATGGGGTTCCGGGATATCGAGCTCTTTAATTTGGCACTACTGGCTCGGCAAGCATGGCGACTCCTCACCCAGCCGGACTCGCTCAGCGCAAGGATTCTTAGCGCGGTGTACTACCCTTCTTCATCGATCCTTGAGGCAGAGCTCGGGAAGCATCCATCGCAGGTATGGCGCTCAATTCTTGAAGGCAGGGATGCTCTAAAGCTGGGCCTCCTGAAGCGGATTGGATCGGGTCATGGTACAAGCATATGGAATGATAATTGGATACCCCGCGATTACAAACTTCGGCCTGTGTGTCCTAAGGTGCAGAATCCTCCACAATTCGTGTCTGAACTGATCAATCCAACCACGTGCACATGGAATACTGCTAGACTCCAAGAGTGTCTCTACCCTATGGATGTTGAGGCCATCCTTAATATCCCTCTCAGCAACAGGGTTCAAGAGGACTTTTGGTCGTGGCATTATGATAGGAGAGGAAGCTTCACAGTGAGTTCAGCTTATAAACTGCTTGCGGCAACAAAACAACAGCGGACGGATTGGTTGGAGCATAATGATGGTCACTCTAATGTCTCCGCGGACAAGCGCTCATGGGCCAAACTCTGGGGGGCGGCAGTACCATCTAAAGTGCGCACGTTTGCATGGAGACTGGCCAAAACGTCAATCCCAACAGGGGCGGTGAGGCACCACAGAAGCATGGCGGAAACTGCAGCCTGCGCAATCTGTCAAGGGGCGGTGGACACGTGGAGGCACGCTCTTTTCGACTGCCACATGGCGAGGTGCGTTTGGGCACTTGCAGATGAGGACCTGGTTGGAACTATCCTGTCCAACCGCATGGAAGACGCCAAGCTATGGATGTTCTGGCTAGTAGACACGCTTCCTACCGCGGAGCTGGCAACAGTACTTGTGACTATGTGGGCAATTTGGTGGGCGAGGCGTCGAGCTATCCATGATGAGCAATTCCAGAGCCCTCTAAGCACACACATCTTCATCACCAATCTTCTGGCGGAACTTACTCAGCTACCGGAGAGGGGAGCACGTACCAGGGAGCTGCATGCGCAGTCCAGGGACTTGCATGTAAGGTCCAGGGACCTGCATGTAACGCGCAGGGACCCGAATATGGAGCCTGCGAGCGGGGGTTGGCTGCCACCTGTGTCCCATTCAGTCAAGATCAATGTAGACGGTGGTTTTTCGAAGATTGGCGACAAGGGTGCTTCGGCGGCGGTTTGCCGCGACAAGCACGGGCAGTATCTGGGGGCCTCCGCGATCATCTATGAAGGCTCGCTGGACCCGGTGATCCTAGAAGCACGGGCGTGTAGCGAAGCTCTTGCACTGGCAGCGGACCTTCAGGTCCAGTCCATATGCGTGGCCACGGACTGCCTCGAGGTGGTGACACGAATCAAGGATGATTCTCCATGTAAGTTTTACCCCATCCTCCAAGACATCAAGCATCAGCGTGCTGCGTTCCAGACGGTGGAGTTCGTTCATGAAGGTCGGAAACATAACTTTGAGGCTCATAATTTATCTAGAGCAGCTGCATCTCTCCCTCCCGGGCGCCATGTGTGGCTAGCAACTTTGCCCGATATTATTTGTATCCCTATGTCTTTGAACACTTAATAAAGGATACAGATTTGCTAAAAAAAAAACATGCTATGGATATTCCTGAAGCTTGTTTAAGAGTTTTTCATAGTTTTCCAGGCCTCGCCAGAAGCTTCGTTTTTCATAGTTTTTTTTTCATTTTTCCGTTTATCATTTTTTCGGGTCCATTTTTGTTTTAGATTTATCGTTTATTCATGGATTTTATTTTTTTCTTGATTTTTATCAATTTTTTTCATCATTTAAGTTCTATTTTTAATGGTTTTCAATGTTTTTAAGGTTTTCTAATGTAATTTCTCCATTTTCATTGCTTTTTATTTTATTACCTATTTTATTTAGTTTTCATTGGTTTTGTTTGTTTGTTTTTTTCTTTTCATTGGATTTCTTAAAAAAAATTCCTTATTTCTTTGTCAGTTATCATTGCTTCCATTCAATTGCAATGGTATCTTGGGTTTTTATTTTCTTTTTTGGTTTTCTTTATTTTTTATTTTTATTGGGTTTCATTGTCCGTCTTTGTTTTCTTTTGTCAATTTTCATTGGTTTTAATTTTTTCAACACATGCTGACATGTTTTTAGTACACATTCTAGATGTTGATAGATCAAAAACATATTATATATACATGTTTAACATTATTTAAATATACGATAAACACTTTTTGAAACTAAATATTTCGTGTGACTAATATTTTTTATATACACTGTACATTTATGGTATATATCAAATACATTTTTCTATATGCCCTTGAAATTTCACAAATACAATTTGAATATTTTTCGAATACAAGGAAAACATTTTTCCAGAAATGAAAAACATATTGTTAGTGACAATAAACATTTTTCACACACAATGTACATTTGTTTGTACACTTCCAGAAGTTTTTTATACACATTTAACATATTTAAAAATATGGTCAACATTTCATCATACACATTTTATTATATATATATTTTTCATATATATGATATAATTGTTTTCTACACATATTTAACATTTGTAAACACTTCATTAACAGTTCCTCAAATGTTTGATTAATACTTCCTCCGTTCGAAAATAATTTTCAAAGAATTAAATAAAATGTTAAATTATAGACGACGACGATCATCATGCGTACGCAATTGCAAATGTTAATATTCAGTGTATAGTGAAGCCCGTCTGTATACTCCCAGCTGAATTTGGTGCACACCTGTTCTTAGTAGGACAGTCAGGTTGGGAGCAGAGCATGCGCGAGGGGGTACTCTGCTCACTAGGATTCCCTGAAAACATCTCAAATAATAAAATTGTTCCATAATCGCCATGCTAGTAACACCCGATCCTTTTCAAGGACCATATGGGAAAAAAATCTCTCTTTGATTTGCAGCAAAAAGAAAATCGTAGCAAACTCGAAAATGAATTCTAAGAACACATGTGCATAACAGAGGATCGAAAAATACAAGAATTTCAGGGATTTGTGTGTTTGAATTGGGAGAAGAGGGAGAACGCACGAATCCTAAATTTCTAATCAACATGATCAAATCAAAGTCAAAGCATGTGAAAAGGTAAAACTACACGGAAGAGGGTTGAAGAACACAATTTTTATTTTTTATTTTTTGCAAATTTGTGTGTTCGATTCGAGGGAGGAGGCAGACAAACGGATGCTAAATTTCTAATAAACAGGGTCAAATTAAAGCCAAAACATATGCAGGACTAAAAGTAAGACGGGCTATCCAAATTACACTTGCCGGCCGATTTGCATAGCAACACTCTTGTTAATAATCACTGTAGAGTGAAGTCTCTTTGATTTGCCGGATAATGAAATTCATAAGAATAGGGAAAACACAAAAATATATTCTTAGAATACAGTTAAGGGTTGAAGAGCACAAGAATTTTGCAGACTTACGTCTCTAGTTTGCTAGAAGAGGGAGTAGGCACGAATCTTAAATACAGTATCTAATAAACACGGTCAAATCAGAGTACAATTAACTACATGCATAAGTAAAAGTTAAATTGTGACGTTATTATTAAATCACTGAATTTTCTTGTCTTATTCTTCACACATAAAAGTTCTTGAGCTGATTTAATTTCCATGCTCATACAATGTTTGGTTCAAAACATATTCTCTCCATTTGTCCTTGTATTCTGTTCTTGCTGAGTCAAATGGGTAAACAGTACTCCCTCCGAATCATATTAATTGACACGGCTCTTGTACATCTTTAGTACAAAATTATACTAGAACTGCGTCAATTTATATGGATCGGAGGGAATGCCCAAAGAACAAATATTCTCAAGCTATTCCTCTTCATTTTTTCCACAACTAATGGCCATATTTGGTGTTGTGATGCAGATCCCTGGACTGTTCGTAAAATCAATAAGCTGCGGGATGCAATTACAGAGGTGCACTATGAATCCGTGATGCCTACTTGCCTAGGGAGATGTCTTGAGATGCAGTTTTAACATGATATAATTATGTGAATCCCAATAACGTCCCTAGGAATTGACAAGCGAGACCCTAATGATGCTCATAGAGTAGAGCAATGCATTTCTTGGAGAAGGCAGCTGTTGCAACAACTGCAAACAACAAGTACACGCACTAGCAATATTCATCAAGGCAAAAGCGCAGGGAACAACCACGCACAAGTATTTAGAACATAGGGACCAGTTAATCTAAAGCTCATCCAGGGAACTTGCGACAGGTTCGATAACTCGGAATAACTCGAGGTATTCATAACAGCAAGTATGTGGAATGTGAAAAAGAGTGGGAGTATGCACTCACGTAAGAGTCCACATCTATATATGCCAAAAAAGAAAGAGTCGGGCCTCTATATGTGCTTTGTAATCAAACATAATAATTGTGTAGAAAAGAGAAGATAAAGTGAAAATAAGTCTAATCTAATAGTCAACCTCGTGTGTGTAATTACATATGATATTCCTCGAAATTCATATGGCCATCAATTGCCTATACTATTAGTCATGCTGTGAGAACGCACATGTTTCATAATCATTTTCTTTCCTTATAGGTGTTTCATAATCGTAGATTTCTGGTTCAAATTTACGCATATGTATAGTTCAAGAACATAAATAATACTTGCAGCAGATCGTGGGCCTTACACTCATGTAATAAGAAACTAAAATAAGTCTAACATGTACATCCTAGAATGCAGTATAAGCTTAAAGGATTTCACTATAAAATACTTTGAAAACTCGTCTACTACATGGAAGGAGCTCCCCCCGCTCCCCCTGCGTCGCCTCCTCTGAGGCGACACGGGGGCCAACCCTAGCGCCGCCGCCGCGTTTCCCCCTCTCCGCCCCTCCCTCCGCCGCTGCCTGAGGGCCTCCGAGGCCCGGGTGCTCGGCCCCAATGATGGTGGCGGCGGGATCTGGCACCTCCTCTCCGTTGGAGGGCCTTGGCTCCCCGGGGCAGCGGCCCCGGCCCCGGCCGGTGGGCACGGTGCAGCCAGTGGCGGGCTGCGCCGACGGGCTCTGGTGGGCAGCCTCCCATGGCCGCACGGGCGGCGTGGGGTTGCGGACGCTGGCGCAGTGGCGGCTCCTCGCAATCCGTCATGGCTCCATGTAGAAGCTCCGCCCCTGCTCCGATCTGTCCCGATCCGTGCTGGCGCCGGTCCTTGGCGGCTGCTTTCGGTGTCCCCTATTGCCGGCCTGCCGGATCTGGCGTGCGGGTGAGGTTCCGGGGGAAACCCCTGGCTGGCGCGGCGGCCTCCCCAAAGTCGACGCCTTTGGCGCCGATCCCCTTCCTGGAGGCTTTGGGGTGGATCCTCTCCCTACCGCCTCCTCCTCGAGCTATGGCGAAAGTTTTTGTTCCCCTTCAGGGCGTCGACGGCACCCTGGTGTCGTGCTCCTTCTTGAAGGCGGTGGCTGGGAACAACTCTTAGTGGCGGGGCTGCTGGTGGCGTGGTGGCGGTCTTTGGCCTTCTACTTGGTGTCGCGCCTTGCTTCGCGGGACCAGCGGACGGTTTCTTTGGTGGAGCGGTGATTCATCCATACATTGATGGCGACGGATCTTGACGGCGTGGCACAGTGCAGATTCGGAGTTCGATGTGGGAGGATGGACTCGCGTAGGAGGACGACGCTGCCTGGCGTCGTGGTGGCGTCGATGGCAGAGAGACCTGGCACGGTAGATGCAACAATACAGCTCTGAAGACGGACTCGTGGTAGGTGGCTGCGGCGACATCATACCCGGCAGGCGTCCTGGTTGAGGAGTGCGCCGGACTGGTAGGTGCCCCATATCAGGCAGGCGTCCTGGTTGGGACCTCAGGTCTTAGATGTTTAGGTTTGGCTGCGATGTCTGTTTGGTATTAGGCACAGGCTATCAGCGCCCCTTCATCAATTGGATAGGTGTAGCGACAGTTGTTGCTTAGACGGTGGCTTTAGTCTTGCTGTTGTATGACTTTGTAAGGTCTTGTGAGAATAATTAATAAAGTGGCCGTATGCATCATCCAGATGCAGAGGCCGGGGGTCATCATCCTTTTCTAAAAAAAAAACTATAAAATACTTCTAAAATTAGGCTAACAAGAAGAGCAAACAGTGACATCACTGTTCATAAATATATATATCAATTTTTATTTAACTCACAACTATTTAACCTCTGTAACTAATTATATGACTTTTTTGCAATATGAGATTTCCCCCCAAACATAATCTCTCTTCGAGAGATTATGAACATATATTATCAATTACAGAAACGATATTTCCACAAAAGTACATTAACATTTTCTAAAGCTACACATTTGTTTCATTTACGTGTACATTTTTTTCTCCCCACACATGAACACAATTTTGTTTATACATGAACAGTTATTTATTATGAACCTGATTGTCTACAACTAAAGAACAAATACACTCCAATTTTTTTAAAAAAATTGTACATATTTTTGCAACTTACTCGTGAGAGGAACCCAGCAAGAAAGAATCGATGGGATGAGTCAAACACGGCAGCCAATCAGGCTTCAACTGGAGAAATGGATTGAGATCTCCTGAGGCAGGCCATAACGATACAAGCGAGCCCCCTCACACATCATAGTAGGTTCATCCGGTTGCTACAGTACTGGGGGCCTAACACTGTATCGCTATTTTTCACTGTGTTGCACTGTTTTTCATATATTTTTTTCGTTTTTTCAGGTGCATTCATTTTCTCATTGGTTTTCTTCGGTTGTCTTTATTTTTAGGTTATTATTTCATTTTTTTGTTTCTTCATGGCATTTATTTATACTGTTTTCTTCATTTTATTTCAAATTTGTAATAGGTTTTAATTTGTTTTTAAGGTTTTGTTTTGTTCTTTCTCCATTGTCATTTGGTATTTTTATTTTCTACTTTAATTATTTTTCGTTGGTATTTTTTAATATTTTTTTTCATCGGTTGGTTTTCATGTTTCTTTGTTGGTTTTCACTGTTTCTTTGTTGGTTTTCACTGTTTCCATTTTTTTGCAATGGTTTTCTTTGGTTTTTATTTTATTTTTTGGTTCTTTTTTAATTTTTTATTGCCTTTCTTTGTTCTTCTTCGCTTTCTTTTGCCATTTATCATAGGTTTTATTTTTATCAACGCATGCCCAAATTTTTAGTACACATTCTACATTTTCTAGTATCTAAATCATATTATATATACACGTTTAACATTATTGAAATATATGATTAATGTAGTTTGAATACATATTTTTTTTAAGAGTAACATTTTACATACACACTGTACATTCATGGTATATACCCAATAAATTTTAATATTAGCACACAAGATTTCACGAAAAAGAGTACTCCCTCTATTTCATAATGTAGTGTGTCCATGCTTTTGAAGATTCATCTTTGACCATAAATTAGACCAATAATACATAAATCATTTTACTGAAAAATAATACCTTTGAAAACTTCTTTCGAATTCAAATTCAAATGTATCTGTCATGCTCCCAACGCAGTCGCCAATGTTGGTTAAATTTTATGGTCAAAGTTAAATCTCGAAAAGCATGGGTGCCCTACATTATGGAATGGAGGGAGTGACATTTTTTGAATACATGGTCTACATTTTCAATAAATGGTAAACATTGTTTTAATGGCAATAAACATTTTTCACACAAAACGTACATTTTACGTATACTCCAGGTATATTTTTAGCACACAATTAACATTTAAAAAATATGATCATCATTTTATCATACACATTGTATTTTTATATATTTTTCGTATATATGTCATACATTTTGTCTATACACATCTAACATTTTGCCAATGCTTGATTAACATTTTCAAATATTTCATTAACATGTTTTCAAATGCTTGATTAATACTCCCTCCATCCGGAAAATACTTGTGAAATAAATTAATACTCCCTCCATCTCAAAACTAAAATGCGTTTAGGGAGTATTTTTTAAATACTTCATCAACATTTTTCATACACATTATATATTTCTGTATACATTTTTCATATTCATGAGAAACATTTCTCTATACACATTTTAAAAATTTAAACACATATCAACATTTTTTCATACACATTCGCTTTTGTTTTGTATACATGACTTTTTTCTATACATATTTATAATTTTTCAAATAGTTGATTAATTTTGTAATTCTTTATTTTAAAAAAAGGATCAGCATTTTTACACATATTGTAGATTTTTTATACATGAGAAACTTTTTCTCTATACACATTTAACATTTTTCTAATGCTTGGTTAATTGTTTTTACAAAATTCTATATGTAAAGTTATCTCTGTAATGGATATATTTAGAATATTTGGAAGTTAAACAAAATTAAATAAATAAATGAAAAAAATAATATAGAAAACGAGGCAGTGGACTGTGGCCTTCCGCACTGGGCCGGCTCATTTGGTGTGGTCCTGACGCGAATGGAACTTACGTCTCGCTGCAAGCGAGACATAGGCTTATACTTATGACCCTCATTGTGTCAATTGGGCAAATAGATATGGGCGCGCGTAGCGACCCATTCTAGTGATTTCTGGAGGGCTCTCTTGATTGTTTTTTTTTTTTCGTTTTTTTTTTTGCATGATTTTTCACCAAAACATATAGGGTGTCAGATATTTTGCACATATGACAAACATTGAATATTAATAAATGTTCATGAATTTTAAAATATGCATCAAAAAAATATTTAAAACTTCAATTCTAAAAAATTGGGCTCAAATTTTTTGAAACATGTTCAAAATAAAAAATGTTAATGTAGTACAAAAAAATTACTATCTATTTCACAAAAATGTGTGGCCACACAAGGAATGATTGGATTCAGAATGATGTTATATGGGGTAGAGTTGTGGTGGCAACAATTGAAGAGAAACTTGTCCAATATCATTTGAGATGGTTTGTGCATATTCAAGCCTCCAGAAGCTGTAGTGCACGGTGGATAATTAAAGCGTGCTGATAATGTCATGAGATGTCCTAATAGGAGAAATTTGGTATGAGAGGATCCTGCAAAGAGAGGTCTGAAAGACTTGGAATATCACTGAATAACTAGCCATGGACATGGATGAGTGGAAGCTAGCTAGCTATGTGCTAGAACCATGAGGTGATTGCGGAATCTTATGTCTTTCAGCTCTAGTCCACCCCTACCTGTTTGGAGCTAAAGGCTTTGTTGTTGTTGTTGTTGTTCAAAAAATATACATCACATATGAAAATATATTCACTTGTTATGGAAAAGTTCAAACTATTCTTTAAAATGTGTATTAAAAGCACGTTCGTAAATTTATGAAATGTTCACATTTTTTAAAAGTTTAGATCATAAAAATATTCACAAAAAGTGAAAATAAGAAAACGGAAAAAATAGAAAATAAAAGAAGCGGAATGAGAACACAAGAAACCAAGGGAAACCTGAAGGATACCGGCAGAGAAAAAAACCAGCAAAAATCTGGCAAAGGAAGGGAAAGAAAAGAAATTCGAACAATAAAAAGAAAAGAGGAAAACCAGAAAACGCAAAACGCAACAAACTATGGTTAAAAGGAAAAGTATGAAATAGGAAAGATGAGAAGAAACCGACAAATGGTGAAAAAAAGATGAACGGAAAGAACCATTAGAACATAACGCATCTTCTTCGAGAGAAGCGAACGTGGTTGCCTACGAACTAGAGAGTCTAACTAAGTTTACCACTCTCGATGTTTGGATGTAGAAC
>LR738715.1:863675636-863730238 GCA_902687465.1 Secale cereale | reverse complement strand
CCCCATCCATCTCTCTTCTCATTGTACATGATGCTACATTGATCCCAAATTATAAATGAGGGAATTCGGTTGTAGAAAATACAATGTAAGAAAACCACTCCCAAGTTGCTTCCCTAGTTTAGATGGTCCACCATACTCAGTGTTTGAGAGTCAAATCGTAAATTCAGATCTGACGGAAAAAAAAATCCTCGAGGAAGGTTAAAGTGTGACCCAGGGAATATAACCAACCTAAATGGGTCCGCCAAGGAGCTAGTCTCCATGGCTAGCGTCCTTAGAGAATCTGTAACCAGACTGTGCTAATTTGAGCCCCATATGTAATGACAACCTCAAACCCCTAGTGGGTGACTACTTTCGTAATCTGTTTACCTCAAGTTTGGGTGGAATAGATGAGAGTGTGTTAGCATCTATTAAAACTCCTGTAACTCATGATATGAATGAATACCTAATTACCCCGTATACGTGAGATGATGTGGAAAAAGCCTTAGTTTAGATAGGTGATATGAAGGCGCCAGGGAAGGATGGTTTACATGATATTTTATTTGTGAGTTTTGGGTATATCTTGGGAGAAGAGTTGAAAAATGAAGTTCTAGATGCTATAAATAAGAGGAAGGTACTATTCGGCTGGAATTCTACAAACATTATTTTGATGTCAAAAGATGACAGTCCGGAGGTAATCACACAATATAGGCCTATCAGCCTCTGTAATATTGTTTATAAGATAATCTAAAAAATAATTGCTAACGGACTCAAGAGGATATTGCCAGAGATTATCTCCCCAACATAAAGTGCCTTTGTACCTGGGAGACTTAGTACATGCAATGTTTTGGTGGCGTATGAGTGTTCTCGTACCATAAAAAGGAAAGCTCGTGGTCAGAATGGATATTGTGCTATCAAAATGGACATGAACAAGGCTTATGACAGGGTTGAATGGAGCTTTTTGGAGAAGATGATGTTGAAGATGGGTTCTCATGAGCAGTGGGTCGAGATGACTATGGAGTGTGTTTCTTCAGTCAGCAACGGGGTGCGGTTCAAGGTCACCGAGACAGAAGAGTTTGTACCCTCCAGAGGTTTGCGACAAGGATACTCTCTCTCTCTCTCTCTCTCTCTCTCTCTCTCTCCCTCCCTCCCTCTCTCCGTATCTTTTTCTGCTTTGTTCAGAAGGCCTATCCATTATGCTTACACAAAAGGAGAAGATGGAAACCTAGATGGTATAAAGGAGAGCACCAGTGCTCCAACTATCTCTTATCTTCTCTTTGCAGATGACTCGCTGATTTTGATGAAGGCAAATACATAATGCGCAAGTACCCTTAAACAAATATTGGACACATATTGTAGCAGTTCTGGGAAGCTGGTAAGTAATGCCAAGTCTAGTATATTTTTTAGTCCTAACACCCTTGTTGGTGTAAGGGAGGATGTTTGGAGGGAGTTAAACATAGCTACAGAAGATTTATCCGACACACGTTTGGGGCTTCCCACTATGGTGGTGTGGATAGAAGTGATTGTTTCCAACATCTTATTGATCGTGTGTGTCAACGGCTCAAGTGCTGGAAGGAAAATATTTTATCCATGCAGGAAGATGAGATATTACTGAAATCTATACCATAGGCTATTCCCTCCTATGCTATCTCAGTGTTTAAGTTGCCAAAATGAATTTGTAAGGCAGTCACAGATGAAATGTCAAAATATTGGTGGGGCGACAATGAGGAGAAGAATAAAATGCACTCGTTTGCATGGTGGAAAATGTGCATTCCAAAGAAGAAAGGGGGCTTGGGGTTTAGGGACCTTCACAGTTTTAACCTTGCTATGTTAGAAAAATAGTGTTCGCAACTAATCCAGAACCTGGATTCTTTATGTGCACGTGTCTTGAGTGCTAAATACTATCACGATGGTAATATCTTAGGGGCTGGCCCGAAGAAGGGATCGTCATACACCTGCCAGAGTATTGTTGTAGGAATACACACTTTTAAAAGGGGTTGTATATCGATAGTTGGTTCGGGTGCACATATAAATATTTGGCAGGAGCCACGGATTCCATCCAGCTCATCACGGAAAATCATTACTCCTAGAGGTGCAACAATGCTTACATATGTGGAGGAATTCATTAATCCACATTCAGTTCAGTGGGATGAAGATTTGATAAGGGATGTTTTCTCACGAGTGCATGCCTATAGAATACTACAAATAACTCTCAATGTTCATATGGTGGATGACTTTGTTGCATGGAATTATACAGGTGTGGGACATTTTCTGTTCAGTCCACGCATCACCGAGAGTTTGAGCATCAACATGGCAAGTGCCTAGCTTGTTCTGATGGACAGGGTAACATGCATATAAATAGTACTCCCTCCATTCCTAAATATAGGGTGTATAGTTTTTGGCACGGAAATTAAAGAACACACATGGAGGGAAAATTTCATAAGTTTTGGGCGAGATTACACCTGACTAATTGACATTAGTAAATAGAGGAGCTTGCCTGATATAAGGAAATGTAATCAAATTCCTAAAAATAATATTGAAACGACTGGTGCATCGCAATGCACCTTATATTCTGGATTTTTCTCAAAAATCTATACACCTTATATCAAGGAACGGAGGGAGTATTTGGATAGAAGTATGGAACCTCAACATCTTGGAAAATATTACACACTTTGCACGGAAGGTTCCATAGTAGATAGACATATCCCACTAATTCCACAATATTTGATATGTCACATTGGACTTGAGGACATCCAACACTCTTTATGTTGGGAAACGTAGTAGAAAACAAAAAAAATCTGTGCCTATGCACACCCGAGATCAATATGAAGATGCATAACGGGTTGGGATCATGATCTTTACCGTCACCAAGTTACAGCGGAAGAACATGTCGGTGTATATCGTACTTGGAGTCCCTCGAACCGTCAATGAAAGATCTTGCGAACCGCCCACGAACAGTCCCTCAAACCAAAGACCGAAATCACGACCTCTCTACTTGGTTGCAAGCGTGCAACCTTCACAATCTAGTAGTGCTTCGCCGTCCAGAGCTAATCGTCGCCAGTGAATTAGCGGCAGGAGATTAAAAACCACATGGAGCTTCTAATTATGAGGACAAGAGGATCAGCCTATCTCTAATTACTCAACTAGGATTAGAACTACAAGAAATAGAGGAGGCTCCCAAAATTTATATATCCGACGAGCCAAAGTCCTCAATTATATTATAGGTTGGAGGGAGGAGGAGAGGGGGCGCCAGAAGGGAGGAAAACCTCCCCCCATGTAATTCAGCCTCCCCTTCCTTCTACAAGGAAGAAGGGGGCGCCTCCACCTATTTTGGCCCAAGTGGCCCAAGTAGCTCTCCACCTCTTGGCCTTTTAAGGCCCGTTGATATTGAATTAAATATAAAAGCCTCCTAACTATTATTAGAGAATTTTATTATTAATTTAACATCCATGGAAACATTTTCCTCATATATATTATTTATCGGCAATACCCGGTATTGCCCGATAAACTCCGAAACCCTTCTGGTGTCCCTGAAACGCTTTCGGATCCCCTTGAAACTATTCCGAATATTAATGAAACAATTCCAAAATATATTCTCATCACTCCCATCCTACTAACATTCAAAATATCATAATTTCCTTAAGCTTGCGACCCCATAGGTTCGGTAACTCATAGACATGAACGATATCGTTTGTTCAATGAACAATAGCGGAACCGTGGATGTCGATATCGATCCCGATGAGCACACAAATGACATTCAACTGAACCTTTGGTCATCATGTGATATTACCTTTGCTTCGTGATACTTGAAAAAACCCGGCATCCATCGATATCCTCCTGGGTCAGTACATGTGCACTATACCAAAATTCTCATTACCAGTTTTGTTCTTCTTTCTCGTCGTTGTTTTCTGGCATCCCGGTGACGTAGTCACCTGTGTCTAGCGAGATGATGATGGACGACATCACATTGAGATGGCTTTAAGAATATCTCTCCATTGTCAGAGGAGAAAATCCCACTCTCGAGCTATCTATTCCCTTGTCAAACTTTCTGATGAACACATAAGTTGTCCTTATGGTCACCGTGTTATAGGTGACATTCTAGCAACCCCAAATTCCACCATACGGTAAGTGACTATGGTACTCTCATGGTATAAGGAGAAAAATCACATGTTAACATGCGATATTATCTCAATTCATAACAAACAAGTTTGGGTCGATTCAATATGATCGTTCTTCCAATGTCATAATCTCAAAGTTGTTTTAGGACTATCAGTACACTTAACGACATCCTAAGATTCGGAAAACATGATCACCAACAACACTTGAGCTAGTCTTAGAGGCGATACTAGGAACATTTAATTTATTCATTTATCATTCCACACGTGCATATGAGTTTATCACTAAATCACATACTCCAGGATCATAGAGGTTCTAGCATGAAATACAAACTCTTAATTCTGAACATGGAAGTATAAAAATACAATATTATTGCCTCTAGGGCTTATTTCTAACAATCTCCCACTTGCACTAGATTGAATAATCTAGTTAGCATATTTTCTTTTACACCAATGTCAATCTGGTGTTTTTACATACTTTGCTTGTGGCATGACCTTTGTCCTATCAGATCTTGATAATTTCAGATATCTGTTTATTATTTGCATATCCATGCATCTATCGTGCTTTCACAAGAATTCATAATTTATGTGAAACAGACTTTATATACAATGAATTAATGGTAGAACCTTAGATTCTTAGATTGAGCTACAGAACCACGATAACCCACAAGTATAGGGGATCAATTGTAGCCTCTTTCGATAAGTAAGAGTGTCGAACCCAACGAGGAGCTAAAGGTAGAACAAATATTCTTTCAAGTATTATCGACCACCGATACAACTCTACGCACGCTTAACGTTCGCTTTACCTAGAACAAGTATGAAACTAGAAGTAATAAGTGAAGCAAAAGAGCATTCTACAAATGGCGGTTTTCTACGTCAGGAGAAACAGGCAATCCAAACTTCAAATGATATAAGTGAAGCACATGAAGCATTCTATAAAGCCATACTCAAAAGATATAAGTAAAGTGCACAGAGCATTCTATAAATCAACCAAGGACTATGTCATACCACTATGGTGCATTTATTTAAATAAAAATAAAAAGCACACGACACTCCAAGATTTACACATATCATGTGAACAAAACAAAAACCGAAACATACCGATAATTGTCGAATTAAGATGGGATGCCTTCCGGGGCATCCCCAAGCTTAGACGCTTGAGTCTCCTTGAATATTTACTTGGGGTGACTTGGGCATCCCCAAGCTTGAGCTCTTGCCTCTCCTCATTCTTCTCATATCAATACCTCCTCGATCCTCGAACACTTCCTCTGCACAAAACTTAACAAAACTTTTTATTAGAGGGGTTAGTACATATAACATCAAATCCCATTATGTACTGCTCTAACATTATTGTATAACTATAATCAAACATTACACACTGTATTTTATCACAATTTTATGGCCCCAAGTCAAAGGAGGCTCAACAAGATTTCAAACATAATCAAATAATGAAACTATAACATCAATCTGTGAAAACAGAACATTATGTAGTAATCTGAACATTAACCATACTCCTGTACCTCAAACAATTCTGAAAAAATTAGGACCAAATAAAAAATTTATATAGAAGTACTGTCCAAAAAGTTTCAGAAGCGTTTGACTTTCCAGTAAAAAAATGTAAAATCACGCACTATAGCCAAAGTTTATGTTTTTACACCGCACAAACCAAACAAGCAATCTAATCATCCTAAAGGCAAATCTTGGCACATTATTTTTATAATACAATGAATTTACACAAGGAGATAATTATTTTTGTTGAAAAGTTTCTGTAATCGAGATTCACAAAGTTTCCATGGGCATGAACAAAGTTCAAGGACGTCCCCCACTTCAAGGATGTTCGTCTTTCTCACTTTCACTTTTATTTTTGAGGAAGTTTTAGGTTACCCTCTTTATTTTTTTGTTTTTAAACTATATACACAACAGAAATAAATGACTCGCTAAAACTTCCGGGTTGTGTCCCTGGAAGGGCTTTCTTTAACACCATTAAGCTAGGCATATAGTGCTCAAGTAATGGATCCACCCGGATCACAAGGTATATCAAAGCCAATTTTAATTAACAATGATTTTTGATTTAGTAGTGAGAACAAAGTAACATACATCATGCAACAATGAAGTCTAACTCTCTTCCTATGCATCAACATGTCATAAAAGAACAATTCATGCACATCAAGTAAAGGCCAATACATAGTATAAGAAGTTTCTTGCAATTTTGTCGTGTTGGAAACATAGAGAGGCAGAGATGTAGTTCCTCTCTCATAATAATTGCAAGTAGGAGCAACAAGCACATGCATATTATATTCATCAAAATCATCATGTGTAGTAGTAAGACGCAAGCCATCAATATAACCCTTAATAAGAGCAAACTTCTCCGATATAGAGTAGTTGGGAGAATTCAAAAAGATATTAGGACTGTCATGTGTGGGTGCAATAGCAACAATGTCATTCTTAACGTAAGGAACTATAGCAAGTTCATATCCATAAGCATAATTCATATTGGCATCATGGCCACAAGCATAGCAAGCAACAAGTTCAGCAAAAAGGGATGTTTTAAACAAATCAAAAGGATCATAGCAATTATCATAGCAATCATCCATTGGTAAGCATGAAGGGGAATTAAACAATGTATGAGTTGAAGAGTTACTGTCATTAGAAGGTGGGCATGGGTAGCTAATCCGCTGTTCCTCCTTTTCTTATTTGCTCTCCTCGTCATCTTTTTCATCTAATGAGCTCAGAGTGTCATCAATTTCTTCTTCCATAGATTCCTGAAAAATATTAGTCTCTTCTTGGACATCGGAGACTTTCTCAATAAAGACATCAATATCGGAATTATATTCATAATTCTCATAGCAATATTTCAATATAGCAAAAATTTCAGGCCTATAAACATCATCATCAAAAGATTCATACTTTTCAAACAAAGATTCAATTTCATAAGCACCCTTAAAAGCAACGAATTCTTCTATTCGTTCCACATCATAATAATCATATATACCATTAGCATAAGAAGCTAAGGTTTCATTATCATTAAATTTGCATGAAAAAGGAAGGTGTGGAGCCTTCATTCTAGAGCAACAAGTATAATCATATCTCAAGCATAGTTGCCGAGCATACCAATGCAACATATAAATTTGATCCGATAATAGTTTCCCTTTTTATGTCAAGCGATAATCCCTAAAGTATTCACGTTGATCCAACGTGTCTCCCATCATATAATTGAATGGGGTTATCTCAGGATTATCAAAGCAGTACATAATATTTTTCACATAATGAGCATAAAGGGTTTTAGGAGGTTCCCCATCTCCATGAGTAGCAAGTACACCTAATATTTTGGTATTTCGTGTTCCATATCCATAACTAAAGATAAAGAACTTAGAATAGCAAATAAAATCTACTTAGTGATAAAGCAAACAAGCACACACGAGAATATTCACCCCACACTATTGCTCCTCAGCAATGGCGCCAGAAAAAGGTCCCGATAACCCACAAGTATAGGGGATCAATTGTAGCCTCTTTCAATAAGTAAGAGTGTCGAACCCAACGAGGAGCTAAAGGTAGAACAAATATTCCCTCTCTATCGACCACCAATACAACTCTACGCACGCTTAACGTTCGCTTTACCTAGAACAAGTATGAAACTAGAAGTACTTTGTACGTGTAACGGGATAGGTCTGCAAGAGTATAAATAGCACGCAAATATAAATTAGGGGCTGTTTAGGTAAAGAAGTAATAAAGTTAGTATAGCGAGTGTGGAAAGCTGGTGGTAGGAGTTGCGAAATTGTCCCTAACCAATTGACTAGGTTACTAGACCGATAATAAGTTTTATGTGGGACAGGCCACTTCTAGCATGTCATCCCTAACTTGGAATTTTATGCACTTATGATTGGAACTATTATCAAGGATTCGCAACGACTAACGTTCATTAAGGTAACACCCAACCATAGCATTAAGATATATTGGCCCCCCTTCAATCCCGTATGCATCAATTTCTATGCTAGGTTGAAGCTTCTGTCACTCTTGCCTTCCAATACATAGTCCTATCAACATACAACTAACCCTATGGCGTGATCCACATGCGCGCTCTATGATGGGCACGAAAGGACAGCAACATAACCACAAGCAAATTAAACCAATCATATCAATTCACCAATTACCGATAGCACAACGAAAATCTACTCAGTCATCATAGGATGGCAACACATCATTGCATAATAATATGAAGCATAAAGCTGTTGGGGAATGTAGTATTTTAAAATTTTCCTACGATCACGCAAGATCTATCTACCAGATGCATAGCAACGAGAGGGAAGAGTGTGTCTACGTACCCTCGTAGACCGGAAGCGGAAGCGTCAAGTGACGCGGTTGATGTAGTCGAACTTCTTCGCGATTCAACCGATCAAGCACCGAACGTACGGCACCTCCGCGTTCAGCACACGTTCGGCTTGATGACGTCCCACGAGCTCTTGATCCAGTTGAGCTTCACGGGAGAGTTTCGTTAGCACGACGGCGTGGTGACGGATATGATGTATCTACCGGCGCAGGGCTTCGCCTAAGCACTGCGACGGTATGACCGAGGTGTGTTTCTGTGGAGGGGGGCACCGCACACGGCTGGAACAATTCAACTTGTGTGTCTTTGGGTGCCCCCCTGCCCCCGTATATAAAGGAGCAAGGGGGAGGCCGGCCGGCCCTTCTATGGTGCGGCTAGGAGTGCAATCCTACTAGGAATAGGATTGCAATCCTATTCCTAGTAGGAACTACCAAAGAAGGAAGAGAGGGAAAGGAAAAAGGAGGGAGAGGTGGCGCCCCCCAATCCTAGTCCAACTAGGATCCCTTAGGTGGGGCGCCGGCCAGCCCCTATGGGCTGCCTCTCTCTTTCCCTTAAGGCCCACTATGGACCATCCCCCTTCGTAGGGGGTTCCGGTAACCCCCTCCGGCAATCCAGTTAAATCCGAAACTTTTCTGAAACACTTCCGGCGTCCGAATATAGTCGTCCAATATATCAATCTTTATGTCTCGGACATTCCGAGACTCCTCGTCATGTCCGTGATCTCATCCGGGACTCCGAACTACCTTCGGTACATCAAAACTCATAAACTCATAATACCGATCGTCATCAAACTTTAAGCGTGCGGACCCTACGGGTTCGAGAACTATGTAGACATGACCGAGAATCATCTCTGGTCAATAACCAATAGCGGAACCTGGATGTTCATATTGGCTCCTACATATTCTATGAAGATCTTTTATCGGTCAAAACCGCATAACAACATACGTTGTTCCTTTTGTCATCGGTATGTTACTTGACCGAGATTCGATCGTCGGTATCTCCATACCGAGTTCAATCTCGTTACCGGCAAGTCTCTTTACTCGTTCCGTAACACATCATCTCGTGACTAACTCATTAGTCTTTTGCTTGCAAGGCTTATTATGATGTGTGTTACTGAGAGGGCCCAAAGATACCTCTCCGACACTTCGGAGTGACAAATCCTAATCTTGATCTATGCCAACACCACGAATACTTTCGGAGACACCTGTAGAGCATCTTTATGATCACCTAGTTACGTTGTGACGTTTGATAGCACACAAGGTGTTCCTACGGTATTCGGGAGTTGCATAATCTCATAGTCATAGGAACATGTATAAGTCATGAAGAAAGCAATAGCAGTAAAACTAAACGATCATAGTGCTATGCTAACGGATGGGTCTAGTCCATCACATCATTCTCCTAATGATGTGATCCCGTTGATCAAATGACAACTCATGTCTATGGCTAGGAAACATAACCATCTTTGATCAATGAGCTAGTCTAGTAGAGGCATACTAGGGACACTCTGTTTTGTCTATGTATTCACACATGTACTAAGTTTCCGGTTAATACAATTCTAGCATGAATAATAAACATTTATCATGATATAAGGAAATATAAATAACAACTTTATTATTGCCTCTAGGGCATATTTCCTTCAGTCTCCCACTTGCACTAGAGTCAATAATCTAGCTCACATCGCCATGTGATTTAATACCGATAGTTCACATCGTTATGTGAATAACACCCATAGTTCACATCGCCATGTGACCAACACCCAAGGGTTTACTAGAGTCAATAATCTAGTTCACATCGCTATGTGATTAATACCCAAGAGTAATAAGGTGTGATCATGTTTTTCTTGTGAGAGAAGTTTAGTCAACGAGTCTGTCATATTCAGATCCGTATGTATTTCGCAAATTTCTATGTCTACAATGCTCTGCATGGAGCTACTCTAGCTAATTGCTCCCACTTTCAATACACATCCAGATTGATACTTAGAGTCATCTGGATTTAGTGTCAAAGCTTGCATTGGCGTAACCCTTTACGACGAACTCTTTATCACCTCCATAACCGAGAAACATTTCCTTAGTCATCTAGTTACTAAGGATAATTTTGACCGCTGTACAGTGATCTACTCCTAGATCACTATTGTACCCCCTTGACAAACTCATGGCAAGGTACACAACATGTTTGGTACACAGCATGGCATACTTTATAGAACCTATGGCTGAGGCATAGGGAATGACTTTCATTCTCTCTATATTTTTCTGCCGTGGTCTGGCTTTGAGTCTTACTCAACTTTACACCTTACAAGTCAGGCAAGAACTCCTTCTTTGACTGATTCATTTTGAACTACTTCAAAATCTTATCAAGGTATGTACTCATCGAAAGTCTTATCAAGCGTCTTGATCTATCTCTATAGATCTTGATGCCCAATATGTAAGCAGCTTCACCAAGGTATTTCTTTGAAAAACTCCTTTCAAACACTCCTTTATGCTTTCCAGAAAATTCTACATCATTTCCGATCGACAATATGTCATTCACATATACTTATCAGAAAGGTTGTAGTGCTCCAACTCACTTCTTGTAAATACAGGCTTCACCGCAAGTCTGTATAAATCTATATGCTTTGATCACCTCATCAAAGCGTATATTCCAACTCCGAGATGCTTGCACCAGTCCATAGATGGATCGCTGGAGCTTGCATACTTTGTTAGCACCTTTTGGATTGACAAAACCTTCTGGTTGCATCATATACAACTCTTCTTTGAGATATCCATTCAGGAATGCAGTTTTGACATCCATTTGCCAGATTTCATAATCATAAAATGCGGCAATTGCTAACATGATTCGGACAGACTTAAGCATCGCTACATGTGAGAAAGTCTCATCGTAGTCAACTCCTTGAACTTGTCGAAACCCTTTCGCAACAAGTCGAGCTTTGTAAACAGTAATATTACCGTCTGCGTCGGTCTTCCTCTTAAAGATCCATTTATTTTCGATGGCCTGCCGATCATCGGGCAAGTCAACCAAAGTCCATACTTTGTTCTCATACATGGATCCCATCTCAGATTTCATGGCCTCAAGCCATTTTGCGGAATCTGGGCTCATCATCGCTTCCTCATAGTTCGTAGGTTTATCATGGTCTAGTAACATGATTTCCAGAACTAGGTTGCCGTACCACTCTGGTGCGTAACATACTCTGGTTGATCTACGACGTTCAGCAGAAATTTGATCCGAAGTTTCATGATCATCATCATTAACTTCCTCACTGATTGGTGTAGGAATCACTGGAACAATTTTCTGTGATGTACTACTTTCCAATTCGGGAGAAGGTACAATTACCTCATCAAGTTCTACTTTCCTCCCACTCACTTCTTTCGAGAGAAACTCCTTCTCTAGAAAGGATCCACTCTTAGCAACAAAGACCTTGCCTTCGGATCTATGATAGAAAGTGTACCCAACAGTTTCTTTTGGGTATCCTATGAAGATTTACTTCTCCGATTTGAGTTCGAGCTTATCATGTTGAAACTTTTTCACATAAGCATCGCAGTCCCAAACTTAAAAAAATGACAGCTTAGGTTTCTCGTCAAACCACAGTTCATACGGTGTCATCTCCATGGATTTAGATGGTGCCCTATTTAACGTGAATGTAGCTGTCTCTAATGCATAACCCCAAAAGCAATAGTGGTAGATCGGTAAGAGACATCATCGATCGCACCATATCTAATAAAGTACGGTTATGACGTTCGGACACACCATTACACTGTGGTGTTCCTGGTGGCGTGAGTAGTGAAACTATTTCACATTGTTTTTACTGAAGGCCAAACTCGCTAACTCAAATATTTTACCTCTACGATCATATCGTAGAAACTCTTATTTTCTTGTTACGATGATTCTCCACTCCACTCTGAAATTCTTTGAACTTTTCAAATGTTTCAGACTTGTGCTTCATTAAGTAGATATACCCATATCTGCTCAAATCATCAGTGAAGGTCAGAAAATAACGATACCCGCCGCGAGCTTCAACACTCATTGGTCCACATACATCTGTATGTATGATCTCCAACAAATCTGTTGCTTGCTCCACAGTTCCGGAGAACGGAGTTTTAGTCATCTTGCCCATGAGGCATGGTTCACAAGCACCAAGTGATTCATAATCAAGTGATTCCAAAAGTCCATCACTATGGAGTTTCTTCATGCGCTTTACACCAATATGACCTAAACGGCAGTGCCACAAATAAGTTGCACTATCATTATTAACCTTGCATCTTTTGGCTTCAATATTATGAATATGTGTATCACCACGATCGAGATCCAACAAACCATTTTCATTGGGTGTATGACCATAGAAGGTTTTATTCATGTAAACAGAACAACAATTATTCTCTAACTTACATGAATAACCGTATTGCAATAAACATGATCAAATCATATTCATGCTCAACACCAAATAACACTTATTTAGGTTCAACACTAATCCCGAAAGTATAGGGAGTGTGCGATGATGATCATATCAATCTTGGAACTACTTCCAATACACATCGTCACTTCATCCTTTAACTAGTTTCTATTCATTATGCAACTCCCATTTCGAGTTACTACTCTTTAGCAACTGAACCAATATCAAATACCGAGGGGTTGCTATGAACACTAGTAAAATACACATCAATAATCTGTATATCAAATATACCTTTGTTCACTTTGCCATCCTTCTTATCCGCCAAAAATCTAGGGCAGTTCCACTTCTAGTGACCATTTCCTTTGCAGTAGAAGCACTTGTTTCAGGCTTGAGTTTAGCTTTGGGTTTCTTCACGGGAGTGACAACTTGCTTGTCATTCTTCTTGAAGTTCCCCTTCTATCCCTTTGCCCTTTACTTGAAATAAGTGGTCTGGTTAACCATCAACACTTGATGCTCTTTCTTGATTTCTACCTTCGCCGATTTCAGCATCGTGAAGAGCTCGGGAATTACTTTCGTCATCCCTTGCATATTATAGTTCATCACGAAGTTCTACTAACTTGGTGATAGTGTCTAGAGAACATTGTCAATTACTATCTTATCTGGAAGATTAACTCCCACTTGATTCAAGCAATTGTACCACCCAGACAATCTGAGCACATGCTCACTGGTTGAGCTATTCTCCTCCATCTTGTAGGAAAAGTACTGTCAGAGGTCTTATACCTCTCGACACGGGCATGAGTATGAAATACTAATTTCAACTCTTGGAACATCTCATATGCTCCGTGGCGTTTCAAAACGTTTTTGAAGTCCCGGTTATAAGCCGTAAAGCATGGTGCACTAAACTATCAAGTAGTCATCATATCGAGCTTTTGTCAAAACGTTCATAACGTCTACATCTGCTCCTGCAATAGGTCTGTCACCTAGTGGTGCATCAAGGACATAATTCTTCTGTGCAGCAATGAGGATAATCCTCAGATCACGGAACAATTCCGCATCATTGCTACTAACATCTTTCAACTTAGTTTTCTCTAGGAACATATAAAAAATAAACGTGGAGCAATATCACGAGCTATTGATCTACAACATAGATATGCTAATACTACCAGGACTAAGTTCATGATAAATTAAAGTTCAATTAATCATATTACTTAAGAACTCCCACTTAGATAGACATCCCTCTAGTCATCTGATCACGTGATCCAAATCAACTAAACCATGTCCGATCATCATGTGAGATGGAGTAGTTTCAATGGTGAACATCTTATGTTGATCATATCTACTATATGATTCACGCTCGACCTTTCAGTCTCTAGTGTTCCGAGGCCATATCTGCATATGCTAGGCTCGTCAAGTTTAACCCGAGTATTCTGCGTGTGCAAAACTGGCTTACACCCGTTGTATTTGAACGCAGAGCTTATCACACCCGATCATCACGTGGTGTCTCGGCACGACGAACTTTCGCAACGGTGCATACTCAGGGAGAACACTTATACCTTGAAATTTAGTAAGGGATCATCTTATAATGCTACTGTCGTTCTAAGCAAAATAAGAAGCATAATAAGATAAACATCACATGCAATCAAAATATGTGACATGATATGGCCATCATCATCTTGTGCTTTTGATCTCCATCTCCAAAGCACCTTCATGATCACCTTCGTCACCGGCGCGACACCTTGATCTCCATCGTAGCATCGTTGTCGTCTCGCCAACTATTTCTTCTACGACTATCGCTACCGCTTAGTGATAAAGTAAAGCAATTACATGGCGATTGCATTTCATACAATAAAGCGACAACCATATGGCTCCTGCCAGTTGCCGATAACATTACAAAACATGATCATCTCATACAAAACCGTATAACTCATCATGTCTTGACCATATCACATCACAACATGCCCTGCAAAAACAAGTTAGACGTCCTCTACTTTGTTGTTGCAAGTTTTACGTGGCTGCTACGGGCTTAGCAAGAACCGTTCTTACCTACGCATACAAAACCACAACGATGTTACGTCAAGTATGTGCTGTTTTAACCTTCACAAGGATCGGGCGTAGCCACACTTGATTAAGCTAAAGTGAGAGAGACAGACACCCGCCAGTCACCTTTAAGCAACGAGTGCTCGTAACGGTGAAACCAGTCTCGCGTAAGCGTACGCGTAATGTCGGTCCGGGCCGCTTCATCTCACAATACCGCCGAAGCAAAGTATGACATGCTGGTAAGCAGTATGACTAGTATCGCCCACAACTCATTGTGTTCTACTCATGCATATCATCTACGCATAGACCTGGCTCTGATGCCACTTTTGGGGAACGTAGTATTTTAAATTTTTCCTACGATCACGCAAGATCTATCTACCAGATGCATAGCAACGAGAGGGAAGAGTGTGTCTACGTACCCTCGTAGACCGGACGCGGAAGCGTCAAGTGACGCGGTTGATGTAGTCGAACTTCTTTGCGATTCAACCGATCAAGCACCGAACGTACGGCACCTCCGCGTTCAGCACACGTTCGGCTTGATGACGTCCCACGAGCTCTTGATCCAGTTGAGCTTCACGGGAGAGTTTCTTCAGCACGACGGTGTGGTGACGGATATGATGTATCTACCGGCGCAGGGCTTCGCCTAAGCACTGCGACGGTATGACCGAGGTGTGTTTCTGTGGAGGGGGGCACCGCACACGGCTGGAACAATTCAACTTGTGTGTCTTTGGGTGCCCCCCTGCCCCCGTATATAAAGGAGCAAGGGGGAGGCCGGCCGGCCCTTCTATGGTGCGGCTAGGAGTGCAATCCTACTAGGAATAGGATTGCAATCCTATTCCTAGTAGGAACTACCAAAGAAGGAAGAGAGGGAAAGGAAAAAGGAGGGAGAGGTGGCGCCCCCCAATCCTAGTCCAAATATGATCCCTTAGGTGGGGCACCGGCCAGCCCCTATGGGCTGCCTCTCTCTTTCCCTTAAGGCCCACTATGGACCATCCCCCTTCGTAGGGGGTTCCGGTAACCCCCTCCGGCAATCCAGTTAAATCCGAAACTTTTCCGGAACACTTCCGACGTCCGAATATAGTCGTCCATATGTCTCGGACATTCCGAGACTCCTCGTCATGTCCGTGATCTCATCCGGGACTCCGAACTACCTTCGGTACATCAAAACTCATAAACTCATAATACCGATCGTCATCAAACTTTAAGCGTGCGGACCCTACGGGTTCGAGAACTATGTAGACATGACCGAGACTCATCTCCGGTCAATAACCAATAGCGGAACCTGGATGTTCATATTGGCTCCTACATATTCTACGAAGATCTTTTATCGGTCAAAACCGCATAACAACATACGTTGTTCCTTTTGTCATCGGTATGTTACTTGACCGAGATTCGATCGTCGGTATCTCCATACCTAGTTCAATCTCGTTACCGGCAAGTCTCTTTACTTGTTCCGTAACACATCATCTCGTGACTAACTCATTAGTCTTTTGCTTGCAAGGCTTATTATGATGTGTGTCACCGAGAGGGCCCAGAGATACCTCTCCGACACTTCGGAGTGACAAATCCTAATCTTGATCTATGCTAACACCATGAATACTTTCGGAGACACCTGTAGAGCATCTTTATGATCACCCAGTTACGTTGTGACGTTTGATAGCACACAAGGTGTTCCTACGGTATTCAGGAGTTGCATAAGCTCATAGTCATAGGAACATGTATAAGTCATGAAGAAAGCAATAGTAGTAAAACTAAACGATCATAGTGCTATGCTAACGGATGGGTCTAGTCCATCACATCATTCTCCTAATGATGTGATCCCGTTGATCAAATGACAACTCATGTCTATGGCTAGGAAACATAACCATCTTTGATCAATGAGCTAGTCTAGTAGAGGCATACTAGGGACACTCTGTTTTGTCTATGTATTCACACATGTACTAAGTTTCCGGTTAATACAATTCTAGCATGAATAATAAACATTTATCATGATATAAGGAAATATAAATAACAACTTTATTATTGCCTCTAGGGCATATTTCCTTCAAAAGCACCATGTTCAAGTAGAGGGTACATCGGGTTGCGGGAGAGTGGACCACTGTAGATAGATGGGGGAATGTGATGAAGATCCTGGTGAAGATGACAGAGGTGTTGATGTAGATCGCCGTCACACGATGATGGCCCCGACGGCGTTCCGGCGCCACCGGGAGAGAGGGGGAGAGAGCCCCCACTCCTTCTTCTTCTTCCTTGACCTCCCCCCTAGATGGGAGGAGCGTTTCCCCTATGGTCCATCGCATCCATGGTGGCGGAGGGGCAAGAGCCCCTCCGAGATTGGATCTCTCTCTCTATTTCCTTCTATTTCTGCGCTCCCAGATTCTGGCCTTTCACCGTTTCATAAATTTCCGGAGATCCGTAACTCCGATTGGGCTGAAATTTTAACACAATTTGTATCCGGATATTGTCTTTCTTGCGGCGAAAGAAGGGCACCAACCGCCTTATGGGGTGGCCACAAGGGTCAGGGGCGCGCCCCCTACCTTGTGCCCCCCTCGACCATCGTCTCGCGTTGATTCTTCTTCCCAAAATCACATATATTCCAAAAAAGTCTCCGTAAGTTTTTACCCCGTTTGGACTCCGTTTGATATGGATTTTCTGCGAAACAAAAAACATGCAACAAACAGGAACTGACACTGGGCACTGGATCAATATGTTTGTCCCAAAAATAGTATAAAAAGTTGCCAAAAGTATGTAAAAGTTGTAGAATATTGGCATGGAACAATCAAAATTGTAGATACGACAGAGACGTATCAAACCACTTGTTGGTGTACTAAAGTAGGGGTACCCTTAGTATCCCGAACTTGTGCACGGGCAGTCGCAGCGTCCCGTGGCAAGGCTTGCCGGGTGACCGCCAATGGTCCTCCGTAGTTCCCTTGGAGCCATTCAAGAACAAAGTATTTAAGCCGAGAAGTCAAGACCCCGGCAAGAGGAGCTTGCCGGGAAGGCCAACCAAGGCATCTCAAGGAACTTGCCGCGACGCGCCACGCGTCCCGGCAAGGCTCGGTGAGCGGCAAGCTCCCGGACGAGACAAGACAACGACCGCGGCAAGGCGCTTGCCGCGGCAAGCTACCACCCTGTACCAACGCTCCAGCGCATCCACCAACGTGTCGCTCTGGGACCCTCCCAGGCGTACGTGGCGGGAGGCTGTGCAGCCAGCGGTGAGCGGGGGCAAGCGGCGCTGACAAGATCGCTATCGTGGCGAGCGGCGGCGCCCCTGACAGTCCCTTTTTGCACTGCTTGGGCGACGCAGATGGGCATTTAATGCCCTTGTCCCCTGCCGTCAGGGTTAGGTACGATACACTGCACAAGGAGGTGTACCAACTACAACACCTTTCCATTTTTACCCTCATCTGCGTTGCCACCTGTCGGTGACCCCTTGAGCATATAAAAGGAGGCCCATGCGCAACGTAGAGGGGGACAGACTCATTCACGCTCGGTCTCGCTAGCCGCTGGTGTGTACTGTAGCACCCAGCGCTTTCGAGCAAGAACTCAATACAAACCACAAAGCAGGAGTAGGGTTTTACGCATCCGTGCGGCCCGAACCTGGGTAAACTGCTCGTGTGCCTCGCCTTGATCTGCTCTTCGCGCGATCTCAGCCCCCGCCGAATCGAAAGGGACCCGGTCCCATAGGTGTGCGTGGATCAGTTTCCCCGACATCTTTGGCACGCCAGGTAGGGGGTGCGTCGAGGTTGTGTGAACCTGATCCGGCGTTCACACGAGCTAGATCTTCATCATCTTCATCAACATGCCGCCGCCGAAGAAGGCTTCGGAGGCAGCTGCTCCGTCCGCGTCAATCCCACCACCGCCGGCGCCAACGGCTGGTGGGGTAGACGCCGGCGGGAGAACGGGCGTCGACGAGGGAGCTCACGGTGCCGCCAAGTCCAAGGACAAGGCTGCGCTGCCCATCGGCGGCGTAGTCGACTCCCACAACGACCGGGCGCACTCCAAGACCTCGGTGTCCGTACATGCACCGCGCCCATCTCAGGAGGCGCGGGACCGGCAGCGCCATGGTACTCATGGTACCATACGCTTGCTGAACCAAGATCGAGCTGGTGGATCTCGGGACGCTCAAGACCATCATGCACGCCAACATGCTGGCACGAGCAAGGCACGGTTGCCTGGACTAGATACTGCTCCTTCTAACATAGTAAGAAGTGCGAGCATATCCCGCTCCTCACACCGCTCGCCACCGTTACCCGCCACTCCAGCAGAAGCTCTGGCACGAGCTCAACTGCTCCTAGACTGGAGGGCCACCATTAAGAGTCTCATAGCCTTCGCCAACGGCGACACTCCCCGGCAGCCGAGTACATCGCAGCCGCGGCAAGTAAGCCAGGCACGAGCCGATGGTGACAAGATCGGTGGGGGTGCAACCACCGTGCACTCTCCGCCCCGAAAGCCAAGATCGCCGACTCGTCGGATCAACCTCGACAGCGACTCCACCGCGTCGTCAGATCCACGAGCTCGTCGCGATCAGCGCCAAGTTCTTCACGAACGACAGCAAGAGGACGCTCGTACTCGCATCGAGCGCCGAAGAGAAGCGCGGCGTCAATTAGACCAGCGCGCTGGGCCCGCTGTCGACATGCATGTGCCAGGGGGACCAGGCGACTTGCCGTACGCGGTAGGTTGTTCTGCGTTTACTCGTGAGCTGCGGCAAGTCCAGTGGCCCAGCATGAAGAATTTCAAGCCAGACGTACCAGAGAAGTACGACGGCAAGACGCATCCGTCGGAGTTCCTCAGCATCTACACCATCGCGGTGCAAGCTGCCGGGGGGCAAGACGACAAGATCCTTGCCAACTACTTCCCACTGGTACTCAAACCTAACGTCAGATCCTGGCTCATGCACTTGCCGGACAACTCCATATCTTCTTGGGCAGATGATGGCTTCTCGCCCCTCGTTGGTTACCCCAAGTGGAAGGTTTGAGATGCAGTGTAGCGGTAGTTTTCCCTTGGCAAAGATACCAAGGATCGAATCCCGTGAGACTCCGAGGGTCAACAAGAAGGTGTCAACTGCTAGCGGCGCAACTTAGCGATTGACAGGACCTGCACACAGATACAAATAACTTTGCTCCCAACGAGTACAGAGAGGTTGTCAATCCCTCCGGCCTTGTCGTTTACAAAGGATCAAACACAAGAGATAATAGTGATAGGTATGACTGCAACTAGTAAATAAGAACAGGAAATAAATAACGGGTGTGATCAGTGATGGTAATATGGACCGGGGTCCCATGATGTTCACTAGTGATGTCTCTCTCCCAAAAGACGATAAAACAGCTAAGCGAGGTAAACGAATTACAGCTGGGCAATTGACAGGATTATGTGCGCAAACCAATGCTAAGTATGTTGCAAGAAAGGTAGAGGCTCAAAGCATGGGCGGTACGCCAAGGCAATTAGACCGAAATCCATCTGCATCTAGTACTAATCATCCACCTTGAGATATCTATCCAGAACATCTCACTGGTATTAAGTTGCGAGTCCCACCCATAGTGTAAACTCAAAGCAACAGACAACTGCATTAAAAGAACTTTGCGTAAAGTAAACAATCCTTGCACCCGCAAATACAAGCACCGTTGTTTTCCCCCTTGTGGCAATAGCACATCCCCTAGACTCATGTTTCTGTCACTCAAGCTAGTCATCGAGGGGCATGAACCCACAATCAAGCATAACGTTCCCTCTTGGAGTTACTACCTACTACTTGGCCAAAGCAATAAACAGCAACGGAGAACATGCAAGAATTACTCAAGAACATAAATATAAAAGAGGTAAATCAAATATATTACTCACACACAATATGAACATAATCTCATAATCCATCGGATCCCAGCAAACTCATCATAGCAACAGCATAAGGATTACATATGTGCCTCGATCATGTAGGGCAGCTCACGAGGTCAAATCGGTGAAGAACAAAGAGGGGAGGAGAACATCACATAGCTACTGGTCATGGACCCATGGTCCAAGGGAGACTACTTACAACTCATCCGGGAGGCGTCCATGGTGGTGGAGAGGCTCCCGGTGGTGATCGTCCCCTCCGGCAGGGTGCCGGGAAGAGTTCTCCTGGTGCTCCCGATCTTGGAAGAGCGGTGGCGGCAGAAAAGAGATGAGATCGTGAAAAAGGGTTCGGTCCTCGAGGGTTTCGGGACGCGGTGTAAATATATGCCAAAGGGGGGCCTCAGAAGAGGCAAGGGGGGCCCAGGCGCCCTGGCGGCGCGGCCAGGAGGGGGGCCGCCCCCTCTGGTCGCCTGGAGCCCTGGTGGCCCCCCTCTGGCCCTACTTTGGCCGCATGGAAGCTTCCGAAACGCTTTTTTTTATATATTTTTCCCGGGATTTTTCTGGCAATTTACGTAATGGGAAAACCTGAAATACAAAAACAGCAGAAAAGAGAAACTGGCACTGGGGTGCACTCAGTTAATAGGTTAGTCCAAATATGATCAAAAGTGTATGAAGTGCATAAATATCATAGCAATATCACACAAAAGAGGCATGGAGCAAGCAGAAATTATAGATACGTTTTGGACGTATCAACATCCCCAAGCTTAATTCATGCTCGTCCTCGAGTAGGTAAATGATAACAAGCATAATTTCTGTGGTGACATGCTATCAACCATATAAGAACTTTTCACAGTCACATGACAAATGCTTACCGAGACAATGAATCTTTAGTAATTAAGTTGCCTCATGAGACTATCACAAAGAACTGAAAGTTTTACAATATGATACTGAAACACTCAATAGATTTGTAGTGAGCATGGTGTGCAAACATGACAAAGTGGTACCTCGCTTGGCCCCTTTAGTGAAGCAAAACATAAATGCAGGGGTACCTCCAAAGTTTAAATGACGACTAGATACAATGACTTCAGAATAAACGATATCATAATCATGCAGAAGACAATGATACTTTGGGACAATGCAAATTACACTCAGAATGACAATCATGCTCTTAATAGTTGGTGCTTTAAAGAAAGAAGGTGGAGACTCTCGAACCATGGCTTTTGATGGCAAGGTTGAAAACCCGTGGTCGGAAACAAAAACTAAACATGTACCAGAGCTCTTGGGATTTAAAAACAGAGGTAACAAATTTTTTTTGGAATATGCATATTTCGTCAACGAATGCTAGTAGATAACTCAATTACTTCTCGAGCTGGACAAGTTTCGAGGAACGGCTCCCGCACGAGGACGATCATATCCTCTTAATCTCCTTTGTTTATCACTGCCAAAGTTTTCTGATTTCTCATGAACAAAGCGTGAAGGAGGGTTTGTTTGTTGTATATTTTTTAATGAGCCGGGCGCACTCTTTGCCAGTTCCTTCTTGTATTAGGGGTTTGCAGATTAGACATGCAATCCCGGGGTGAAACTTATCCAACTTAAAAAGATCATGAATTAACTACTACTTCCTCATGAGCTAAAACAGAGGCACAAAAGAGAAATGCTTTTTTTTGAATAATTCGAGATGGTACAAGATAGTCTTCGTTAGGAATGGCAGGTAAATACCATGTATAGGAAGGTATGGTGGACTCATATGGCATAACTGGTTTAAAGGATTTTGGATGCACAAGCAGTCAGTCCGCTTAGTACACGCGAAGGTTAGCAAAAGACTGGGAGCGACCAACTAAGAGAGCAATGACGGTCATAATCATGCAGAGCGACAAAGCAACATTGAATCGGGCATGGAAGTTATATCGCTACTCAGAAATTAAAGATCATCAAGGCTTGATAGACTTTCTTTACAGTCTTAAATATGCGTGAGCATATGCCAAGTCAATCAAAATAAATTCTTGGAGGAAGATATCACTAAACCATACCACATAAATGGCAAACAAATCATGTTGGTACTTCAATAACACATTAAGAACCCCCCAGCTATTTGAGACTAACCATAAGAAAACATGAACTACTAAGCACCATTATGCACATAGCATTTTTATCATAGACATATCAACCAGTGCAACAGAAGCCAACTCTCTTAACAAGATAAGCATGATAACTCAAGAGAGTTCTAGCAACCAACTAAACAAAAGCTCTTTAAAAAGAAAAGCATGAAAACTAAGAGCTAAACATGACAGTAGCTATTGAAAGACAAAGAACATACACAACAAAGATAAACATGAAAATCCCATGTTATGTTCTAGGTTGAAGTGGAGCGTGTTTCTCTCCCACACAAAGAAAGATGGGTTCCAACTCGTTATGAACAGCAAGCAAAGCTAAAGAAAACTAAAAAGGAAACTAAAAGCAAGACGCTCCAAGCATAGCACATAACACATGAAGTGATTAAAATATAGTGGAACGAAAGACGAACTGATAATTGTTGATGGAGAAGGGGATGCACGGGGGCATCCCCAAGCTTAGACGCTTGAGTCTTCTTGAATATTTCTTGGGGGTGCACGGGGGCATCCCCAAGCTTGAGCGTTCGACACTCCTGAATCTTTTTATCATCTTCCCTCGCACACTTGAAAACTCCCTTCATACATAACTCATCATAATCTAATTAGCGAGGTTAGTACCCATAATAAAATAATTTTTCCTTGCTGGAAATAAGGATAATCTTGAAGGTCTACTGTTTCTCAAGATTGCCAAAAGGTTTTTGCAAAGAAAAAGCAATCTCAAGGTTTGCAAAACGAAGGAAAGGTAAAACAGGACAGAATCTGTGAAAAACAGACCAGCAGGTAGTAAATAATTTTTTGGGGGCACTTCTGCAACTCAAATCAAAAAACTCAGAACAGACGCCCGAAAGCCAATTGTATAGAGCACGCTGTCGAAACAATTCAGACCAAAAAGATGATCTAGTGATTTTATACGAATTTTTCTATCCAAGGACAGAATATGTTTCCTGGACAGCACGTCACAACTTTTGAACTTTCTTGCAATCAGAGGCTAAACTTGGCACAAAGCTGAAAAGTAAAGATACAATGATGATGCTACTGTAGTAACAAACATCAAGACACAACAAAAGCAAAATAAAATTTTATTCATTGTGGGCTGCCTCCCAAAAGCTCTTTCTTTTATGCCTTTAAGCTAGGCATAATGCAAAGAGGAATCAATAATCATCATAATAATCGGAGTTATAAATTGCTTCAAATGGTTCCTCAACAAGTTCACTCTTATTCCTTCTA
Source organism: Secale cereale (assembly GCA_902687465.1). NCBI lineage: Eukaryota > Viridiplantae > Streptophyta > Magnoliopsida > Poales > Poaceae > Secale > Secale cereale. The sequence goes on along the minus strand of LR738715.1, from coordinate 863,706,241 downwards.
GGAAAGGGGTACACACCTTTTGCCTTCCCGCGTAAGCGGATTTGTCCCTTACCTATATCGATGAAGCCCTTTACGGCTCGGAGGAAGTCCCTTCCAAGCACTATATTTCCTTGGTTTGGCTTCATGATGAAGAAATCAACCATTGCAATCCCTTTAAGGAATGTAACTGGCACGTCTTTTATTCTTCCCTGGATCTCAGAAATATCTCCATTAGCATGTTCATGATAAGATGATAATCTATCCATGTTAAATTTTAAAGAATCATGAACAATTTTTGGCATAGTAGAAACCATAGATCCAATATCACAATAAGCAAGGAAGTCTTGATTAGAGATGCTAATCCTAACAAAAGGCTCCCAATCATTGTCTATTTCCAAAATATCTCTCTTATTGGGTTTGGGTTTCTCTACCTTCATCAAGTCTAGAGCATCCATTCTCTTCTCAATAGTAGCAAGTCTATCTATGACAGTATCAAAATTATGATCATAAACAAAGTAACTAGATAGACCATGTATAATTTCAAGAGCTCTAGCTTCATCACACTCTAGGAAATCTCCTTCAGCTATAATATCAAGAGAGTGTTTAAACCATTTAAAAAGACCATGGTAAAAATTTCTAAGCACAATTTTTATAGGTATCCAAGGCATAATTCTTCTATGTGCATCGGAAATTCTGTCCCATGCCTTTTTCATATTTTCTCCATCCCTTTGATGGAAATCTAGAACTTCTGATTCCCTCAAAGAACCGAATCCTAACATGCTTGACTAAACAGAGAGGACTACTAATAGAAAAGTAAATAATTTTTTTGTGATTTTTGATAGAAGACACTAAAGCAAAAACTGAAAGGTAAACTAACAAGACTAAAAAAAGCAAAGGTAAAAGATAGCGTGCAACTCCCCTATCTTGAAGAGTGGAGTCCCCGGCAACGGCGCCAGAAAAGTTTGCTTGATGGCTTCTCGCCCCTCGTTGGTTACCCCAAGTGGAAGGTTTGAGATGCAGTGTAGCGGTAGTTTTCCCTTGGCCAAGATACCAAGGATCGAATCCCGTGAGACTCCGAGGGTCAACAAGAAGGGGTCAACTACTAGCAGCGCAACTTAGCGGTTGACAGGACCTGCACACAGATACAAATAACTTTGCTCCCAACGAGTACAGAGAGGTTGTCAATCCCTCCGGCCTTGTCGTTTACAAAGGATCAAACACAAGAGATAATAGTGATAGGTATGACTGCAACTAGTAAATAAGAACAGGAAATAAATAACGGGTGTGATCAGTGATGGTAATATGGACCGGGGTCCCATGATGTTCACTAGTGATGTCTCTCTCCCAAAAGACGATAAAACAGCTAAGCGAGGTAAACAAATTACAGCTGGGCAATTGACAGGATTATGTGCGCAAACCAATGCTCACTATGCTGCAAGAAAGGTAGAGGCTCAAAGCATGGGCGGTACGCCAAGGCAAGTAGACCGAAATCCATCTGCATCTACTACTAATCATCCACCTTGAGATATCTATCCAGAACATCTCGCTGGTATTAAGTTGTGAGTCCCACCCATAGTGTAAACTCAAAGCAACAGACAACTGCATTAAAAGAACTTTGCGTAAAGTAAACAATCCTTGCACCCGCAAGTACAAGCACCGTTGTTTTCCCCCTTGTGGCAACAGCACATCCCCTAGACTCATGTTTCTGTCACTCAAGCTAGTCATCGAGGGGCATGAACCCACAATCAAGCATAACGTTCCCTCTTGGAGTTACTACCTACTACTTGGCCAAAGCAATAAACAACAATGGAGAACATGCAAGAATTACTCAAGAACATAAATATAAAAGAGGTAAATCAAATATATTACTCACACACAATCTGAACATAATCTCATAATCCATCGGATCCCAGCAAACTCATCATAGCAACAGCATAAGGATTACATATGTGCCTCGATCATGTAGGGCAGCTCACGAGGCCTAATCGGTGAAGAACAAACAGGGGAGGAGAACATCACATAGCTACTGGTCATGGACCCATGGTCCAAGGGAGACTACTCACAACTCATCCGGGAGGCGTCCATGGTGGTGGAGAGGCTCCCGGTGGTGATCCTCCCCTCCGGCAGGGTGCCGGGAAGAGTTCTCCTGGTGCTCCCGATCTTGGAAGCGCGGCAGCGGCGGAACAGAGATGAGATCGCGAAAAAGGGTTCCGTCCTCGAGGGTTTCGAGATGCGGTGTAAATATATGCCAAAGGGGGGCGTCAGAAGAGGCAAGGGGGGCCCAGGCGCCCTGGCGGCACGGCCAGGAGGGGGGCCGCCCCCTCTGGTCACCTGGAGCCCTGGTGCCCCCCCTCTGGCCCTACTTTGGCCGCATGGAAGCTTCTGGAACACTGATTTTTTATATATTTTTCCCGGGATTTTTCTGGCAATTTACGTAATTGGAAAACCTGAAATACAAAAACAGCAGAAAACAGAAACTGACACTGGGGTGCACTGAGTTAATAGGTTAGTCCAAATATGATCAAAAGTGTATGGAAGTGCATAAATATCATAGCAATATCACACAAAAGAGGCATGGAGCAAGCAGAAATTATAGATACGTTTTGGACGTATCAGTAGACCTGTGCCATCAGTTTGTCGGCGCCTTTACAGGCGGCCACAAACCCCATGGCCAAGAGAGTGAGCTTTATCTGCTCGCCCAGAAGGAAGGAGAGTCCTTGCGCAAGTACATCCAGAGATTCAGCCGTGTACAGCACAACATCCCAGATGTCCTCGCTGCCGCGGTTATCAGCGCATTCCATGAGAACGTGCGTAACCGCAGGATGCGGGAGGAGATGGCGATGTGCAAGATCAGGGACGTCAGTGAGCTGTATGCCCTGGACAACAAGTGCGCACGTGCTGAGGAGGGGAGGAAACTCCCCCGAGAGGATACAAGAGCAAGAGGATCTGACAACGAGGATGCTGCCCCGGCAAAGAAAAACCGGCGGCGGAACAACAGGAAGAAGAGAGGCAAAGATGTGCTAGTCGTTGAGCAGTCCGGCAACGGAGGCGATGCCAAGAAAGCCAAAGTTGGTAGATCCGGCAAGGAGGTTGCCGCATGCACCAACTGCCAGGCTGTGGCGGCCGCCGACAAGCAGGACGGCACCGACAAGCAGTACTGCTCCACCGCACCAAGGGTCATGACCTCCAGAACTGCAAGAGGGTCGAGCAGCTTGTCGAGCAGCAAAAAGCTGAGTACGAGCGGCGCGACAAGGAGAAGGACCAAGGAGGTGTTGGGGGATCCGGCAAGAAAAATACCGGCCGGGAAGGACGCCGCGGCAAGGCCAAGCAGCAGCAAGGAAACAGACCTCCCCGCGGCCGCGATAAGGATGAAGATGACGAAGACGACGAAGACATGGATGATGTTGAGACCAGTGAGCAGGAGTTCCAGAAAGCCACAGAAGTCTTGTGCGTTGACGGCGGTGTTTCTCTGCATACTTCACACCACCAACTCAAGCAGTGGGTGCGGGAAGTCAATGCGGCGGAACCACCTGTCGAATCGCGCAAGCTTTTGAAATGGTCCAGCACGCCTATCATCTTTGATATTGAGGACCACCCTGATCGCACAACTGCGGTCGGGTGCTTGCCGATGTTGGTTTCACCAACTATCCGCAACCTCAAAGTCACTAAGATGTTAGTTGACGGCGGGGCCGGCTTGAACCTGATCTCCTCCGCTGTACTCCAGAAACTCCAGATCCCTGACAGCGAGCTCGAAGAGACCGGCACATTCCAAGGAATCAACCCGGGAAGGAGCAAGCCGAAGGGAAAGATTACGTTGCCAGTGACATTTGGCGGAGAGCTGAACTTCAGGACTGAGAAGGTCACGTTCGACGTTGCCGATTTTCCATTGCCTTACAATGGCATACTCGGCCGTCCAGCACTCGCCAAGTTCATGGCAGCCTCTCACTATGCCTACAACATGCTGAAGATGCCAGGCCCGATAAGCGTCATCTCTGTCCCTGGCGACAAGAAGGACGATCTTATCTGGGCCGACAAGATCTACCGGGAAGCAACAGCTGCAACATATCGCAAGTCACTTGTCGCTGAAGCTCCCGGGGGGAAGAAGAAGACCAAGTCCGGCAAGAGCTCTGATGCCCACTCCGGCAAGCGCACCTCTTTGGAGTGCTGCGCTACCGTCGAGGACGCACCATCGAGCTCCACCGGCAAGTGTAAGAAGACAATGGCGGCTCCGCCAGAGACCAAGAAGGTGTCCGCCAAGGAGGACGGCACTGGTGGTACTTTCACCATCAGTGCCACTCTCAACCCTAAATAGGAAAGCGCGCTCATTGCTTTCCTGCGGGCGAACGTCGACGTGTTTGCATGGCAACCGTCTGACATTCCCGGTGTTCCCAGGAAAGTAATTGAGCACAAGCTTGCCGTCTGTCCTCATGCGCGGCCCGTCAAGCAGAAAGTCAGAAAACAAGCAGTGGAGCGCCAAGAATTCATAGCAGAAGAAATCAAGAAGTTGGAAGCAGCAGGCCTTGTCAAAGGAGTGCTCCATCCTACGTGGTTGGCCAATCCTGTAGTCGTGCGGAAGGCAAACGGGAAATGGAGGCTATGTATCGACTTCACCGATGTCAATAAAGCTTGTCCCAAGGATCCATTTCCCTTGCCGCGCATTGACCAGATTGTTGACTCCACGGCCGGATGTGACCTGCTTTCATTTCTTGACGCATACTCAGGATACCATCAGATCTTCATGGCTGAAGAGGATGAGGAGAAGACCGCATTCATCACTCCATGTGGCACGTACTGTTTCAAACGGATGCCTTTTGGTTTGAAGAATGCTGGTTCGACATTTGCAAGGGTAGTCCATACAGCTTTTGAGCCACAAATACACAGAAATATAGAAGCCTACATGGATGACATAGTGGTCAAGAGCAAGGAAAAGGCAACCCTGATTCAAGATTTAGACGAGACCTTTGCAAATCTGCGCAAGATCCAGCTCAAGCTCAGCCCCGAGAAGTGTGTGTTTGGAGTCCCTTCCGGCAAGCTTCTCGGGTTCTTCGTGTCTCAGAGGGGAATTGAAGCCAATCCCGACAAGATCAAGGCCATTGAGAAGATTGAAGCACCAAAGCGCGTCAAGGATGTGCGAAGACTTGCCGGTTGCGTGGCTGCTCTTAGCAGGTTTATCTCTAAGTCTGCTGAGCACACCCTGCCGTTTTTCAAAATTTTGAAAAAGGCAGGTCCAATGAAATGGACTCCGGAAGCGGAGGCTGCGCTGCAAGACTTGAAGAGATACCTGTCCTCCACTCCAATACTTGTCGCACCTAAGCCACAAGAGAAGTTGCTGCTGTATCTAGCGGCAACCAATCAAGTGGTTAGTGCTGCATTAGTAGCGGAGAGGAAGGCAGACGATGAGCCAGCAGCCGCGGCAAGCGCATCCAGCGACAAGCAGGGGGCTTCCCCGACAAGCTCTGGTCCCGACAAAGATGGATCTGCACAGGTGCAAGAGGAGATACGGAAGAAAATGGTGCAGCGCCCAGTTTACTTTGTCAGTTCCCTTCTGCAGGGGGCTAGGTCAAGGTACTCTGGTGTGCAGAAATTGCTTTTCGGCCTCCTCATGGCCTCGAGAAAGCTGCGCCATTACTTCCAAGCACATGAGATAACAGTTGTCACTCGCTTTCCGCTGAAGAGGATACTGCAGAATCCAGAAGCAACAGGCAGGATTGTTGAGTGGGCACTGGAACTGTCAAGCTTTGGACTCAAGTTTGAGAGCACTTCAACTATCCAAAGCAGAGCATTGGCAGAATTCATAGCAGAGTGGACGCCAACACCAGATGAAGAGATTCCAGAAACGAGTATCCCCGTCAAGGAGGCAAGCAAAGAATGGCTGATGTACTTTGATGGTGCCTTCTCGCTGCAAGGCGCCGGTGCTTGCGTGCTGCTTGTCGCACCCACCGGAGAGCACCTCAAGTACGTTGTCCAGATGCACTTTCCCAAGGAGCAAGCAACAAACAATACTGCAGAATATGAAGGTTTGCTTGCCGGTCTCAGGATCGCGGCAGACCTTGGGATCAAGAAGCTCATTGTCAGGGGTGACTCGCAGCTTGTCGTCCGCCAAGTGAACAAGAATTATCAGAGTCCGTTTGTCACATCCCTAGCTAGCACTTGCATTAGGACCTAACTAGAGTGTGCATCATGTTTACTTTCAAAGAAACTTGAAATGGGATTAACAGAAACCCCAGCACCCCTCCCCTAACAACTAGGGTTTGCTAAAATATTTTCCAATGTACCCAAAATGCCCTTCAAAATGTTCATCATTTCTGCCTTGGTCTTAAACCTCTGCCAAAAATGGTGCACAATTTTCTAGGACAATCTAGGGCTTTGGATTAAATCATATGGTATTTGAATTTGGGCATTTAAATGCTATAAAATATTTTAAATGCTCAAATAATCATGAACTATAATGTTTCCTACTGTTCATTTTATATACAGTAGATATGACAAGTGTCATGAGTTATAAAAATGTTTAGGCATTTTTATTAATTGAACAAAGCTGCAAAAGAAATAAAACAGAAAGAAAATAGGAAAAGAAAAATAGGAAGAACACTTACCTGAGCCCACTTACCTGCTGGCCCAGCCGGCCCAGCCCACCAGGGGCATCTCCGTCTTCTTCGTCGCGCCAGCGCACGAAGCAGCTCGGTGGCGAGCGCCGCCGATGCGCCGGCCACCTCCTGCCTGCCTGGCTGGCCCCTCGGCCATCTGGACGGACTAGAACGTCGCCACGAAGCCCCCTCGACCGTTTCCCCCTCTTCCCCGTGTCTCTCCCCTCCTCTCTTTCCTCCGCCGAGCTCCCCCAAGCGAGCTCGTCGCCGACGACCGCTGACACCGCGCTCTACGCCACCCCCTCGCCTCCCCGAAGCACGACTAGCTCCGCCGCATCGCCCCAAAGCTCCCCACCGACGCACACGACGCCAGGAGCTCCGCAACGTCCTCCTCGCCGTCGTCTTCAACCTCCGGCACCGGAGATCGCCGCCGCCCGTACGCCGTCGTCCGACCATCCCTGAGCCCACTTCGACGCCCTCTGCGACCGCTGTGAGCTCACGCTTCGAACCCCCCTCTCCACGGGCTCGTTTAGGCCTTGTAGCCGCCCCCTTTGCTGACCGACGATCATCGCCGCCGGCCAACTCACCGCCGTGGCCATAGGCACCGTACCTCGTGGCTGAGCACGCCGTTAGCTTCAGTAGGTCACCAGCAAGCTAAAGCAAGCTTTAGCTCCTCCTACCGTGCACTACAACCCCATTCCGACCAACTCCGTGCGAGCACCGCCGCGGACGAGCTCGTCGCCGTCGACTCCGGCGACCTCTCGTCCAACCAGTGGCACCGTTGGATGCGGTGCATCACCAGGAGCACACCGAGCCCATCCGCGCGGCAAATGGATGCCGGAATAGGGATTCCGACGAGTCACCGCCGTGCGAAATGGTCGCCGCCGGCCAAACTCCGGCGGCCTGACGTGGCCTGTTGATTAGAAGCTAACAGTAATTAGATTAATCACCACAGTCACTGACAGTGGGCCCCCGCTGTTAGTTAAACCCACTCAACCCTAGTTATAACCGGAATTAGCTCCTGAGACACTGACATGAGGGACCCACCAGTCAGGTTTGACTTGGACTGGCCCTATTGACTGGCTGACGTCAGCATGATGTCATGCTGACGCAGTAAAGGTTTTTCTGGGATTTTTAGATTTAAAATAATTCAGGAAATTCCAGAAAATACCCAAAACTTCTAAAATTCATATAAAATCAACCATAGCTCAGATGAAAAAGATTTATATATGAAAAATGATCAGAAAAATCCAATCTTTCCAATGGCACTAGTTTCATGCATGTTTGAACAAGTTAACTTGCTGTATACATCAAAAACATGATTATGCACTTATTTAAATAATAGTTTGAACTTCAATTTGAATCCTTGATTCAAATAGGTTCAAACCCTTCTGATTTTAGTTGCATTAGCCAACACACATGCATCTTGCCATGTCATGAGCATGCATCATATTGTTGCATTTGTTTGTTAATGATTGTATCGCCGGTATTCCCTGTGTTAGGTCCTGCTCCCGAGGATACTGCTGCGTATCCAGTTGAAGAGCAGTACCCGACAACTACCTTGTCAGGCAAGCAATCATTGATCATTCCGATACAACCCAATCTTCTCGCTCCTGCTCTCTTTTACTGCATTAAGGCAACAGCGTGTGAACTGCTACTTGCTGCGGTAGTTGAACCCTATTCCCTTGCATGACCTGTCATTGCCACAGTAAATAGTTGAAACCCACTAGCATGTGTAGGAGTTGATTGAGCCATGTGATGTGTGATCCACCATGCTATTTGTTTATGTTGCCGGCTATGCTTAGAGTTGTGTCTGGTCTGGTTCATCTGGGTGATGGATCAGAGTGAAACAATCTTTAGATAAAGAGAAGGAAGTGTGGAATACGCTTGGTAAAGGTATCGATGAAAGGCCATGTAGGAGTACGTGGTGGGTTGTTTCATTGGAACCGTACATAGGATCCGAGATCTGTATGCGTGGTTCAAGTTCCAGTTACTACCATGCATTGGGCCCGAAACCAATGGACCCTCTCGGCTTATTAATTACCCTTGATCTCTGTCCAGGAGTTGCAACTAGTTTCTGGTGTTTATAGCTTACTGGAGGTCGTGCACAACGCTGACCCTCGTGGTGGGTTGTGATGCGACAGGTACTTGGCACGGTGTACCGGTTGCCCGTTTGGTGACACTCGGGAACCCTGTACACATCGTTTGGGGCCGTGAGCGACACCCCGGCCGGATCTCCCCACGGATGGAACCCAAATAGGCGATAAACCTGGACGAGAGACTTGAGTAGTTAGTCAGGTCGTGGCCGACACCCTCGCTGGGCTTCCGCTTGAAGGTTGCCGAGTACACGCCGAGTAAACGGCGATAAGTGGTGGAAGCGTGTGTGAAGAAGTACACCCCTGCAGGGTTATCAAACTATTCGAATAGCCGTTGTTCGCGGTACGAACTACTTGGTTACTCTTACAGTTCATAGACAAGTGGATGGATACTACTAAAAGCCTCAAGATAAGCGTGAGTGCCGTGGATGGCCCTTCCGTAGGATGACGGAAGAGGATCCTCGATAGTGTATTGATGTGGTGAGTAGAGGACTCGTGTTCGTAACAACATCTTGCAATCCGTTGAGAGTTGTAGTATAGGTTAGCCAAGGTCAAAGCTGGCATTCTGCTAAACTCCACTACCCCCTTTGATAATGTTGCATGTATGATAGGTTCTGTGGTAAGACTTGCTGAGTACCTTTGTACTCATGTTTGCTTAATAACTATTGCAAAGGAGAACCCTGCCCCTGCTGATGGGTTCTACTTAGACGTTGATGTCGACGAGTAGCTTGACACCCAGACGGTGATCTGGAGCTTGTGAAGGGCCTTGTAGATAGTCAGGCTACACCAAGCCTGTTTTATTTTCTAAGTTGTCTGTACTCAGACATGTAGCTTCCGCTTGTGCTTGTATGACTGTATGACTTGAGTGATGGGTCATGTGACCCCTACCTGTATGGATATGTTATGTATGGCTCTTGGAGCCTTTTTAAATAAAGTACTTTGAGTCATAGAGTTCTGTTGTGATGCAATGTTGTATTTGCACATATTGAGCATATTGCGTGTATGATTGAAATGCTTGGTATGTGTGGGATCCGACACCTAATTGTTTTCCTTTGGTAGCCTATCTTACAGGGAAATGCCTCCTAGTGATTCCAATGAGCCTTGGTAGCTTGCTACTGCTCGGAACACGTAGGCTGGCCGGCATGTGTCCTTCTTCGTTCCTGTGTCTGTCCCTTAGGGGAAATGTCACGCATTGTTCCTTTAAGTCCATGTAGCTTGCTAGGACTTGGGTTCATACGTTGATGACCGACACGTTCGTTGCTGGGTCATGGATGCCTGTCTCTGTAATTTAGTGCCACTTTTGGTTTATAACTAGCCATGTCGGCCCGGGTTCTCTGTCATATGGATGCTAGCGACACTGTCATATACGTGTGCCAAAATGCGCAAACGGTCCCGGGTCAGGTAAGGTGGCACCCGTGGGGTTACCGTGCGTGAGGCCGCAAAGTGATATGACGTGTTACAGCTAGATCGGTGTGACTTAGGATCGGGGTCCTGACAGCGTTGGCATCAGAGCTGGACTGCCTGTAGGTTTCTCAAGCCAAACTGGTCGATGTTGAGTCTAGAAAAATTCTTAGTTATATGTAGGGGAATTGTTTGTGGAAGGGAACGTAAGGCTCTTTTTACTCCTTTACCTTATGCCCTTCTGATCTGAGTCTGTCTATTCTTTCTACGGGGAATTAGGACTAGGCCTCTTATCCTTACTAGGTTCACGTGTTACTAATCCGTAGACTCTTAGGATTGTTGGTTTCAAGCCTCAGTTCAGTTTCTATCCTTTTAGTATGATGATTGTTGAACTCGGAACCTTGATATGGAATTGTTGAGTGGCTATGCTATCATTTGTATGATGTCTCAAATCTTTGTTTGAGCATTTACAGTTGTTATGCTGCCCGATTTCTTCCAGAAACACTAATGCCTTTGCATTATTTCGTGTTTCAGATGTCTGGCCGCATCCCTCACCAAGTGGTTCGTTTGACTCGGTGCATTAATGTGCCCAGTCACACGGCCATGCTAGTCCGTGTGATGACTAAGACCGGTTATCGCTGGTATCCTAAATACACTGTGGAGGAACAGTATCGGGATTTCAATCAAAGTCAGTATTTCTGCACAGTCCGGATATACCCCTCATATCCCGGAGCTAATGATCCCATCCATTGGTCTTATGGACTCGGGATTACCATCGAGATGGCAGTACAGGATGCCGCTTATTCGATGATGACCATTCTCCGTGCTAGGCATGCCCTGTTGCTGAACACTGAGTTCTGTTACATGCCAGCCTCACTTCCCGGAGAGGAAGGCTACTACACTGGTCTGTATACTGATGCTGCTCATGAAGAGCCACTGCTTCAGACTACTGTTCAGATGTTGGAGGATAGGGACCGTGAGGTCCGTTCCCTCCGAATGGAGCTGTATAACACTCGAGCCGCTCACTGGACTACTTTGACACGGCTTGCACCTGCTGTGCACGCCGGATATCTGGACATGCGGGATTTGTATCCTGTGCGGACTCGTCTGCCTGATCGCATGGATTGGCGTGACGTTGGGGGTATTACACCTCCACGTGGGCGTCGGTTACCACCAGCATCGGGACCGAGACCACACCCATGCCCTTATGGTCCTCAGCCATCGAGTGCTCGCGAGTTCCAAGATCCGTCTGTACCACTTCCAGGCTACGGTGGTAATCTCTACGAGGATTACTACGCAAATGTCTGAGCTAGTCCGTGGTAGTAGTAGTATTGTAGTAGTTGTATTTCCACAGTCCTGCGCGTCTTGTGGAATATGACTTAGTGTGTACTGAGTTCCGGAGGTGTAGTTAAATAATGTATAGGAGCTTGGAATGCCTCTGATGGGATGTATCGTCTTTCACCACAGTTGTACTTTAGCGTTGGCTTGTACTAAACTTTGTATGGTGTGTATGACCACTGGTGTATATATAGCAGTTCCTATATTACCATGTCGTACGGATGAACATCTCTGCATTCTGTGTCATCCATTACATTCTGCACTTCTATGTCAAATTTTTGCCATCCTTGTCTAAACCGTTGTTTTGCTTTCCTAGGATGGTCAACACTCGCAACACTCCTGCTGCTCAGGAGCAGGGTGAGGCTAGTGGGGCTAGAGATGGAAATCTGCCCCAGCCACCCTCCTTGGCGGAAGTTATGCTTGAAGCAGAACGGAACAAGAGAGAGACCAACCGTCTGCTGGAACGCATAGAGCAGAACACTGGGTTCCGTCAGAGGAATGACGTGGTGTCAATCCACGATTTTATCAAGATGTGTCCACCAAAGTTCCATCACTCCACTGAACCTCTGGATGCTGATGACTGGCTACGTAGTATCACCCACAAGCTACACTCTGCCCGTGTGGCTGAAGCTCACAAGGTTATCTATGCCGCCTACCATCTTGAGGGCCCTGCCAGTCTTTGGTGGGAAAACTTTGAAGCTATGCGTCCTGCTGGCCAAGTCACTACCTGGGTTGAGTTCAGTGAGGCATTCCGTGAACATCACATTCCGGAAGGTCTCATGGATCGCAAGCGGGAGGAATTCTGCAATTTCACCCAGGGCCGTTTGACTGTGGATGGCTACAGTCGCGAGTTTGGTAATCTGGCACGCTATGCACCTGAGGAAGTATCCACCGATGCCAAGAAACAGGCAAGGTTCCGCAAGGGACTCAGCCCTGAACTCCGTCGAGATCTACGTCTGTACGAGTGCACTTCCTTCCAAAAGTTGGTTAACAAGGCTATCAGAGCTGAGACAGGCCAGACCGACTTCGAGGCCACCCGCAAGCATACTCGAGACTTTGGTTCCTCATCCGGCTCTGGCTCTCACAAGCGCCGTGTGTGGGTTCCTAACACTGCTCTGCCACCCAAGTATACACCGAGGCCATCCTATGAGGCGCCTCGTCCAACTCAACAGTTTGCACCTGCTAAGACCTATGGAGGTCCACCCTCCAACTTTGCTCCACGCACCACCACTGTGACATGTTTCAAGTGTGGAGAACCGGGACACTACATGCGTGATTGTCCCCAGAATCAGCCAGGAAAACCCGTTGGCCGTGGTAAGCCAACCGGCAAGGTGAACTATGTCAAGCCAATCCCCACTGCACTTGGTCATGTCAACTATGTTTCTGCCGAAGAAGCCTATGAGGATCCTAACGTCGTCCTTGGTACGCTTCTCGTAAACTGCCATCCGACATCTGTTCTTTTCGATACTGGAGCATCCCATTCGTTCATATCTGAGAGCTATGCTCGATTGCACAACATGACTTTTTGTGACATGCCTACTTCCATGGTTATTCAAACTCCTGGTTCAAAGTGGCAAACCTCTAGGGTAAGCCATGGAAATGAAATCCTTGTCGATAGACTTGTTTTCCTTGCTTCTTTAATCGCTCTCAAGTCCTCGAACATAAACATCATCTTGGGTATGGATTGGATGACAACTCATTATGCCAAGATTGATTGCTTTACTAGGACCGTTCAACTTACACATCCATCCGGCAAGATAGTCAATGTCTTGGCCCGAATGGCTGAACGTCAGCTCTATTCTCTTAATGCCAGTCCTATACCAGAACTCGAAGATATCCCGGTAGTCCGTGACTTCCCGGATGTTTTTCCAGAAGAACTGCCAGGAGTTCCACCTGACAGAGATGTCGAGTTCATGATAGATCTTATCCTTGGAACTGTCCCAATCTCGAGGAGACCTTATAAGATGGCACCACTAGAATTAGCTGAGCTAAAGAAACAACTCGATGAGTCCTTGCAGAAAGGTTTCATCCGTCCTAGTTCTTCCCCTTGGGCTTGCCCCGTCCTCTTTGTCAAGAAGAAGGATGGAACGGAGCGGATGGTTGTAGATTACCGACCTGTCAATCTGGTCACCATAAAGAATAAGTATCCGCTCCCCAGGATCAACAACCTGTATGATCAGCTCGCTGGATCCTCAGTCTTCTCTAAGATGGATTTGAGGTTGGGCTACCATCAAATCAAAATCAAGAACGGGGACATTCCTAAAACGGCTTTCGTTACTCGTTATGGCCAATATGAGTACACCGTCATGTCCTTCGGATTAACCAATGCCCCAGCTACCTTTTCTCGGTTAATGAATTCTATATTCATGGAGTATTTGGATAAATTCGTCGTGGTATACCTCGATGATATACTCATTTTCTCCAAGAACAAGGAAGATCATGCCGAGCATTTAAGGTTGGTATTGACGAAACTTCGAGAGCACCACCTTTATGCCAAATTCTCTAAATGTGAATTTTGGTTGCCAGAAGTAACCTATCTAGGTCATGTGATCTCTGGCAAGGGTATTGCTGTCAATCCCGAGCGAGTTCAAGCCATACTTGATTGGACTCCTCCTGAATCGGTCAAGCAAGTTAGGAGTTTTCTTGGCTTAGCGAGCTATTGCCGACGTTTCGTCGAGAATTTCTCCAAGGTTGCTAAACCTCTAACCGAACTCCTCAAGAAAGATAAAAAGTTTGAGTGGACCCCACAGTGCGAGTCCAGTTTTCAGGAACTGAAAAGACGCCTGACATCTGCACCTGTACTGGTACCACCAGACTTTTCCAAGGATTTTATAATCTATTGCGACGCCTCGCGACAAGGACTAGGTTGCATTCTCATGCAAGATCGTCAAGTGATTGCATACGCATCCCGACAGTTGCGTCCACATGAGGATAACTATCCTACTCATGATTTAGAGCTTGCAGCTGTAGTCCATGCACTCAAAACATGGCGACATTACCTCCTTGGTAATCGCTGTGAAATCTTCACTGATCACCAAAGTTTGAAGTATATCTTCACCCAACCGGATTTGAATCTCAGGCAAAGACGTTGGGTTGAGTTGCTCACCGACTACGACTTAGGAATCACTTACACTCCTGGAAAGGCCAATGTCATGGCTGATGCACTAAGTCGTAAGTCATATTGTAACAATTTAATGTTACAACAAAGTCAACCACTTCTCCACGAGGAATTTCGCAAGCTTAACCTTCACATTGTTCCTCGAGGATTTCTTTCCACCTTGGTGGCGAAACCTACCCTTTTGGATCAGGTCATCAAAGCACAGAAGGTTGATCCCGGAATTTCCCGTATTAAGAGGAACATCAAGAAAGGAGTTGCAGGATGTTTCTCAATTGATGATCAAGGAGTCGTATTCTTTAGCAACCGTTTAGTGGTTCCTAAAGTACGAAACCTAAGACGTTTGATCCTCAAGGAGGCTCATGAATCTCCTCTTACGATTCATCCCGGTAGTACCAAAATGTATCAAGACCTACGTCAAAGATTCTGGTGGACTAGGATGAAGAGAGAAATCGCTCAATTCATTGCTAACTGCGACGTTTGTCGTCGAGTCAAAGCAGAGCATCAACGGCCTGCTGGCACCCTTCAACCTTTAGCTATTCCTGAATGGAAATAGGACAAAGTCGGTATGGACTTCATTACCGGGTTTCCCAGGTCCAGGAAAGGGAATAATGCTATCTTCGTCGTTATCGACCGCCTCTCTAAAGTAGCTAATTTCCTGCCTGTTCGAGAGAGCATTACCGCTAGCCAGCTAGCAGACTTATATATCTCTCGAATAGTATCACTTCATGGTGTACCGTTGGAGATTAACTCGGACCGTGGAAGTCTTTTCACTTCACGATTTTGGGAAAGTTTCCAGAATGCTATGGGAACTCATCTCTCTTTCAGTACTGCCTTCCATCCGCAATCAAGTGGTCAAGTGGAACGAGTCAATCAAATTCTAGAAGACATGCTTCGAGCCTCTGTCATTTCTTTCGGTATGGAATGGGAAAAATGTCTTCCATTTGCCAAATTCGCTTATAACAATAGTTATCAAGCCAGCTGGGCAAAGCTCCCTTCGAAGTTCTATATGGACGAAGGTGTCGAACACCTCTTAACTGGTCAGAGACCGGGGAAAGACAATTCTTTGGCCCGGATATGATCCAGGAAGCAGAGGAACAAGTTCGCATCGTTCGTGAGAGATTGAAAACAGCCCAGTCTCGCCAAAAGAGCCAATATGATAGTCATCATAAGGCTGTGGCTTTTGAAGTCGGCGATAAGGCTTACCTTCGTGTTACTCCTCTTAAGGGAACCCATCGATTCGGTATCAAAGGCAAATTGGCCCCTCGTTATATCGGTCCTTTTCGCATTCTTGCCAAACGAGGAGAAGTTGCCTACCAATTGGAACTACCTCCGCACCTCTCCAGAATTCATGATGTTTTCCACGTTTCTCAACTCAGGCGTTGCTTCTCGGATCCTATCCGCGGAGTGGACCACGAAACGCTTGATCTCCAAGACAATCTCACATATCGAGAATACCCCGTTCGTATTCTTGATCAAACCGAGCGCACCACTCGACGCCACAATATCAAGTTTCTCAAGGTTCAATGGTCACATCATTCCGAGAGTGAAGCTACTTGGGAAAGGGAGGATCGTCCTCGACTTGAGTACACCACCCTCTTTCCGGAGGAACCCGAATCTCGGGATGCGATTCTTTTAAGTGGGGGTGAGTTGTCACATCCCTAGCTAGCACTTGCATTAGGACCTAACTAGAGTGTGCATCATGTTTACTTTCAAAGAAACTTGAAATGGGATTAACAGAAACCCCAGCACCCCTCCCCTAACAACTAGGGTTTGCTAAAATATTTTCCAATGTACCCAAAATGCCCTTCAAAATGTTCATCATTTCTGCCTTGGTCTTAAACCTCTGCCAAAAATGGTGCACAATTTTCTAGGACAATCTAGGGCTTTGGATTAAATCATATGGTATTTGAATTTGGGCATTTAAATGCTATAAAATATTTTAAATGCTCAAATAATCATGAACTATAATGTTTCCTACTGTTCATTTTATATACAGTAGATATGACAAGTGTCATGAGTTATAAAAATGTTTAGTCATTTTTATTAATTGAACAAAGCTGCAAAAGAAATAAAACAGAAAGAAAATAGGAAAAGAAAAATAGGAAGAACACTTACCTGAGCCCACTTACCTGCTGGCCCAGCCGGCCCAGCCCACCAGGGGCATCTCCGTCTTCTTCGTCGCGCCAGCGCACGAAGCAGCTCGGTGGCGAGCGCCGCCGATGCGCCGGCCACCTCCTGCCTGCCTGGCTGGCCCCTCGGCCCTCTGGACGGACTAGAACGTCGCCACGAAGCCACCTCGACCGTTTCCCCCTCTTCCCCGTGTCTCTTCCCTCCTCTCTTTCCTCCGCCGAGCTCCCCCGAGCGAACTCGTCGCCGACGACCGCTGACACCGCGCTCTACGCCACCCCCTTGCCTCCCCGAAGCACCACTAGCTCCGCCGCATCGCCCCGAAGCTCCCCACCGACGCACACGACGCCAGGAGCTCTGCAACGTCCTCCTCGCCGTCGTCTTCAACCTCCGGCACCGAAGATCGCCGCCGCCCGTACGCCGTCGTCCGACCGTCCCCGAGCCCACTTCGACGCCCTCTGCGACCGCTGTGAGCTCACGCTTCGAACCTCCCTCTCCACGGGCTCGTTTAGGCCTTGTAGCCGCCACCCCCTTTGCTGACCGACGATCACCGCCGCCGGCCAACTCACCGCCGTGGCCATAGGCACCGTACCTCGTGGCTGAGCACGCCGTTAGCTTCAGTAGGTCACCAGCAAGCTAAAGCAAGCTTTAGCTCCTCCTACCGTGCACTACAACCCCATCCCAACCAACTCCGTGCGAGCACCGCCGCGGACGAGCTCGTCGCCGTCGACTCCGGCGACCTCTCGTCCAACCAGTGGCACCGTTGGATGCGGTGCATCACCAGGAGCACACCGAGCCCATCCGTGCGGCAAATGGATGCCGGAATAGGGATTTCGACGAGTCACCGCCGGCCAAACTCCGGCGGGCCGACGTGGCCTGTTGATTAGAAGCTAACAGTAATTAGATTAATCACCACAGTCACTGACAGTGGGCCCCCACTATTAGTCAAACCCAGTCAACCCTGGTTATGATCGGAATTAGCTCCTGAGACACTGACATGAGGGACCCACCAGTCAGGTTTGACTTGGACTGGCCCTGTTGACTGGCTGACGTCAGCATGATGTCATGCTGATGCAGTAAAGGTTTTTCTGGGATTTTCAGATTTAAAATAATTCAGGAAATTCCAGAAAATACCCAAAACTTCTAAAATTCATATAAAATCAACCATAGCTCAGATGAAAAAGATTTATATATGAAAAATGATCAAAAAAATCCAATCTTTCCAATGGCACTAGTTTCATGCATGTTTGAACAAGTTAACTTGCTGTATACATCAAAAACATGATTATGCACTTATTTAAATAATAGTTTGAACTTCAATTTGAATCCTTGATTCAAATAGGTTCAAACCCTTCTGATTTTAGTTGCATTAGCCAACACACATGCATCTTGCCATGTCATGAGCATGCATCATATTGTTGCATTTGTTTGTTAATGATTGTATCGCCGGTATTCCCTGTGTTAGGTCCTGCTCCCGAGGATACTGCTGCGTATCCAGTTGAAGAGCAGTACCCGACAACTACCTTGTCAGGCAAGCAATCATTGATCATTCCGATATAACCCAATCTTCTCGCTCTTGCTCTCTTTTACTGCATTCAGGCAACAGCGTGTGAACTGCTACTTGCTGTGCTAGTTGAACCCTATTCCCTTGCATGACCTGTCATTGCCCCAGTAAATAGTTGAAACCCACTAGCATGTGTAGGAGTTGATTGAGCCATGTGATGTGTGATCCACCATGCTATTTGTTTATGTTGCCGGCTATGCTTAGAGTTGTGTCTGGTCTGGTTCATCTGGGTGATGGATCAGAGTGAAACAATCTTTAGATAAAGAGAAGGAAGTGTGGAATACGCTTGGTAAAGGTATCGATGAAAGGCCATGTAGGAGTACGTGGTGGGTTGTTTCATTGGAACCGTACATAGGACCCGAGATCTGTATGTGTGGTTCAAGTTCCAGTTACTACCATGCATTGGGCCCGAAACCAATGGACCCTCTCGGCTTATTAATTACCCTTGATCTCTGTCCAGGAGTTGCAACTAGTTTCTGGTGTTTATAGCTTACTGGAGGTCGTGCACAACGCTGACCCTCGGGGTGGGTTGTGATGCGACAGGTACGTGGCACGGTGTACCGGTTGGCCGTTTGGTGACTCGGGAACCCTGTACACATCATTTGGGGCCGTGAGCGACACCCCGGCCAGATCTCCCCACGGATGGAACCCAAATAGGCGATAAACCTGGACGAGAGACTTGAGTAGTTAGTCAGGTCGTGGCCGACACCCTCGCTGGGCTTCCGCTTGAAGGTTGCCGAGTACACGCCGAGTAAACGGCGATAAGTGGTGGAAGCGTGTGTGAAGAAGTACACCCCTGCAGGGTTATCAAACTATTCGAATAGCCGTTGTTCGCGGTACGAACTACTTGGTTACTCTTACAGTTCATAGACAAGTGGATGGATACTACTAAAAGCCTCAAGATAAGTGTGAGTGCCATGGATGGCCCTTCCGTAGGATGACGGAAGAGGATCCTCGGTAGTGTATTGATGTGGTGAGTAGAGGACTCGTGTTCGTAACAACATCTTGCAATCCGTTGAGAGTTGTAGTATAGGTTAGCCAAGGTCAAAGCTGGCATTCTGCTAAACTCCACTACCCCCTTTGATAATGTTGCATGTATGATAGGTTCTGTGGTAAGACTTGCTGAGTACCTTTGTACTCATGTTTGCTTAATAACTGTTGCAGAGGAGAACCCTGCCCCTGCTGATGGGTTCTACATAGACGTTGATGTCGACGAGTAGCTTGACACCCAGACGGTGATCTGGAGCTTGTGAAGGGCCTTGTAGATAGTCAGGCTACACCAAGCCTGTTTTATTTTCTAAGTTGTCTGTACTCAGACATGTAGCTTCCGCTTGTGCTTGTATGACTGTATGACTTGAGTGATGGGTCATGTGACCCCTACCTGTATGGATATGTTATGTATGGCTCTTGGAGCCTTTTTAAATAAAGTACTTTGAGTCATAGAGTTCTGTTGTGATGCAATGTTGTATTTGCACATATTGAGCATATTGCGTGTATGATTGAAATGCTTGGTATGTGTGGGATCCGACACCTAGTTGTTTTCCTTTGGTAGCCTATCTTACAGGGAAATGCCTCCTAGTGATTCCAATGAGCCATGGTAGCTTGCTACTGCTCGGAACACGTAGGCTGGCCGGCATGTGTCCTTCTTCGTTCCCGTGTCTGTCCCTTAGGGGAAATGTCACGCGTTGTTCCTTTAAGTCCATGTAGCTTGCTACGACTTGGGTTCATACGTTGATGACCGACACGTTCGTTGCTGGGTCATGGATGCCTGTCTCTGTAATTTAGTGCCACTTTTGGTTTATAACTAGCCATGTCGGCCCGGGTTCTCTATCATATGGATGCTAGCGACACTGTCATATACGTGTGCCAAAATGCGCAAACGGTCCCGGGCCAGGTAAGGTGGCACCCGTGGGGTTACCGTGCGTGAGGCCGCAAAGTGATATGACGTGTTACAGCTAGATCGGTGTGACTTAGGACCGGGGTCCTGACACCGTTGATGGAAGCCTACGTTGATCAAGTGAGAAAGCTTGAAGAGCACTTTGACGACCTACAGATGGAACATGTTCCAAGAGCTCAGAACGACATCACAGATGGCCTGTCGAAGTGCGCCGCTGATGGCTTCTCGCCCCTCGTTGGTTACCTCAAGTGGAAGGTTGAGATGTAGCGTAGCGGCAAATTTCCCTTGGCAAAGATACCAAGGATCGAATCCCGTGAGACTCCGAGGGTCGACAAGTAGGTGTCAACGGCGCCAGAAACTTAGCGGTTGACGGGACCTGCACACAGATACAGATAACTGTGCTCCCAACGAGTACAGAGAGGTTGTCAATCCCTCCGGCCTTGTTGTTTACAAAGGATCAAACACAAGAGATAATAATGATAGCTATGACTGCAACTAGGAAATAAAAACAGAAAGTAAATAGAAGGTGTGATCAGCGGTGGTAATATGGACCGGGGTCCCATGATGTTCACTAGTGATGTCTCTCTCCCAAAAGACGATAAAACAACAAAGCGAGGTAAACAAATTACAGCTGGGCAATTGACATGATTATGTGCGCAAACCAATGCTAACTATGCTGCAAAGAAAGGTAGAGGCTCAAAAGCATGGGCGGTACGCCAAGGCAAGTAGACCGAAATCCATCTGCATCTACTACTAATCATCCACCTTGAGATATCTATCCAGAACATCTCGCTGGTATTAAGTTGCGAATCCCACCCAAAGTGTAAACTCAAAGCAACAGACAACTGCATTAAAAGAACTTTGCGTAAAGTAAACAATCCTTGCACCCGCAAGTACAAGCACCGTTGTTTTCTCCCTTGTGGCAACAGCACATCCCCTAGACTCATGATTCTGTCACTCAAGCTAGTCATCAGGGGGCATGAACCCACAATCCAGCATAACGCTCCCTCTTGGAGTTACTACCTACTACTTGGCCAAAGCAATAAACAGCAACGGAGAACATGCAAAATTACTCAAGAACAAAGATATAAAAGAGGTGAATCAAATATATTACTCAAACACAATCTGAACATAGTCTCATAATCCATCAGATCCCAGCAAACTCAGCAAAGCAACAGCAGAAAGATTACATATATGCCTCGATCATGTAGGGCATCTCACGAGGTCTAAACCATGAAGAGCAAAGAGGGGAGGAGAACATCACATAGCTACTGATCATGGACCCATGGTCCAAGGTGGACTACTCACGACTCATCCGGGAAGCGTCCATGGTGGTGGAGAAGCTCCCGGTGGTGGTTCTCCCCTCCGGCAGGGTGCCGGGAAGAGTTCTCCTGATGCTCCCGATCTTGGAAGCACTGCGGCGGCGGAACAGAGGCGAGATCGCGAAAAAGGGTTCTGTCCTCGAGGGTTTCGGGACGAGAGGGATATATAGGCGAAGGGGGGTAGCCAGAGGCGGAGCAGGGGCCCCAGGCGCCCCCTGGCGCGGCCAGGGGTGGAGCCGCGCCAGGTGGCCGCCTGGGCCTCCCCTGGCTCCCCTCTGGCCCATCTTTTGTTCTTCGCGAAGCTTCCTGTACGCTGATTTTTTGTATATTTTTCCTGGAATTTTTGGAGCACTTTTAATATGGGGGAAACCTGAAATAGAAAACAGCAGAAAACAGGAACTGGCACTGTGGTGCACTGAGTTAATAGGTTAGTCCAAATATGATCAAAAGTGTATGGAAGTGCATCAATATCATAGCAATATCACACAAAAGAAGCATGGAGCAAGCAGAAATTATAGATACGTTTTGGACGTATCAACATCCCCAAGCTTAATTCCTGCTCGTCCTTGAGTAGGTAAATGATAACAAGCATAATTTCTGTGTTGACATGCTGCCAACCATATAAGAACTTTTTAAGTAAAGTAATCAAGGCATGTAATTCAATTCAAGTCATAACAAGCAAGAGTCTATATTAGCATTGTAACAAGCAACATAAGAACATAAAGGTGCAAGAGCTCTTGCTGTCCGTGACTCGAATGTCTTCAAATGGTGTTTGCGTGCAAGAAAGGGGATAGGGATATACGAGAGAGTAAAACATAGTTTTTGTATTGTTGAGAACTTAATCTACTAAAGTTTCACACTTGGTCTTCTTTGGAATCTTATCTTGACTCATCCCCAGACCACTAGCCGGGTACAAGTCAAAATGATCCACTCCCTTTCGATATTTTGAGCACTCATGCAATGGATGATCGTAAGCAAGAAAGTTGACACTTAGGATGGCAAAGAGAGAAAAATGATGAAGGGGGAAGACAAAAAAGGTGTGAAAGGCTCACATCAATGAGGACAATCATAGGCGAGAGAAAGCCAAATGATAGATATGATGTGAGGAGTAGGGATTGCCATGCAACGGATGCACATATGAGCTAAGGTAAGCTCTCCAATGGAACTAGTGGGGGTGCATCCAATTTGCTCGCTCAAGAAGACCTAGAGCTCTTTTGAGGAGGCTCATCATTGGAATATACAAGCCAAGTTCTATAGTGTGAAGGTCCCCACATAGCTATATGCATGAATGATAATCTCTATGGAGTACAAGGTATAAGATGAAGTACGAGTGTGGATCTCTCAAAAGGAATAGTAGTGTGCCCCTTCTCTCTTTTTATTTCTTCTTCTCTTTTTTCTCTTTTATTTTTATTTTTTTGTGGCCTCAATGGCTCTTTCTATTTAACTCTCATTTGTCCTCTTTGGGATCTTTTGATTTTGTCCTCTTTGGGATCTTTTCCTCACTTTAGGGGCAACACTCTATATTACAAGAAGTATAGAAGATCTTTCACACTTTACAAAAGTACTCAACATAAAGAAGATGAAACTATCATGATGTATGCAAATGTATGCCTCTGCCAGTGTAGCAGGATATGCAATGATACTAGCGCGTCATGTAGCAATGATTAGGGCAAGGCCCAACTAGCATGCGGCTCATCGATCAAGCAAAAGGCATGTATGACATGAAGATTAAGTCATGAGAGGATGGATGTTGCATGGCAATGTATCTCGGAAAGGCTATGGAAATGCCTTGATAGGTAGGTATGGTGGCTGTTTTGAGGAAGGATATAATGAGGCTTATGATGACAGAGCGTATCATGGCAAGGATTTGGATGCACCGACGAAGTATGCGCCAACTCTCGAGGTGAGAAAGGGCAATGCACGGTACCGAAGAGGCTAGAAAAATATGGCTAGGTGGAAGTGTCAACTTTCGAATACTCACATTAGTCCGAAGAACTCATGCACTTATTATAGGTAACTCTCAATCTAATTAGGAGGTTCACAAAGAGACAAGTACCCCGAGGAGGAGTGTATGGGGGTTTGGTTATCCTTGCGCATCCTCGACTCATGGTACGTGAGTGTACTCTAATATTCGATCCCTCCAAAGATTAGTGATCCATCTAGTAGCTAAAGTTCTCAACTATTTTGTAGGTTTTCGAAAATAAACACGGATTGCCCAAAATACGACATCTATCACTAATAGGCTAAAGCTCTTGACACCAAAAGTTCAGACATTACTCATGGCAATACCTCAAAACTATTGCAAGTTACTACTAAAATTAAATAGCAACCTCAATTACCTACTTTAAGTTAAGACACACAACTCAGTGCAACAGGCAAACTCTCTTAACAAGATAAACATGAAAACTCAAGAGAGTTCAGCAACCAACTAAACAAAAGCTCTTTAAAAAGAAAAGCATGAAAACTAAGAGCTAAACATGACAGCAGCTATGGAAAGACAAAGAACACACACAGCAAAGATAAGCATGAAAATCCTATGTTGTGTTCTAGGTTGAAGTGGAGCGTCTTTCTCTCCCACACAAAGAAAGCTGGGTTCTAACTTGTTATGAACAGCAATCAAAGCTAAAGAAAACTAAAAAAAAGAAACTAAGAGCAAGACGGTCCAAGCATAGCACATAACGCATGAAGTGATAAAATTATAGTGGAACAAAAGACGAACTGATAATTGTTGATGGAGAAGGGGATGCATGGGGGCATCCCCAAGCTTAGACGCTTGAGTCTTCTTGAATATTTCTTTGGGGTGCACGGGGGCATCCCCAAGCTTGAGCGTTTGACCCTCCTGAATCTTCTTTTATCATCTTCCCTCGCACACTTGAAAACTCCCTTCATACATAACTCATTATAATCTGATTAGCGAGGTTAGTACCCACAATAAAATAATTTTTCCCTACTGGAAATAAAAATAATCCTGAAGAGCTACTGTTTCTCAAGATTGCATAAAGGTTTTTGCAAAGAAAAAGCAAGCTCAAGGTTTGCAAAACGAAGAAAAGGCAAAACAAGACAGAATCTGTGAAAAACAGACCAGCAGGTAGTAAATAATTTTTTCGGGGCACTTCTGCAACTCAAATCAAAAAACTCAGAACAGACGCTCGAAAGCCAATTGTATAGAGCATGCTGTCAAAACAATTCAGATAAAAAAGATGATCTGGTGATTTTATTCGAAGTTTTCTGTCCAAGGACAGAATCTGTTTTCTGGACAGCACGTCACAACTTTTGAACTTTCTTGCAATCGGAGGCTAAACTTGGCACAAAGCTGAAAAGAAAAGATACAATGATGATGCTACTGTAGTAACAAACATCAAGACACAACAAAAGCAAAATAAAACCTAATTCGTTGTGGGCTGCCTCCCAAAAGCGCTTTCTTTTATGCCTTTAAGCTAGGCATGATGCAAAAAGAGAAGATCAAGTTTTATCAAGAGTAAGAGAATAGCTAGCCTGTGTAACAGACTCAAAAGGCAACTTAATCTTCTTTCCAGGGAAGTGTTCCATCCCTTTCTTGAGAGGGAATTGGAATTCTATATTCCCCTCTTTCATGTCAATGATAGCACCAACGGTGCGAAGAAAAGGACGTCCCAAAATAATTGGACATGAAGGTTCACATTCAATTTCCATAATAATAAAATCAACGGGAACATAATTGTCATTGACAATGATAAGAACATTGTCGATCTTCCCCAAAGGTTTCTTTACGGAAGAATCAACAAGACGAACACCAAAAGATCAAGGATCAAAAGGTTTCAATTCAAACATATCGTACATTCTTTTGGGCATAACGGAGGTACTAGCTCCAATATCACATAAAGCATAGCAAGAGAAGTTATTCAACTTAATTTTAATCATAGGATCCCAACTATCTTCTAGCTTTCTAGGTATGGAGGCTTCTACCCTAAGCTTCTCCTCCCTAGCTTTGATAAGAGCATTAGTGATATGCTCCGTGAAGGCAAGATTAAGTGTGCTAGTGTGGGGATCTCTAGACATCTTGTGAAGAAAACCAATAACTTCAGAAAGGGTGCAATTATCAAAATCAAGGTCACTACTATCAATTAAAGTGGTAGTGGTGTCCTTTAGGCTCACTTGTTTGGTAGCTTCTATGGTTATAGGAGTTTCTTCTTCTACGGTTGAGGTCATAACATCACCATTAATAGGTCCAATGGAACTAGGAGTGCATTGGGTGCTAAGAGTTTGGATATCCTCAACAACTTGGATAGTAGCAACAGTGTGGTGGGCAGGAAGGCTCTTAATTCTATCTTCTTCCTCCTTTTCTCTAGCCCATCTCTCTTTAAGTTTAGCCATCATCCTAATGTTTTCATTAATTTGCACTTGAATAGCATTCATAGGAGTGGTCTTCCTCTCCTCAAGAGGAGAAGTTCTAATTTTAAGCAACTCTACCTCATGGGCTAAATTGTCTACCTTCGAAGAGAGATTATCTAGTTTGTCTAGTTTTTCTTATACACTCTTATTGAAGGCCTTTTGGGTAGTGATGAAGTCTTTAAGCATAATCTCTAGTTCAGAAGTGGAGTTCTTGGTGCTAGGATAAGTATTGTTGTTCCCATAGGAATTAGAGGGGAACGGTCTAGGGTTGCTACCAAAATTACTCCTATAAGCATTGTTATTGAAATTGTTTCTAGAGATAAAGTTCACATCTACTTGATCTTGAGCAATCAAAGAATTTAAAGGAACATCATGAGGATCAATAGAAGATTGCTTGGAAAGTAGAGACATGATCAAGTCAACTATTTCATTTAGGGAGGATATCTCCTCGACAGAGTTTACCTTCCTACCTGTTGGAGCGCGTTTGGTGTGCCATTGGGAATAATTGGTCATCATCTCGTCGAGAAGCTTCGTGGCAGCACCAAGTGTAGTTGACATAAAGGTTCCTCCCGCGGCCGAATCTAACAAGTTCCGCGAGGTAAAGTTCAAGCCTGCATAAAGAGTTTGGATAACTATCCAAGTAGTCAAACCATGAGTAGGGCAGTTCTTGACAAGAGATTTCATGCGTTCCCAAGCTTGGGCAACGTGTTCATTATCCAATTGTTTAAAATTCATTATGTTACTCCTTAATTGGATAATTTTAGCAGGGGGATAGTACTTCCCAATAAAGGCACCCTTGCACTTGTCCCAAGAATCTATACTATTCCTAGGCAAGGATTGAAACCAGATTTTAGTTCCTTCTCTCAAGGAGAAAGGAAAAAGCTTAAGCTTAACAATATCACCATCTACTTCTTTGTACTTTTGCATATCACAGAGCTCAACAAAATTATTTAAGTGCAGAGCAGCATCATCTCCAGCACCGGAGAATTGATCTTTCATAACTAGGTTCAGTAAAGCAGGTTTAATCTCATAAGAAGGTGCTGAAGTGGCAGGTGTAGCAATAGGCGTGCAGATAAAGTCATTGTTGTTATGACTAGTGAAGTCACACAACTTGGTGTTCTCGGTGGAACCCATAGCAGCAGCAAGCAAGATAACTATTTTTGTGATTTTTGGTAAGGGACACTAAAGCAAAAACTGAAAGGTAAACTAACAAGACTAAAAAGCAAAGATAAAAGATAGCGTGCAACTCCCCTATCTTGAAGAGTGGAGTCCCCGGCAACGGCGCCAGAAACTTGCTTGATGGCTTCTCGCCCCTCGTTGGTTACCCCAAGTGGAAGGTTGAGATGTAGCGTAGCGGCAAATTTCCCTTGGCAAAGATACCAAGGATCGAATCCCGTGAGACTCCGAGGGTCGACAAGTAGGTGTCAACGGCGCCAGCAACTTAGCGGTTGACGGGACCTGCACACAGATACATATAACTTTGCTCCCAACGAGTACAAAGAGGTTGTCAATCCCTCCGGCCTTGTTGTTTACAAAGGATCCAACACAAGAGATAATAATGAGAGCTATGACTGCAACTAGGAAATAAAAACAGGAAGTAAATAGAAGGTGTGATCAGCGGTGGTAATATGGACCGGGGTCCCATGATGTTCACTAGTGATGTCTCTCTCCCAAAAGACGATAAAATAGCAAAGCGAGGTAAACAAATTACAGCTGGGCAATTGACAGGATTATGTGCGCAAACCAATGCTAACTATGCTGCAAAGAAAGGTAGAGGCTCAAAAGCATGGGCGGTATGCCAAGGCAAGTAGACCGAAATCCATCTGCATCTACTACTAATCATCCACCTTGAGATATCTATCCAGAACATCTCGCTGGTATTAAGTTGCGAATCCCACCCAAAGTGTAAACTCAAAGCAACAGACAACTGCATTAAAAGAACTTTGCGTAAAGTAAACAATCCTTGCACCCGCAAGTACAAGCACCATTGTTTTCTCCCTTGTGGCAACAGCACATCCCCTAGACTCATGTTTCTGTCACTCAAGCTAGTCATCAGGGGGCATGAACCCACAATCCAGCATAACGCTCCCTCTTGGAGTTACTACCTACTACTTGGCCAAAGCAATAAACAGCAACGGAGAACATGCAAGAATTACTCAAGAACAAAGATATAAAAGAGGTGAATCAAATATATTACTCAAACACAATCTGAACATAGTCTCATAATCCATCAGATCCTAGCAAACTCAGCAAAGCAACAGCAGAAAGATTACATATGTGCCTCGATCATGTAGGGCAGCTCACGAGGTCTAAACCATGAAGAGCAAAGAGGGGAGGAGAAAATCACATAGCTACTGATCATGGACCCATGGTCCAAGGTGGACTACTCACAACTCATCCGGGAAGCGTCCATGGTGGTGGAGAAGCTCCCGGTGGTGGTTCTCCCCTCCGACAGGGTGCCGGGAAGAGTTATCCTGATGCTCCCGATCTTGGAAGCGTTGCGGCGGCGGAACAGAGGCGAGATCTCGAAAAGGGTTCTGTCCTCGATGGTTTCGGGACGAGAGGGATATATAGGCGAAGGGGGGCAGCCAGAGGCGGAGCAGGGGCCCCAGGCGCCCCCCTGGCGCGGCCAGGGGTGGGGCCGTGCCAGGTGGCCGCCTGGGCCTCCCCTGGCTCCCCTGTGGCCCATCTTTGGTTCTTCGCGAAGCTTCCTGTACGCTGATTTTTCCTATATTTTTCCTGGAATTTTTGGAGCACTTTTAATATGGGGGAAAACTGAAATAGAAAACAGCAGAAAACAGGAACTGGCACTGTGGTGCACTGAGTTAATAGGTTAGTCCAAATATGATCAAAAGTGTATGGAAGTGCATCAATATCATAGCAATATCACACAAAAGAAGCATGGAGCAAGCATAAATTATAGATATGTTTTGGACGTATCAGCCGCACTTAAGTTACCTGTGGAACCAGGGATCTTTGTGCTCAAGCTGACTCAACCGTCCGTAACACCATCAACTGGACAGAGCAAGAAGAGGAAGTTGATTTCTGGCGACTATTTTCCGGCAAAGCTTCCCGAAGCCGCCGCCAAGAAGGTCCCCAAGATCAACACCAAGAATGCTGAGGAGCAGTCTGCTCCGGCAAGCCCTAGGGTTTGTTCCGTTGAAGCAGACGCTCTTGACAAGTTTTGCTCCGACAAGCTTGCCGGGGAACATCAAGCTCCGGCTGAACCGCAGGTTCTCGCCGTAGAAGCGGATGCTCCCGCAGCAGCAGATGTGCCTTTAGTCCTTGTTGTCGAGCCACAAGCTCCAGCATGGGCGCAGCAGATTGTCTGTTTCCTTCAGACAGGAGAACTTCCCGAAGAGCAAGAAGAAGCGGAAAGAGTAGCCCGGCAGTCAAGTATGTACCAGTTTGTTGACAACACACTGTACAAAAGAAGACTCAACGGTGTGAAATTGAAGTGTATTCTCCGGGAAGATGGACAAAAGCTGTTGGCAGAGATACATGGAGGCATATGTGGTCACCACATCGGCACAAGAGCACTTGCCGGCAAAGCATTCCGGCAAGGTTTATTTTGGCCGACAGCCCTCCAGGATGCAACCGCACAAGTAACCAAGTGTGAAGCGTGCCAGTTCCATTCCAAGCAGATACACCAGCCAGCTCAAGCTCTCCAGACGATCCCTTTATCCTGGCCATTTTCGGTCTGGGGGCTTTGAGTACTTGTACGTTGCTATCGACAAGTTCACAAAGTGGCCGGAAGTGGAACCAGTGAGGAAGGTGACAGCACAGTCAGCAGTCAAGTTCTTCAGGTCGATTGTTTGCCGCTTCAGGATCCCTAACAGGATCATCACTGACAACTGAACGCAATTCACGAGCCGCACCTTCATGCAGTACGTCCAAGATCTTGGTGCCAAGGTCTGCTTCGCTTCTGTTGCTCACCCGAGAAGCAACAGTCAAGCGGAGAGGGCAAATGCTGAAGTGCTGCGTGGACTCAAGACCAGAACTTCCGACAGGCTGCACAAGTGCGGAAGAAACTGGATCGAGGAGCTGCCAGTGGTTCTTTGGTCGATCAGGACGACGCCAAATCGAGCCACTGGACAGACACCTTTCGCTCTAGTCTATGGAGCAGAGGCAGTTCTCCCCACGGAACTCGTATACGGGTCACCTCGAGTGCTCGCTTATGATGACCTTGAGCAAGAGCAGCTGCGACAAGATGACGCGCTGCTCCTTGAGGAAGACCGTCTTCAGGCTGCTGTACGAGCTGCTCGCTACCAGCAAGCTTTGCGCCGCTACCATAGCCGCAAAGTTAATGCCAGAAGTCTCGAGGAAGGCGACCTTGTTCTTCGGCACGTTCAATCCGCCAAGAATTCCAACAAGTTGACGCCGAAGTGGGAAGGACCTTACCGGGTGAAACGAGTCACTAGGCCTGGCGCTGTCCGCCTTGAGACCGAAGATGCCTTTCCGGTGAGCAACTCCTGGAACATCGAGCATCTTCGTAAGTTTTACCCGTAAGGCGCGGTTGCAAGGACCCGTTCCGGCAACCACCTTTTGTACAAGTCTTGCCGCTGTTGCATGTAATCCTTTGTACAAAGCCGGGCGCAGACCCCGTGCATAAGTAAAGCTCATGTGCCCCACACATCTTGTCAATTTCTTGCTTTTTATTTTATGCATGTATTATCTGACACTTTGTGCAGCGCCTACCCCCGGTAAGCCATAACGAGCCCAAAGGCTCCATATCTGTATTTTCTCTTCTTTCTTTTTTCTCAAGGAAAGGAAGGTTCCCTCACGCACAAGTTTGCGGGGGGGGG
>LR738715.1:863651207-863675510 GCA_902687465.1 Secale cereale | reverse complement strand
GATAAGATAGTGGTATGGACCAAGCGCCGTTCAAGAAAGTTCCGCCTTGCCGGGAAGCAAACAACACAAAAGCTAAGTTGCCCAAGTTTCAGCAATCAGATTTTTAAATTTTTAAGTTATCTTCCTTGAACGACCGTGCTTTGTATGGAAAACCTGTGCGCGGAGGAACCAACTCGTGGCTAGTCGCGCCCTTACTTTGTTTCGAGTACGCTCAACGACTTAAGTGTGCTGCGACTAGTGTCGCGCCCTTACTTTGTTTCGAGTCCGCTCAACAACTTAAGTGCGCTGCGACTAGTTGCGACAAGGTTTCTTGTCGGTAGCGGCACCGCCAGCAGGCTGCTGACGTTCCGCACTCAGCGCTCGCGGCTAAGGTGCCTGCACCGGCAAGTTCAATAAAAGCGTAGGGCAAAAACATACAAAGGAAGGGATCAAGTAAAGGAAATAACGTTGCAATCACTACCCGAAATAGAGTTATATTACAAGATAGCTTGTCGCAGCTCTAACAGATTGTTCTCCTAACATGATAAGCAGCGACAAGGAAAGAAGAAAATGGGCGAGCCTAGTCCGCGCGATCTCCCTCGACCCTCTTGATCCCGCTCACCTTGTCCACAATGGGTGCGACAAGGGCCTTGAGCGCCTCCTGATCAGCGTCCGGCGGCAGGGACTTGAGGACGTTGGTGAGATTAAGGCCCGAATTGCGGAAGGCCACCTTCACCAACACCTTTTGAAGGGCCCTTCTTCTAGTCGGAGCGAATCGACACTTCTTCTAAGTTGTCGAAGAACTCCTGCACGGCGTCGTCGGCAGGCTCTTGCCAAGTTGGGTCAATCCCATGAGAGTCGCACAGCGGCATCATTGCGCGGATGCGGCTGAGCGGAGTTGTTGCATAGCGGGACGACACCCCTCGGCAACCTGAACACTTCGGGATGATAGGGGTCATACTTGAACAGCTCCTGCAGCATCGTGTTGAGCTCCAGGACAGTGAAGTTGAAGTTGAGGCCCGGGCGCAGCCTCATGATATCTGCCGCATTCTCGAACTCCCAGGCGGGCCTCTTCCTCT
Source organism: Secale cereale (assembly GCA_902687465.1). Classification (NCBI taxonomy): domain Eukaryota; kingdom Viridiplantae; phylum Streptophyta; class Magnoliopsida; order Poales; family Poaceae; genus Secale; species Secale cereale. Next base: position 863,674,452 of record LR738715.1, on the reverse strand, counting down.
CCTGCAAGGGGGCGATGCGGCGGCGAAGGAAATCTGCGCCAACTGCGCCTACAGTGAGCCCGGCAAGCCCGAGGCGTCGGATCCGGGCAGTGGCAATCTTCAGTCTACTGTCTTCCGGGGCCAAGTCGCTCCAGTCGTTGCCGTGTACTACTGGGGTTGGCGCCGGGCGGTAAATGGCTGCGGGTTCTCCTCGACAATCCAGCACCAGTTGGCTCTCCATTCCTCCCATTTGCTGCGGAGCTCTCCCTCCAGATAAGCTTCCTTCTTGTGGGCTCTCGAGATCCTGGAGACTCCGCCGGATAAAGGCTCTCCTCTCTCGACTCGAGGCGTAAAGAAGTGGCGGAAAAGGGCTACATTGGGATGGACTCCGACAAAGTTTTCGCAGAGATGTGCGAAAACTGCCATGGTCAGAACGACGTTGGGGGTGAAGTCAAGGAGGTGGAACCCGTAGGTGTTCATAATGTCGCAGAAGAATTCAGAGAAAGGCGGGCAGAGCCCGCAGTAGAAGAACAAGGCGAAGAACGCGTATCCATTCTGAGCCATTTTACAGGCGACGGCTGGAAGTACCTTAGTGCGCGGGTGCGCCCGCGTCTCCCCCGACCAGAAGAGGTAGTAGTTCTCCCTCAGCTTCCTCGCGACAAGCTTGGGGGGGAAGACAACCCACTCCTTTCGCAGCGCCGCGAGCCGTAGCGCCTCGGCCGACTTCACGCCCTTCCCCTTCTCGCCTTTCGGAGCCATGGCGGAAGCGGTGAGGGAGGACGACGGCGCTGGTGGTGCTGGTGGCGATGGGGGGCGGAGTGCTGCTCTCTTTCGGCTTTTGGGAAGAAGGGGAGCGGCGGAGGTTTTCGAGGTTGGAGTAGCAACGGGCGGATGGACGAACTGCCCCTGTTTCCCCTGCTTATAAGGAGGGAGGGGGCGGACGTTCCGCATTTCCGATTAAAGAAACCACCCACGATCTCTCCCACGACGCCGCAATCGAGGCGTGCCGTTAGGGGAGGGCGCGGTGGATACGGAGTAAGATACGGCGTGAACCAGGCCGCGCGTGCCCGTGCCCTGTTTTGGGCCTGGCCCAACAGCGCTCGACATCGTGTATGGCCCAGGCCCGGGGGCTCCTGTCGATGTACTAAAGTACGGGTACCCTTAGTATCCCGAACTTGTGCACGGGCAGTCGCAGCGTCCCGCGGCAAGGCTTGCCGGGTGACCGCCAATGGTCCTCCGTAGTTCCCTTGGACCCATTCAAGAACAAAGTATTTAAGCCGAGAAGTCAAGACCCCGGCAAGAGGAGCTTGTCGGGAAGGCCAACCAAGGCATCTCAAGGAACTTGCCGCGACGCGCCACGCGTCCCGGCAAGGCCCGGTGAGCGGCAAGCTCCCGGACGAGACAAGACAACGACCGCGGAAAGGCGCTTGCCGCGGCAAGCTACCACCCTGTACCAACGCTCCAGCGCATCCACCAACGTGTCGCTCTGGGACCCTCCCAGGCGTACGTGGCGGGAGGCTATGCAGCCAGCGGTGAGCGGTGGCAAGCGGCGCTGACAAGATCGCCATCGTGGCGGGCGGTGGCGCCCCTGACGGTCCCCTTTTGCACTGTTTGGGCGACGCAGACGGGCATTTAATGCCCTTGTCCCCTGCCGTCAGGGTTAGGTACGATACACTGTACAAGTAGGTGTACCAACTACAACACCTTTCCATTTTTACCCTCATCTGCGTTGCCACCTGTCGGTGACCCCTTGAGCATATAAAAGGAGGCCCATGTGCAACGTAGAGGGGGACGGACTCATTCACGCTCGGTCTCGCTAGCCGCTGGTGTGTACTGTAGCACTCAGCGCTTTCGAGCAAGAACTCAATACAAACCACAAAGCAGGAGTAGGGTTTTACTCATCCGTGCGGCCCGAACTTGGGTAAACTGCTCGTGTGCCTCGCCTCGATCTGCTCTTCGCGCGATCTCCGCCCCCACCGAATCGAAAGGGACCCGGTCCCATAGGTGTGCGTGGATCAGTTTCCCCGACACCACTATCAACAATAGTGCTCCATTTGCACAATCATCGAGAAACCACACCAAGTTCATAAATGAAGGTTGGATTCATCATCCTCTATTGTTGCTTCTGAAGAAACAACATACTCAGCCTTCTGTTATAGAATTCACTACAGTAACTTTCTTGGACCTATTCCAACTTACTGTGCCACCATTAATCATTTTGTTGAAACCGAAAATTGTTTGGAGGACTGATGAAGATTTTATCGATGTACTACTTACACCGAGTCTCTATTGATGTAACTCCTTACAACAATCTCTCCACCTTCCTTGTATGCAAGAAACATGTCGTTAGTACTTAATGATATTTTCACGGTTGTCCTATGATCAACAATTTGGTCATTCTGGTAACTTTTACATGCGACTTACTTGTAGTATTGTATATATATCTAGTTGTTTACATACCATGGAATACAAGTGTGATTAAAATCATGTATTTTTCTTATCCATATTTCAGAATACTGACTCTTGCTTAAAACTCTTTCCATGTGACTTTGTCAACAAACTGTTCATGCATATTTCATACTAAACTATTTTAGTATTATGTCAATATGTATTTTGGCTAAGGCTGATTAGCCATTACTATCTTCATAGATCATTATGTCTAATACCACGATTATATATTATCTAAGTACTTTACTGAAAAATTAGTTTCAAGAAATTTATATAATTTCCAATCAACAATGTGTCATGCACACATAGTGTTTAGAACTATTATCATTATCCCACTTACTTTCTTGTAAATACAAGTATCTTCGCTTTCCTTGAAGAAATCAATTTATTTGACCATTTCATCAGGACGAAGATTCCAATTCCACTATGCTTGATTTAGATATGCACACTTACTAACATCCTCCGGATCAACAAAATTACCTTAGACCATATCAAATATACAACCTTGGTTCTATTTCCATGTCATGTGAATCATTTTGACATACATCTGTTATATCTCATAACTGATTTTTTTTAGTATTTTCTAGTTTAATCTGAATTGACTTTAAGTATTATTTTGATGAGACAATCTTTTCATAATTAACTCCTTGATCTTGTCATAAACTATTTGTAACAAGTCAAGCATTATAAAACATTTTTATGTTTGGTCATCTATAGATCCATCATTACACTTTAGAATTTAAGTCTTTTAGAGGGTCCATCAAGTTGTAATCTTGAATTATTTGTAGGATACTATCTTGGATTATTTTGGCGTATAGCCAATTCCAGAGTCGGGGCCGATCAACCCTTCTCTATGTATTACAGGTTCATTGTTTGTTTCAGCAATACTTCGTCTGCATACCCTGAAGGTCTGTATCAATTTTCCGACCTATATAGTTCAGTTGCATATTCGATCAAAGTCTCCATGTCTTATGTAGAGGCTATCGTATCATTCCCGGTAAGAAATTTTGGAACCACTTCTAGTGTTTCTTTTTTTGACCTGATGTCGAAGATTCCACAATATCGTAAATTTGCATTGTCCTCCCACTTACTCTTTTGTAGAAAACATTTTCTTTAAAATTACCGCACTCTGTGGCAAAACACTTTTCCTCGACGTAGTGATAGAGGAATACCCAACCGTTTGGGATAACTTACAAAGTTGCATTTATATTACATATTTGATGGCACTCCTTTTCAGTGTAAAAGCCACAGCCTTTAAAGCATCACATTAAAAGTATATTGGTGAAATAATTGATGTCATCTTTGATCATACCATGCCATACATAGCTTGATTACATCTACTCAGAAGACTCTACTCTTACTAGTGTTTATAGGAGGTGCAAGCTATAAAATATTTTTCACAACTCATCGACATTCGCTATATTTGTAACTCAAATATTCTTTTCTGCAATTCAATTGTAGAAACATAATTTTCTTATTACAATAATTTATACATCCTTCTGAAAATCTTTTGAAACATTTCAAAAGATCCAGATTTATTTCTCAATTAGTAAATATAAATATCTACTTGAGTCATCCTTGAAGATATAAAAATCCAGTGCTTGCGATAACACTTACTGGACTACATACATCAATATGCATATTTCCAATTATTTTGTTGCTCATTCTTTATGGACTGTGAACGATATTTTAGTTTACTTCATTGTTTGGTCGAAAGTTGCAAGTGTCAGATGGTTCGTAATCATATGAATCCAAAATCCATCACTATGGAATTTCTTCATCCGGGTTTCTCCAATGTGATTAAATGCTGTCCCACACATATCTGGTATTCTTTTAGTCTTGTGACATTTAGTGTAAGTGTTATGAATGTTCAATTATATCATCAATATTCATAACTTACATCCTATTCACCATAGGAGTATGACCCTTTTGTTCATCACATTGAACAACTTTTGTTCTCTTATGACCAACCTCCTTGCAACTTCTATGCAATGGGCTAGAGTGTAAAAAACTCTAAAATGATATATGACAATAAATTCAGAGGTAATATGTTGATTAAAAAGTGTCATAACTTTTACAATATTTTCAACCCATAATTTAACATCATTAATTTGCTGGTCATTAGGCCATAGTAATTCTTCCATTGATTCGCAACAACAAGCATTCGAGTCGGTATCGTTGTGATAAACTTTTAACCAAAATTCCGGAAGAATTTTTGTTTAAAAATTTAATCAAAATGCTCAAGAATCACACCTTACGTGGCCAACATTATCTACATCTTATAACATGTATGACTGTTGATACGTCTCCAACGTATCTATAATTTTTGATTGTTCCATGCTATTATATAATCCTTCTAGGATGTTTAATGGGCTTTGTCATACACTTTTATATGATTTTTTGGTACTAACCTATTAACCTAGAGCCTAGTGCCAATATATGTTTTTTTCCTTGTTTTTGAGTTTTACAGAAAAGGAATATCAAATGGAGTCCAATTGACGTGCCAATTTTTCATGATTTATCTGGACCAAAAGAAGCCCCCGAAGTAAAAGAGTTGGGGCAGGAGAGCCACAGGCTGCCCACGAGGGTAGGGGCCGCGCCCTGTGCAGGTGGTGGCGCCGCCCTATCTCGTGGACGGCCCGGAGGGCTCCCTGACTTCTGCCCTACGCCAAAAAATCCTATATATACTAAAACCTTCAGATATTAACCTAGATCGGGAGTTCCGCCGCCGAAAGCCTCTGGTGCCACCAAATACCAATCTAGACCCTATTCTAGCACCCTACCGGAGGGGGAATCCCTCTCCAATGGCTATCTTCATCATCCCGGCGCTCTCCATGACGATGAGGGAGTAGTCCACCCTCGGGGCTGAGGGTATGTACCATTAGCTATGTGTTTGATCTCTCTCTCTCTCTCTCTCTCTCTCTCTCTCTCTCTCTCTCTCTCTCGTGTTGTTGAGTTGGCACGATCTTGATGTATCGCGAGCTTTTCTATTCTAGTTGGATCTTATGATGCTTCTCCCCCTCTACTCTCTTGTAATGGATTGAGTTTTCCCTTTGAAGTTATCTTATCGGATCGAGTCTTTAAGGATTTGAGAACACTTGATGCATGTCTTGCACGTGCTTATCTGTGGTGACAATGGGATATCATGTGATTCACTTGATGTATATTTTTGTGACCAACTTGCGGGTTCCGTGACCTTGGGAATCTATGCATAGGGGTTGACACACGTTTTTGTCTTGACTCTCCGGTAGAAACTTTGGGGCACTCTTTGAAGTTCTATGTGTTGGTTGAATAGATGTTTCTGAGATTGTGTGATGCATATCGTATAATCATGCCCACGGATACTTGAGGTGACAATGGAGTATCTAGGTGACATTAGGGTTTTGATTGATTTGTGTCTTAAGGTGTTATTCTAGTACTAACTCTATGATAGATTGAACATTACCACGGACTCTTGAATAGATCGATCAGAAAGAATAGCTTTGAGGTGGTTTCGTACCCTACCATAATCTCTTTGTTTGTTCTCCGCTATTAGTTACTTTGGAGTGACTCTTTGTTGCATGTTGAGGGCTAGTAATATGATCCAATTATGTTATCCTTGTTGAGAGAACTTGCACTAGTGAAAGTATGAACCCTAGGCCTTGTTTCCTATCATTGCAACACCGTTTATGCTCACGTTACTACTTGCTACCGTGTTGTTTTTATATTTTCTTATTACAAAAACCAATATCTACCATCCATATTGCACTTGTATCACCATCTCTTCGCCGAACTGGTGCACCGATACAATTTACCATTATATTGAGTGTGTTGGGGACACAAGAGACTCTTTGTTATTTGGTTGCAGGGTTGTTTGAGAGAGACCATCTTCATCCTACGCCTCATACAGATTGATAAACCTTAGGCCATCCACTTGAGGGAAATTTGCTACTGTCCTACAAACCTCTGCACTTGGAGGCCCAACAACGTTTACAAGAAGAAGGTTGTGTAGTAGACATCAAGCTCTTTTCTGGCGCCGTTTCCGGGGAGGTTAGTGCTTGAAGGTATATCTTTAGATCTTGCAACCGAATCTTTTAGTTTCTTGTTTTATCACTAGTTTAGTTTATAAAAGAAAACTACAAAAAATGGAATTAAGATTACCTCACATGCTTCATCTTTTTAATATCTTTCGTGAAAATGATGGGAATGAAAATTGTGCTCAGGTACTAGAAGAAGAATTACATAAAACGCTTGGCATAAAATATGTGAATGATGAGCATGACTGCAATGTTGTTAGTATGAATTCATTGAATACCCATGATGCTAATGATATGCAAAGCCACAAGCTTAGGGATGCTATGTTTGATGAAGATGATATTTTTAGTCCCCCAAGTCTTGATGAGAAAATTTATTATGATGAAAGCATGCCTCCTATCTATGATGATTATTGGGATGACACGTATGCTATAAAGAATAATGATAACCATGAAACTTTCATCATGATTTTAGTTTTCAACTGGATTATGCTTCACATGATAGTTATTTTGTTGAGTTTGCTCCCACTACTATTAATGAGAAGAATTTTGCTTATGTGGAGAGTAATAAAATTTCTATGCAAGTAGATCATGACAAAAATGCTTTATGTGCTAGTTATATTGTTGAATTCATTCACGATTCTACTGAAAATTATTATGAGGGAGGAACATATGCTTGTAGGAGTTGAGATAATATCAAGTTTCCTCTCTATGTGCTTAAAATTTTGAAGTTATGCTCGTTTTCCATTCCTATGGTAGTTGATTATCGTTCCCATAAGCTGTTTGCTTAAAAAATCCCTATGCATAGGAAGTGGGTTAGGCTTAAATGTGCTAGTCATATTCTTCATGATGCTCCCTTTATGTTTCAATTCTTATCTTTTATACGAGCATCATTGAAATCATTGTGCCTAGCTAGGGGCGTTAAACGATAGCGCTTGTTGGGAGGCAACCCAATTTTATTTTAGTTTCTTTATTTTTGCTTCTTTTTAGGAATAAGTATTGCATCTAGCTTCAGTTTAGATGTGGTTTTGTTCTTTAATTATTGTTTTTGCCAAGTAGAACCTGGGAAGACTTGTGTGAAGTTTATATGATCTTGTTGTGAAAAACACAATCGTTAGCGCTCGCTAGAATGGTCATCAGATTTTACTGGAGCATGCTATTTAGTTGATTCTTTTTGCAGATGATTAATAGACAAATTCCTCACGTTTACCAATTTAGTTTGAATTTTTTGGAGTTACAGAAGTATGCGAAACCTGTGGATTACTACAGACTGTTCTGTTTTTGACAGATTCTGTTTTTCGTGTGTTGTTTGCTTATTTCAATGCATCTATGAGTAGTATTGGGAAGTATGAATCATAGAGGAGTTGGAATACAGTAGGTTTAACACCAATATAAACAAAGAATGAATTCATTGCAGTACCTTTGAGTAGTGGTTTGCTTTCTTATACTAACGGAGCTCACGAGATTTTTGTCTAAGTTTTGTGTTGTGAAGTTTTCAAGTTTTGAGTATTGATGGACTATGGAACAAAGAGTGGCAAGAGCCTAAGCTTGGGGATGCCCAGGGCACCCCAAGGTAAAATTCAAGGACAACCAAAAGCCTAAGCTTGGGGATGCCCCGGGAAGGCATCCCCTCTTTCGTCTTCATCTATCGGTAACTATACTCGGAGCTATATTTTTATTCACCACATGATATGTGTTTTCCTTGGAGCGTCAATTTAGTTTATTTTGTTTTGCTTGTTGTTTGAATAATATCCCAAGATCTGAAGTTCTTAAATGTTAGAGAGTCTTCACATAGTTACATAATTTTTTAACTACTCATTGATCTTCACTTATATCTTTCGGAGTAGTTTGATATTGCTCTAGTGCTTCACTTATATCTTTTAGAGCACGGCGGTGGTTTTATTTTGAAGAAATAGATGAATTCTCATGCTTCACTTATATCCTTTTGAGAGTCTATTAGAACAGCATGGTAATGTGCTTTGGCTATAAAACAAGCCTTTGCATGATAGGCATCCAAGATCAATGTAGTAAAAACTTTCATACTAAGTGTAACGCCCCAGACACACCCGCCGGTGGTCGTTACTCCTGGCGGGATCTAGACAGGCCCCACATATCAATACTAGTCTTTTCTGTGCACTTTGTCATCACTCGTGCGCACCCGGGAGCAACTTCCCGTCCGGTCACCCATCCTGAATCTACTCCAAGCTGAGCACACTTAACTTTGGAGTTCTATCCGAATGGGCTCCCGGAAAAGAAGGAATTCCTTATTTATATGAGTAGTCTACCATCCCTAATAAGCCAGGCTATCACATACACCCACACTCAGAGGAACCGACGTCCTCGTCGGGCCACAGTAACGTTCCCTCTTGGCACAACCGTTTGTTCATCCAGTCCGATACATGTGCCATGCCGTGTGCCACGACGGGTCACAAACGTCATGGACAACATGACCGAGCACCTGTCCGCAAACATCCGTGTAACCGCGAGGGTCGGCTTCGATACCAACTTGTAACGCCCCGGACACACCCGCCGGCGGTCATTACTCCTGGCGGGATCTAGACTGGCCCCACATATCAATACTAGTCTTTTCTACGCACTTTGTCCTCACTCGTGCGCACCCGGGAGCAACTTCCCGGTCGGTCACCCATCCTGGAACTACTCCAAGCTGAGCACACTTAACTTTGGAGTTCTATCCGAATGGGCTCCCGGAAAAGAAGGAATTCCTTATTTATATGAGTAGTCTACCATCCCTAATAGGCCAGGCTATCACACTAAGTGCATTGAATATGATGAGGAGTTGGATGCTTGATAATTGTTTCGAGATATGAGGATAGTGATATTTGAGTCATGCTAGTGGAGTTATTATGAAATTGAGAAATGCTTGTGTTAAGGTTAGTGATTCCCGTAGCATGCACGTATGGTGAACCACTATGTGACGAAGTTAGAGCATGAGGTATTTGTAATGTGTCAACCTTTGTGTGGAGGTCGGGGGCGCGCGATGGTTAACTCCTACCAACCTCCCCCCTAGGAGCATACGTTGATTGCTTTGTTTTGATGACTCGTAAATTTTTGCAATAAGTATATGAGTTCTTATGACTAATGTTGAGTCCATGGATTATACGCACTCTCACCCTTCCACCATTGCTAGCCTCTCTTGTACCGCGCTACTTTCGCCGGTACCATACACGCACTATATATCCTTCCTCAAATAAGCCACCATATATATATTCCTCAAAACAGCCACCATACCTACCTATCATGGAATTTCCATAGCCATTCCGAGATATATTGCCATGCAACTTTCCACCGTTCCGTTCATATGACACGCTTCATATTGTCATATTGCCATGCATGATCATGTAGTTGACATCGTATTTGTGGCAAAGTCACCATGCATAATTTTTCATACATGTTACTCTTCATTCATTGCACATCCCGGTACACCGCTGGAGGCATTCATATAGGTCATACTGTTGGGAAACGTAGTATTTTAAAGTTTTCCTACGATCACACAAGATCTATCTACCAGATGCATAGCAACGAGAGGGGAGAGTGTGTCTACGTACCCTCGTAGACCGAAAGCGGAAGCGTTAGAACAACGCGGTTGATGTAGTCGTACGTCTTCACGGCCCGACCGATCAAGCACCGAAACTACGGCACCTCCGAGTTCTAGCACAGGTTCAGCTCGATGACGTCCCTCAAACTCCGATCCAGCCGAGTGTCGAGGGAGAGTTCCGTCAGCACGACGGCGTGGTGACGATCTTGATGTTCTACCGTCGCAGGGCTTCGCCTAAGCACTGCTACAATATTATCGAGGAGAACTATGGTGGAGAGGGGCACCGCACACGTCTAAGAGATCAAGAGATCAATTGTTGTGTCTAGAGGTGCCCCCATGCCCCCGTATATAAAGGAGGGAGGGAGAGGCCGGCCCTAGAGGGGGCGCGCCAAGTGTGGGGAGTCCTACTAGGACTCCCAAGTCCTAGTAGGATTCCCCTTTCCTTTCCGGAGTAGGAGAGAAGCAAAGAGGGGCAGAGGGAGAAGGAAAAGGGGGCTGCACCCCTTGTCCAATTCGGACCAGAAGGGGGGCGCGCGCCTCCTTCCTTTTGGCCTCTCTTCTATTCTCGTAACTCCCCGGTACTCCAAAAATACCTGAATCACTCGGAACCTTTCCGATGTCCGAATATAGTCGTCCAATATATCGATTTTTACGTCTCGACCATTTCGAGACTCCTCGTCATGTCCCCGGTCTTATCCAGGACTCCGAACTCCTTCGGTACATCAAAACTCATAAACTCATAATAAAACTGTCATCGAAACCTTAAGCGTGCGGACCCTACGGGTTCGAGAACTATGTAGACATGACCGAGACACGTCTCCAGTCAATAACCAATAGCGGAACATGGATGCTCATATTGGCTCCCACATATTCTACGAATATCTTTATCGGTCAAACCACATAACAACATACGTTGTTCCCTTTGTCATCGGTATGTTACTTGCCCGAGATTCGATCGTCGGTATCTCAATACCTAGTTCAATCTCGTTACCGGCAAGTCTCTTTACTCGTTCCGTAATACATCATCCCGCAACTAACTCATTAGCTGCAATGCTTGCAAGGCTTATAGTGATGTGCATTACTGAGTGGGCCCAGAGATACCTCTCCGACAATCGGAGTGACAAATCCTAATCTCGAAATACGCCAACCCAACAAGTACTTTCGGAGACACCTGTAGAGTACCTTTATAATCACCCAGTTACGTTGTGACGTTTGGTAGCACACAAAGTGTTCCTCCGGTATTCGGGAGTTGCATAATCTCATAGTCATAGGAACATGTACAAGTCATGAAGAAAGCAATAGCAGTAAAACTTAAACAATCATAGTGCTAAGCTAACGGATGGGTCTTGTCCATCATATCATTCTCCTAATGATGTGATCCCATTGATCAAATGACAACTCATGTCTATGGCTAGGAAACATAGCCATCTTTGATCAATGAGCTAGTCTAGTAGAGGCATACTAGGGACACTCTCTTTTGTATATGTATTCACACATGTACTAAGTTTCCGGTTAATACAATTCTAGCATGAATAATAATCATTTATCATGATATAAGGAAATAAATAATAACTTTATTATTGCCTCTAGGGCATATTTCCTTCAGTTTCCCACTTGCACTAGAGTCAATAATCTAGATCACATCACCATGTGATTAACACCAATAGTTCACATCGCCATGTGACTAACACCCATAGTTCTCATCGCCATGTGACCAATACCCAAAGGGTTTACTAGATTCAACAATCTAGTTCACATCCTAATGTGATTAACACCCAAAGAGTACTAAGGTGTGATCATGTTTTGCTTCGTGAGAGAAGTTTAGTCAGCGGGTCTGTTACATTCAGATCCGTATGTTTTTTGCAAATTTCTATGTCTACAATGCTCTGCATGGAGCTACTCTAGCTAATTGCTCCCACTTTTAATACGCATCCAGATTGATACTTAGAGTCATCTGGATTAGTGTAAAGCTTGCATCGGCGTAACTCTTTACGACGAACTCTTTATCACCTCCATAATCGAGAAACATTTCCTTAGTCATCCAGTTACTAAGGATAATTTTGACCGCTGTACAGTGATCTACTCCTGGATCACTATTGTACCTCCCTGTCAAACTCATGGCAAGGTACACAACATGTTTGGTACACAACATGGCATACTTTATAGAACCTATGGCTGAGGCATAGGGAATGACTTTCATTCTCTCTATATTTTTCTGCCATGGTCTGGCTTTGAGTCTTACTCAACTTCACACCTTACAAGTCAAGCAAGAACTCCTTCTTTGACTGATCCATTTTGAAATACTTCAAAATCTTATCAAGGTATGTACTTATCGAAAGTCTTATCAAGCGTCTTGATCTATCTCTATAGATCTTGATGCCCAATATGTAAGCAGCTTCACCAAGGTCTTTCTTTGAAAAACTCCTTTCAAACACTCCTTTATGCTTTCCAGAAAAATTCTACATCATTTCCGATCGACAATACACATATACTTATCAGAAAGGTTGTAGTGCTCCCACTCAATTTCTTGTAAATACAGGCTTCACCGCAAGTCTGTATAAATCTATATGCTTTGATCAACTTATCAAAGCATATATTCCAACTCCGAGATGCTTGCACCAGTCCATAGATGGATCGTTGGAGCTTGCACATTTTGTTAGCACCTTTAGGATTGACAAAACCTTCTGGTTGCATCATATACAATTCTTCTTTAATAAATCCATTAAAGATTGCAGTTTTGTTATCCATTTGCCAGATTTCATAAAATGCGACAATTGCTAACATGATTCTGACAGACTTAAGCATCGCTACGGGTGAGAAAGTCTCATCGTAGTCAACTCCTTGAACTTGTCGAAAACCTTTCGCAACAAGTCGAGCTTTGTAAACAGTAACATTACCGTCAGCGTCGGTCTTCCTCTTGAAGATCCATTTATTTTCGATGGCTTGTCGATCATCGGGCAAGTCAACCAAAGTCCACACTTTGTTCTCATACATGGATCCCATCTCAGATTTCATGGCCTCAAGCCATTTTGCGGAATCTGGGCTCATCATCGCTTCCTCATAGTTCGCAGGTTCATCATGGTCTAGTAACATGACTTCCAGAATTGGGTTGCCGTACCACTTTGGTGCGGAACGTACTCTGGTTGATCTACGACGTTCAGCAGAAACTTGATCTGAAGTTTCATGATCATCATCATTAGCTTCCTCACTAATTGGTGTAGGAATCACTGGAACTAGTTTCTGTGATGTTCCACTTTCCAATTCAGGAGAAGGTACAATTACCTCATCAAGTTCTACTTTCCTCCCACTCACTTCTTTCGAGAGAAACTCCTTCTCTAGAAAGGATCCACTCTTAGCAACAAAGACCTTGCCTTCGGATCTGTGATAGAAGGTGTACCCAACAGTTTCTTTTGGGTATCCTATGAAGATTTACTTCTCCGATTTGGGTTCGAGCTTATCATGTCGAAACTTTTTCACATAAGCATCGCAGTCCCAAACTTAAAGAAATAACAGCTTAGGTTTCTCGTCAAACCACAGTTCATACGGTGTCATCTCCACGGATTTAAATGGTGCCCTATTTAACGTGAATGTAGCTTTCTCTAAAGCATAACCCCAAAAGCGATAGTGGTAGATCGGTAAGAGACATCATCGATCGCACCATATCTAATAAAGTACGGTTATGACGTTCGGACACACCATGACACTATGGTGTTCCAGGTGGCGTGAGAACTGAAACTATTTCACATTGTTTTTACTGAAGCACAAACTCGCTAACTCAAATATTTTACCTCTACGATCATATCGTAGAAACTCTTATTTTCTGTTACGATGATTCTCCACTTCACTCTGAAACTCTTTAAACTTTTCAAATGTTTCAGACTTGTGCTTCATTAAGTAGATATACCCATATCTGCTCAAATCATCAGTGAAGGTCAGAAAATAAAGATACCCGCCGCGAGCTTCAACACTCATTGGTCCGCATACATCAGTATGTATGATTTCTAACAACTCTGTTGCTCGCTCCACAGTTCCGGAGAACGGAGTTTTAGTCATCTTGCCCATGAGGCATGGTTCGCAAGCACCAAGTGATTCATAATCAAGTGATTCCAAAAGTCCATCACTATGGAGTTTCTTCATGCGCTTTACACCAATATGACCTAAACGGCAGTGCCACAAATAAGTTGCACTATCATTATTAACCTTGCATCTTTTGGCTTCAATATTATGAATATGTGTATCACATGATCGAGATCCAACAAACCATTTTCATTGGGTGTATGACCATAGAAGGTTTTATTCATGTAAACAGAACAACAATTATTCTCTAACTTACATGAATAACCATATTGCAATAAACATGATCAAATCATATTCATGTTCAACACAAACACCAAATAACACTTATTTAGGTTCAACACTAATCCCGGAAGTATAGGGAGTGTGCGATGATGATCATATCAATCTTGGAACTACTTCCAATACACATCGTCACTTCATCCTTTAACTAGTTTCTGTTCATTATGCAACTCCCATTTCGAGTTACTACTCTTTAGCAACTAAACCAGTATCAAATACCGAGGGGTTGCTATGAACACTAGTAAAATACACATCAATAATCTGTATATCAAATATACCTTTGTTCACTTTGCCATCCTTCTTATCCGCCAAGTATCTAGGGCAGTTCCACTTCTAGTGACCATTTCCTTTGCAGTAGAAGCACTTAGTTTCAGGCTTGAGTTTAGCTTTGGGTTTCTTCATGGGAGTGACTACTTGCTTGTCATTCTTCTTGAAGTTCCCCTTCTATCCCTTTGCCCTTTACTTGAAACAAGTGGTCTTGTTAACCATCAACACTTGATGCTCTTTCTTGATTTCTACCTTCGCCGATTTCAGCATCGCGAAGGGCTCGGGAATTACTTTCGTCATCCCTTGCATATTATAGTTCATCACGAAGTTCTACTAACTTGGTGATAGTGACTAGAGAACTTTGTTAATTACTATCTTATCTGGAAGATTAACTCCCACTTGATTCAAGCAATTGCAGTACCCAGACAATCTGAGCACATGCTCACTGGTTGAGCTATTCTCCTCCATCTTGTAGGCAAAGTACTGTCAGAGGTCTCATACCTCTCGACACGGGCATGAGTATGAAATACTAATTTCAACTCTTGGAACATCTTATATGCTCCGTGGCGTTCAAAATGTTTTTGAAGTCCCGGTTCTAAGCCATAAAGCATGGTGCACTTAAACTATCAAGTAGTCATCATACCGAGCTTTTGTCAAAACGTTCATAACGTCTGCATCTGCTCCTGCAATAGGTCTATCACCTAGCGGTGCATCAAGGACATATTTCTTCTGTGCAGCAATGAGGATAATCCTCAGATCACGGAACAATTACGCATCATTGCTACTAACATCTTTCAACTTAGTTTTCTCTAGGAACATAAAAAAATAAATGCGGAGCAACATCACGAGCTATTGATCTACAACATAGATATGCTAATACTACCAGGACTAAGTTCATGATAAATTAAATTTCAATTTAATCATATTACTTAAGAATTCCCACTTAGATAGACATCCCTCTAGTCATCTAAAAGATCACGTGATCCAAATCAACTAAACCATGTCCGATCATCACGTGAGATGGATTAGTTTCAATGGTAAACATCTTTATGTTGATCATATCTACTATATGATTCACGCTTGACCTTTCGGTCTCCAGTGTTCCAAGGCCATATCTGCATATGCTAGGCTCGTCAAGTTTAACCCGAGTATTCTGCTTTTGTAAAACTGTCTTACACCTGTTGTATTTGAACGTAGAGCTTATCACACCCGATCATCACGTGGTGTCTCGGCACGAAGAACTTTCGCAACGGTGCATACTCAGGGAGAACACTTGTACCTTGAAATTTTGTAAGGGATCATCTTATAATGCTACCGTCGTACTAAGCAAAATAAGAAGCATAATAAGATAAACATCACATGCAAATCAAAATATGTGACATGATATGGCCATCATCATCTTGTGCTTTTGATCTCCATCTCCAAAGCGCCGTCATGATCACCTTCGTCACCGGCGCGACACCTTGATCTCCATCGTAGCATCGTTGTCGTCTCGCCAACTATTGCTTCTACGACTATCGCTACCGCTTAGTGATAAAGTAAAGCAATTACATGGCGATTGCATTTCATACATTAAAGCGACAACCATATGGCTCCTGCCAGTTGCCGATAACTTTACAAAACATGATCATCTCATACAAAAACATATAACTCATCATGCCTTGACCATATCACATCACAACATGCCCTGCAAAAACAAGTTAGATGTCCTCTACATTGTTGTTGCAAGTTTTACGTGGCTGCTATGGGCTTTAGCAAGAACCGTTCTTACCTACGCATACAAAAACCACAACGATGTTTTGTCAAGTATGTGCTGTTTTAACCTTCACAAGGACCGGGCGTAGCCACACTTGATTCAGCTAAAGTGAGAGAGACAGACACCCACCAGTCACCTTTAAGCAACGAGTGCTCATAACGGTGAAACCAGTCTCGCGTAAGCGTACGCGTAATGTCGGTCCGGGCCGCTTCATCTCACAATACCGCCGAAGCAAAGTATGACATGCTGGTAAGCAGTATGACTAGTATCGCCCACAACTCATTGTGTTCTACTCGTGCATATCATCTACGCATAGACCTGGCTCTAATACCACTGTTGGGAAACGTAGTATTTTAAAATTTTCCTACGATCACGCAGGATCTATCTATCAGATGCATAGCAATGAGAGGGGAGAGTGTGTCTACGTACCCTCGTAGACCGAAAGCGGAAGCGTTAGAACAACGCGGTTGATGTAGTCGTACGTCTTCACGGCCCGACCGATCAAGCACCGAAACTACGGCACCTCCGAGTTCTAGCACACGTTCAGCTCGATGACGTCCCTCAAACTCCGATCCAGCCGAGTGTCGAGGGAGAGTTCCGTCAGCACGACGGCGTGGTGACGATCTTGATGTTCTACCGTCGCAGGGCTTCGCCTAAGCACTGCTACAATATTATCGAGGAGAACTATGGTGGAGGGGGGCACCGCACACGGCTAAGAGATCAAGAGATCAATTGTTGTGTCTAGAGGTGCCCCCTTGCCCCCGTATATAAAGGAGGGAGGGAGAGGCCGGCCCTAGAGGGGGCGCGCCATGTGTGGGGAGTCCTACTAGGACTCCCAAGTCCTACTAGGATTCCCCTTTCCTTTCCAGAGTAGGAGAGAAGGAAAGAGGGGGAGAGGGAGAAGGAAAAGGGGGCTGCACCCCTTGTCCAATTCGGACCAGAAGGGGGGCGCACGCCTCCTTCCTTTTGGCCTCTCTCTTCTATTCCCGTAACTCCTCGGTACTCCGAAAATACCCGAATCACTCTGAACCTTTCCGATGTCCGAATATAGTCGTCCAATATATCGATTTTTACATATCGACCATTTCGAGACTCCTCGTCATGTCCCCGATCTCATCCGGGACTACAAACTCCTTCGGTACATCAAAACTCATAAACTCATAATAAAACTGTCATCGAAACCTTAAGCGTGCGGACCCTACGGGTTTGAGAACTATGTAGACATGACCGACACATGTCTCCGGTCAATAACCAATAGCGGAACCTGGATGCTCATATTGGCTCCCACATATTCTACGAATATCTTTATCGGTCAAACCGCATAACAACATACGTTGTTCCCTTTGTCATCGGTATGTTACTTGCCCGAGATTTGATCGTCGGTATCTCAATATCTAGTTCAATCTCGTCACCGGCAAGTCTCTTTACTCGTTCCGTAATACATCATCCCGCAACTAACTCATTAGCTGCAATGCATGCAAGGCTTATAGTGATGTGCATTACCGAGTGGGCCCAGAGATACCTCTCCGACAATCGGAGTGACAAATCCTAATCTCGAAATACGCCAACCCAACAAGTACCTTCGGAGACACCTGTAGAGTACCTTTATAATCACCCAGTTACGTTGTGACGTTTGGTAGCACACAAAGTGTTCCTCCGGTATTCGGGAGTTGCATAATCTCATAGTCATAGGAACATGTATAAGTCATGAAGAAAGCAATAGCAGTAAAACTTAAACGATCATAGTGCTAAGCTAATGAATGGGTCTTGTCCATCATATCATTCTCCTAATGATGTGATCCCGTTGATCAAATGACAACTCATGTCTATGGCTAGGAAACATAGCCATCTTTGATCAATGAGCTAGTCTAGTAGAGGCATACTAGGGACAGTCTGTTTTGTCTATGTATTCACACATGTACTAAGCTTCCGGTTAATAAAATTCTAGCATGAATAATAAACATTTATCATGATATAAGGAAATAAATAATAACTTTATTATTGCCTCTAGGGCATATTTCCTTCACATACTTTGTTCTAGTATCGAGTTGTAATATCGAGTTGTAATTCAATGATAGTGTGATGATCATCACTATTAGAGCATTATCCCATGTGAGGAAAGGCTAAATCAAGAAAGCCCCTCCAAAAAAAAAGAAAAAGAAAGAAAAGAAAGGCCAAAGAATAAAAGAAAGGCCCAAAACAAAAGAAAAAAAAGAAAAAAAAGGGACAATTGCTACTATATTTTTCCACACTTGTGCTTCAAAGTAGCACCATGTTCTTCATGATAGAGAGTCTCATATTTAGTCACTTTCATATGCTAGTGCGAATTTTCATTATAGAACTTGGCTTGTATATTCCAACGATGGGCTTCCTCAAATGCCCTAGGTCTTCGGGAGCAAGCAAGTTGGATGCGCACCCACTAGTTTCTTTTGTTGAGCTTTCATACATTTTTTTAGCTCTAGTGCATCCGTTGCATGGCAATCCCTACTCACTCACATTGATATCTATTGCTGGGCATCTACATAGCCCGTTGATATGCCTAGTCGATGTGAGACTAGCTCCCTCCTTTTTGTCTTCTCCACAACCACCTCTATTCCACCCATAGTGCTATGTCCATTGCTCACGCTCATGTATTGCGTGAAAGTTGAAAGGTTTGAAAGAATAAAGTATGAAAACAAGTGCTTGGCTGAAATCAGGGTTGTGCATGATATGAATATTTTGTGTGATGGAGAGGGAGCATAGCCAGACTATATGATTTTGTAGGGTTAACTTTCTTTAGCCATAGTATTTCGAGAACACATGATTGCTTTGTTAGTATGCTTGAAGTATTATTATTTCTGTCAATATAGACTTTTGTCTTGAATCTTTCAGATCTGAACATTCATGCCACCATTAAGATAATTACATTGAAAATTATGTTGGTTAGCATTCCACATCAAAAATTCTGGTTTTATCATTTACCTACTCGAGGACGAGCAGGAATTAAGCTTGGGGATGTTGATACGTCTCCAACGTATCTATAATTTTTTATTGGTCCATGCTATTATATTATCCTTCTAGGATGTTTAATGGCCTTTGTCATACACTTTTATATGATTTTTGGTACTAATCTATTAACCTAGAGCCCAGTGCCAGTTTTTGTTTTTTCCTTGTTTTTGAGTTTTACAGAAAAGGAATATCAAACGGAGTCCAATTGACGTGCCAATTTTTGATGATTTTTTCTGGACCAAAAGAAGCCCCCGAAGTAAAAGAGTTGGGTAGGAGAGCCACGGGCTGCCCACAAGGGTGGGGGTGCTACTTTTCGAGCTTGCGTTGTATTCCCTCGAAGAGGAAAGGGAGATGCAGCATAGTAGCGTAAGTATTTCCCTCAGTTTTTGAGAACCAAGGTATCAATCCAGTAGGAGACCACGCGCGAGTCCCTCACACCTGCCCAAACAAATAAGAACTTCGTAGCCAACGCGATAAGGGGTTGTCAATCCCTTTACGGTCACTTACGAAAGTGAGATCTGATAGAGATGCTAGTTTATATATTTGGTATTTTTGTTTATAAGAACAGAAAATAATAGCGGTAAAAGTAAAGTAGATGTAGATTGATATGTTGAGAATAGACCCGGGGGCCATAGTGTTCTCTAGTGGCTTCTCTCATGACATCGATATTCTACGGCGGTTAAACAAATTACTGTCGAGCAATTGATAGAAAAGCGAATAAATATGAGACTATCTAGGCATGATCATTGTATATAGGCATCACGTCCGAGAGAAGTAGATCGACTCCTGCCTGCATCTACTGCTATTACTCCACACATCGACCGCTATCCAGCATGCATCTAGTGTATTGAGTTCATAAGAATAGAGTAACGCCTTAAGCAATATTACATGATGTAGAGAGATAAACTCAAGCAATATGATATAAACCCCATCTTTTTATTCTCGATGGGAACAATACAATACGTGCCTTGCTGCCCCTACTGTCACTGGGAAAGGACACCGCAAGATTGAACCCAAAGCCAAGCAATTATCCCATTGCAAGAACTATAGATCTAGTAGGCCAAACCAAACCAATAATTCGAAGAGACTTGCAAGGATATTATGAGCACACATAAAAAGTTCAGAGAAGAACCAAATATTTCTCGTAGATAATCTTGATCATAAACTCACAATTCATCGGATCTCGACAAACACACTGCAAAAAGATATTACATCGAATAGATCTCTTCGAAGACTGAGGAGAACTTTGTATTGAGATCCAGAGAGAGAGAAGAAGCCATCTAGATACTAGCTACGGACCCGAAGGTCTGTGGTAAACTACTCACAACTCATGGTGAGGGCGATGACGATGATGAAGAACTCCATGATGGGTACCCCTCTGGTGGAGCTCCGGAATAGGCTGCAAGATGGGATCTCACGGGAACAGAAGGTTACGGCGGTGGAATTAGGGGTTTCTCTCTGTTGCTAATGGTTTCGGGGTACGTAGACTTATATAGGAAGAAGGAGGACACCGGGGGAGTCACGGGGGCCCCACGAGGCAGGGGGCGCACCCTGGGAAGGGGGGCGCTCCCCCACCCTCGTGGGCAGCCCGTGGCTCTTCTCACGTGGTTCTCAAGTTCTCCTTGCGTGATTTTCTCCAAAAATATCTCTCGTGAAGGTTTCATTCCGTTTGGACTCCGTTCGATATTCTTTTTCTGCAAAACCCTGAAACAGGCAAAAAACAACAATCTGTACTAGGCCTTTGGGTTAGTAGGTTAGTCCCAAAAATGATATATAAGTGTATGACAAAGTCCATTAAACATCCAAGACTTCATAAATAATAGCATGGAACAATAAAAAATTAGAGATACGTTGGAGACGTATCAAGCATCCCCAAGCTTAACTCCTACTTGTCCTCGAGTAGGTAAATGATAAACAAAGAATTTTTAATGTGGAATGCTAACCAACATAGTTTCTCAATGTAATTCTCTTAATTGTGGCATGAATATTCGGATCTGAAAGATTCTAGATAAAAGTCTATATTGACATAATAAATAATAATACTTCAAGCATACTAACAATGCAATAATGTCTTCTCAAAATACTATGGCTAAAGAAAGTGATCCCTACAAAATCATATAGTGTGGCTATGCTCCCTCTTCATCACACAAAATATTCATTTCATGCACAACCCCGATTTCAGCCAAGCACTTGTTTTCATACTCTATCTTTTCAAACCTTTCAAGATTCACGCAATACATGAGCGTGAGCCATGGACATAGCACTATGGGTGGAATAGAGAGGGTTGTGGAGAAGACAAAAAAGAGGGAGATAGTCTCACATCAACTAGGCGTATCAACGGGCTATGGAGATGCCCATCAATAGATATCAATGTGAGTGAGTAGGGATTTCCATGCAACAGATGCACTAGAGCTAAATATGTATGAAAGCTCAACAAAAGAAACTAGTGGGTGTGCATCCAACTTGCTTGCTCATGAAGACCTAGGGCGTTTGAGGAAGCCCATCGTTGGAATATACAAGCCAAGTTCTATAACGAAAATTCCCACTAGTATATAAAGTGACTAAGCATGAGACTCTCTACAATGAAGAACATGGTGCTACTTTGAAGCACAAGTGTGGAAAAAATATAGTAGCAATTGTCCCCTTTTCTTTTCTTTTTCCTTTTTTTCTCTTTTTTTGGGCCTTTCTTTTTTCTTTGGCCTTTCTTTTCTTTTTCTTTTTTTTTTCTTTTTTTGCGGAGGGGCTTTATTGATTTAGCCTTTCCTCTCATGGGACAATGCTCTAATAATGATGATCATCACACTTTCATTACAACTCGATATTACAACTCGATACTACAACAAAGTATGACTCTATATGAATGCCTTTGGCGGTGTACCGGGATGTGCAATGAAACAAGAGTGACATGTATGAAAATTTATGCATGGTGGCCTTGCCACAAATACAATGTCAATGTGACAATATGAAGCGTGTCATATGAACGGAACGGTGGAAAGTTGCATGGCAATATATCTCGGAATGGCTATGGAAATGCCATGATAGGTAGGTATGGTGGCTGTTTTGAGGAATAATATGGTGGCTGTTTTGAGTAAGGATATATAGTGGGTTTATGGTACCGGCGAAAGTTGCACGGTACAAGAGACGCTAGCAATGATGGAAGGGTGAGAGTGCGTATAATCCATGGACTCAACATTAGTCATAAGAACTCATATACTTATTGCAAAAATCCACGAGTCATCAAAACAAAGCAATCAACACATGCCCCTAGGGGGGAGGTTGGTAGGAGTTAACCATCGCGCGCCCCCGACATCCACACAAAGGTTGGCACTTTACAAATACCTCATGCTCTAACTTCGTCACATAGCGGTTCAACATATGTGCATGCTACGGGAATCACTAACCTTAACACAAGTATTTCTCAATTTCATAACAACTCCACTAGCATGACTCTAATATCACTATCCTCATATCTCAAAACAATTATCAAGCATCCAACATCTCATCATATTCAATGCACTTAGTGTGAATTTTTTTACTACATTGACATTGGATGTTGATACGTCCAAAACGTATCTATAATTTCTGCTTGCTCCATGCCTCTTTTGTGTGATATTGCTATGATATTTATACACTTCCATACACTTTTGATCATATTTGGACTAACCTATTAACTCAGTGCACCTCAGTGCCAGTTTCTGTTTTCTGCAGTTTTTGTATTTCAGGTTTTCCCATTACGTAAACTGCCACAAAAATTCCGGGAAAAATATATAAAAAATCAGCGTTCCGGAAGCTTCCATGCGGCCAAAGTAGGGCCGTGAGGGGGGCCACCAGGGCTCCAGGCGCCCTGGCCATGCGGCTCCCCTCCAGGCCGCGCCGGGGGGG
>LR738715.1:863638544-863651156 GCA_902687465.1 Secale cereale | reverse complement strand
CCTGGGCCCCCCTTAGCTCCCCTGGCGACCCCCTTTGGCATATATTTAACACCCGTCGAGGAAACCCTGATGCCAGACCCCTTTTCTCCAGACCCAATTCCGATCTCCGCCGCCATCGCCATCAAGCTTCGGGGGACCAGAATTCCTGTCCTGGCACCCTGCCGGGATGGGGAAGTGCCCCCGGATTCATCTCCATCGACGTTGCTTCCTCCCTCCATGATGCGGGAGTAGTTCCTCCTCGGGGCTGAGGTTTCTACCAGTAGCTATGTGGTTATCTCTCTCTCCCATGATGTGATCTTCGTTGTGATCATAGGCTATGTTAATCTAGGGTGATCCCATGATATTTCCCCTACCTCTATGTATTGGATTGATGTACTCACTTGTCTTTATCTAGTATAATCCCCGAGACCAAGGTGACAGCGGTCTATTGGACATGGATTAGAAAAATATTTTCATGAGTGATTTCCTCTCTTGTGTGTTGATTGAAGATTGAGAGTCTCTTGGTGCTTGTCTTTGACTATCCTTTAGATATGTTGTGGTGATTGTGGGACTCTCTTCGTATGGCCGCGGTGACATTGGGAAATCCTTAGATTGAGAACTACGAACTTTGAGGTGTGCTTTTGTAGCCCTACATAATTCTCGTCCTCTCTTGACCACGAAGGAATGACCTCCGGGTGCGTCTCCATCGCATGTTTTATGGGAAATATCATGTGATTCGATTATGTTAATGTTGTTGGGATTTGCCACTAGTGAAAGTATGAACCCTAGGCCTTGTTTGCACCATTGCAATACCATTTGTGCTCACGTTTACCACTTGTTTGCTTGCTGCACTTTTTATTACAGATTTATATTACTTTGTTTTGCCATCCATATCACTTGCCATTTAACATCTCTTCGCCGAACTAGTGCACCTATACATCTAACAAGTGTATTAGGTGTGTTGGGGACACAAGAGACTTCTTGTATCTTAGTTGCAGGGCTGCTTGAGAGAGACCATCTTCAACCTCTACTTCCCTGAGTTCGATAAACCTTAGGTCATCCACTTGAGGGAAATTGCTGCTGTCCTACAAACCTCTGCGCTTGGAGGCCCAACATAGTCTACAAGAGTAGAAGCGTGTGTAGACATCAAGCTATTTCTGGCGCCGTTGCCGGGGAAGTGAGTGCTTGAAGGTATACCTTTAGATCTTGCAATTAAATCTTTTTGTTTCTTGTTTTTATTTCACTAGTTATGTTTATGGAAAACCTTGCTATTGGATCGTTGCTTGTGAGAAGACGCCCCACACCTGTGGTGGTTGCTCCTCCCCCTACTGAAATTGTGCCCTATAAAATACCAGCTGGTATTATCGATTATGTTTTGGCTAATCGTTATGCAGGAGACAGACATCCCGGTGAACACTTGCTATATCTATCACAATTATGTTCATTATTTAAGCTTGCAGGTGTATCAAGGGAGTTTGTCATGAGGAAATTGTTCGCCGTATCACTTATAGATAAAGCTTCAGATTGGAACTATATTTATAACTTTAGGTCTCGTGACGGAGAGAGCGTAGCTCAAGCTTGGGGGAGACTGAAAATGTTAATGCTAAAATGTCCTAACCATGGGCTCCCCAAAGATGCTTATGTGGAGAGTAAGAGTACCTTTTTGCATGTGGATCATGGTAACAATGCTTTATGTGATGCTTATATTGTTGAGTTTATTCGTGATCCCACTGAAAATTATTATGAGAAGGGAACATATGCTTATAGAAATTTCAATAATATCAAGTTCCCTCTCTTTATGTAGAAGGTTATGAAGCTGCACTTGTTTTGTCTTCCTATGCTTATTGCTTTGCGCTTCAATGAATTATTCTATTGCAATATTCCTATGCATAGGAAGCATGTTAGGCTTAAATGTGTTTGGTATTTGCTCCTTGATGCTCTCTTTTGTTCTTCAACTCTTATTCCTACGAAAGCATCATTAAAGTCTTAAGCCTATCTTTATGGCTATAAAGAAAGAGCTCTAGGGAGACAACCCTTGTTATCTTTGCTTTCAGCTTGTCCTTTCAGTTTTTAGTGGTCTTGATGTTTGTTACTACTGTAGCAACATCATTAGATCTTTACTTTTCAGCTTTGTGCCAAGTTTAGCCTCTGATTGCAAGAAAGTTCAAAAGTTGTGACGTGCTGTCCAGGAAACAGATTCTGTCCTTGGACAGAAAAATTCGTATAAAATCACTATATCATCTTTTTGGTCTGAATTTTTTCTAAAGCGTGCTCTATACAATTGGCTTTCGGGCGTCTGTTCTGAGTTTTTTGATTTGAGTTGCAGAAGTGCCCCGAAAAAATTATTTACTACCTGCTGGTCTGTTTTTCACAGATTCTGTCCTGTTTTGCCTTTCCTTCGTTTTGCAAACCTTGAGCTTGCTTTTTCTTTGCAAAAATCTTTTGGCAATCTTGAGAAACAGTAGACCTTCAAGAATATCCTTATTTCCAGCAAGGAACAATTATTTTATTAAGGGTACTAACCTCGCTAATCAGATTATGATGAGTTATGTATGAAGGGAGTTTTCAAGTGTGCGAGGGAAGATGATAAAAAGATTCAGGAGTGTCAAACGCTCAAGCTTGGGGATGCCCCTGTGCACCCCCAAGAAATATTCAAGAAGACTCAAGCGTCTAAGCTTGGGGATGCCCCCGTGCATCCCCTTCTCCATCAATAATTATCAGTTCGTCTTTCGTTCCACTATATTTTTATCACTTCATGTGTTATGTGCTATGCTTGGAGCGTCTTGCTTTTAGTTTCCTTTCTAGTTTTCTTTAGCTTTGCTTGCTTTTCATAACGAGTTGGAACTCAGCTTTCTTTGTGTGGGAGAGAAACACGCTCCACTTCAACCTAGAACATAACATAGAATTTTCATGTCTATCTTTGCTGTGTGTGTTCTTTGTCTTTCAATAGCTACTATCATGTTCAACTCTTAGTTTTCATGCTTATCTTTTTAAAGAGCTTTTGTTTAGTTGGTCGCTGGAACTCTCTTTATTTATCATGCTTATCTTGTTAAGAGAGTTGGCTTCTGTTGCACTGGTTAATATGTCTATGATAAAAATGCTATGTGCATAATGGTGCTTAGTAGTTCATGTTTTCTTATGGTTAGTCTCAAATAGCTGGGGGATTCTCAATGTGTTATTGGAGTACCAACATGATTTGTTTGCCTATGATGTGGTATGGTTTAGTGGTATCTTCCCCCAAGAATTTATTTTGATTGACTTGGCGTATGCTCACACATATTTAAGACTGTAAAGAAAGTCTATCAAGCCTTGATGATCTTTAATTTCTGAGTAGCGATATAGCTTCCATGCCCGATTCAATGTTGCTTTGTTGCTCTGCATGATTATGACCGTCATTGCTCTCTTAGTTGGTCGCTCCCAGTCTTTTGCAAACCTTCGCCTGTACTAAGCGGACTGACTGCTTGTGCATCCAAAATCCTTTAAACCAGTTATGCCATATGAGTCCACCATACCTTCCTATACATGGTATTTACCTGCCATTCCTAACGAAGACTTTCATGTACCATCTCGAAATTATTCAAAAAAGACATTTCTCTTTTGTGCCTCTGTTTTAGCTCATGAGGAAGTAGTAGTTAATTCATGATCTTTTTAAGTTGGACAAGCTTCACCCCGGGATTGCATGTCTAATGTGCAAACCCATAATACGAGAAGGAACTGGCATAGAGTGCGCCCGGCTCATTAAAAAATAACACAACAAACAAACCCTCCTTCACGCTTTGTTCATGAGAAATCAGAAAACTTTGGCAGTGATAAACAAAGGAGATTAAGAGGATGTGATCGTCCTCATGCGGGAGCCGTTCCTCGAAACTTGTCCAGCTCGAGAAGTAATTGAGTTATCTACTAGCATTCGTTGACGAAATATGCATATCCCAAAAATAATTTTACCTCTGTTTTTAAAAACCAAGAGCTCTGGTACATGTTTAGTTTTTGTTTCCGACCACGGGTTTTCAACCTTGCCATCAAAAGCCACGGTTCGAGAGTCTCCACCTTCTTTAAAGCACCAACTATTGAGAGCATGGTTGTCATTCTGAGTGTAATGTGCATTGTCCCAAAGTACCATTGTCTTCTGCATGATTATGATATCGTTTATTCTGAAATCATTGTATCTAGTCGTCACTTAAACCTTGGAGGTGCCCCTGCATTTATGTTTTGCTTCACTAAAGGGGGCAAGCGAGGTACCACTTTATCATATTTGCACACCATGCTCACTACAAATCTTATTGAGTGTTTCAGTATCATATTGTAAAACTTTCAGTTCTTTGTGATTTTCTCATGAGGCAACTTAATTACTACAGATTCATTGTCTCAGTAAGCACTTGTCATGTGACTGTGGAAAGTTCTTATATGGTTAATAGCATGTCACCATAGAAATTATGCTTGTTATCATTTACCTACTCGAGGACGAGCAGGAATTAAGCTTGGGGATGTTGATACGTCCAAAACGTATCTATACTTTCTGCTTGCTCCATGCCTCTTTTGTGTGATATTGCTATGATATTTATACACTTACATACACTTTTGATCATATTTGGACTAACCTATTAACTCAGTGCACCCTAGTGCCAGTTTCTGTTTTCTGCTGTTTTTGTATTTCAGGTTTTCCCATTACGTAAACTGCCAGAAAAATTCCGGGAAAATAAAATAAAAAATCAGCGTTCCGGAAGCTTCCATGCGGCCAAAGTAGGGCCGGAGGGGGGCCACCAGGGCTCCAGGCGCCCTGGCCACGCGGCCCCCCTCCAGGCCGCGCCGGGGGGCGCCTGGGCCCCCCTTAGCTCCCCTGGCGACCCCCTTTGGCATATATTTAACACCCGTCGAGGAAACCCTGATGCCAGACCCCTTTTCTCCAGACGCAATTCCGATCTCCGCCGCCATCGCCATCAAGCTTCAGGGGACCAGAATTCCTGTGCCGGCACCCTGCCGGGACGGGGAAGTGCCCCCGGATTCATCTCCATCGACGTTGCTTCCTCCCTCCATGATGCGGGAGTAGTTCCTCCTCGGGGTTGAGGTTTCTACCAGTAGCTATGTGGTTATCTCTCTCTCCCATGATGTGATCTTCGTTGTGATCATAGGCTATGTTAATCTAGGGTGATCCCATGATATTTCCCCTTCCTCTATGTATTGGATTGATGTACTCACTTGTCTTTATCTAGTATAATCCCCGAGACCAAGGTGATAGCGGTCTATTGGACATGGATTAGAAAAATATTTTCATGAGTGATTTCCTCTCTTGTGTGTTGATTGAAGATTGAGAGTCTCTTGGTGCTTGTCTTTGACTATCCTTTAGATATATTGTGGTGATTGTGGGACTCTCTTTGGATGGCGGCGGTGACATTGGGAAATCCTTAGATTGAGAACTACGAACTTTGAGGTGTGCTTTTGTAGCCCTACATAATTCTCGTCCTCTCTTGACCACGAAGGAATGACCTCCGGGTGCGTCTCCATTGCATGTTTTATGGGAAATATCTTGTGATTCGATTATGTTAATGTTGCTGGGAGTTGCCACTAGTGAATGTATGAACCCCGGGCCTTGTTTCCACCATTGCAATACCATTTGTGCTCACGTTTACCACTTGTTTGCTTGCTGCACTTTTTATTACAGATTTATATTACTTTGTTTTGCCATCCATATCACTTGCCATTTAACATCTCTTCGCCGAACTAGTGCACCTATACATCTAACAAGTGTATTAGGTGTGTTGGGGACACAAGAGACTTCTTGTATCTTAGTTGTAGGGTTGCTTGAGAGAGACCATCTTCAACCTCTACTTCCCTGAGTTCGATAAACCTTAGGTCATCCACTTGAGGGAAATTGCTGCTGTCCTACAAACCTCTGCGCTTGGAGGCCCAACATAGTCTACAAGAGTAGAAGCGTGTGTAGACATCAGATGTCTATCATGTGAAGACTAGTTTTTTAGCCTAAACACATTACCATGCTATTTTAATAGACTATCAAATAGATATAAGTGAAGCATGAGAGTTCAACAATTTCTACAAAATAGTACCACCACCGTGCTCTAAAAGATATAAGTGAAGCACTAGAGCAAAAACTATTCAACTCAAAAGATATAAGTGAAGCACATAGAGTGTTTTAACAATTCCTAGGCCATATTTAACTCTCTCAAATAGGTGTGTCCAGCAAGGATGATTGTGAAAAACTAACAAGCAAAGACTCAAATTATACAAGACGCTCCAAGCAAAACACATATCATGTGGTGAATAAAAATATAGCTCCAAGTATAGTTACCGATGGATGATGACGAAAGAGGGGATGTTGTCCCGGGGCATCCCCAAGCTTAGGCTTTTGATTATCCTTGAATTTTACTTGGGGTGCCATGGACATCCCCAATCTTAGGCCTTTGCTACTCTTTGTTCCATGGTCCATCAAAGCAATACTCAAAACTTGAAAACTTCACAACACAAAACTTAGACAAAAATTCTCGTGAGCTCCGTTAGTATAAGAAAGCAAACCACCACTCAAAGGTACTGCAATGAATTCATTCTTTGTTTATATTGGTGTTTAACCTACTGTATTCCAACTTCTCTATGGTTCATACTTGCCAATACTACTCATAGATGCATTGAAATAAGCGAACAACACACGAAAAACAGAATATGTCAAAAACAGAATAGTCTATAGTAATCTGCAGGTTTCACATACTTCTGTAACTCCAACAAATTCAAAATAAATTGGTAAACGTGAGGAATTTGTCAATTAATCATCTGCAAAAAGAATCAACTAAATAGCACGCTCCAGTAAAATCTGACGACCATTCTAGTGAGCGCTAACGATTCTGTTTTTCACAGCAAGATCACATAAACTTCACACAAGTCTTCCCAAAGGTTCTACTTGGCAGAAACACTAAACAAAACATGAAACCACATCTAAACAGAAGCTAGATGCAATATTTATTCCCTAAGAGAAGCAAAAATATATATATATATATAATTGGGTTGCCTCCCAACAAGCGCTATCGTTTTAGCCATTAAGATAGGCTTGAGAATTCAATGATGCTCACATGAAAGATAAGAATTGAAGCACAAAGAGAGCATCATATAATATGTGAAAATCACATCTAAGTCTAACGTACTTCCTATGCATAGGAATTTTATAGGAAAACAAATTAGCATGACAAGCAAGATCTAGCATATGCAAGGAAGAAGAAAGAAACAAGATCAATCTCAACATGAAGAGAGGTAATTTAGTAACATGAAGATTTCTATGACCATACTTTCCTCTCTCATAATAATTGAATGTAGGATCATAAGAAAATTCAACAAAATAGCTATCACATAACATATTCTCAACACGATCCACATGCATGCAAAGTTGACACTCTTCCAAAGCAGTGGGATTAACATTAACTAAAGTCATGACTTCTCCAAACCCACTTTTATCAAAAATTTCATAAGATTGAACATTCTCCAAATATGTGTGATCTAAAGTTGACACTCTTCCAAACCCACTTTCAATATTATTGCAAACATTATTATCAATCTTATATTCATCATGGAGATTAAATAAATTTTCAAGATCATAAGAAGAATCACCCCAATCATGATCATTGCAACAAGTAGTGGGCATAGCAAAATAAGCATCCCCAAGATTAGGGTTTTGCATATCATTAGCACAATTGACATTAATAGAATTTACAATAACATCATTGCAATCATGCTTTTTATTTAACGAGCTATCATGAATCACTTTTTCTTTTAACAATTCCTCACAATTTTCAGATTCATAAATTTCAAGCAAAACCCCATAAAGATAATCTAGTGCACGCGGCTCACTAGCCATAGGTTGAACATAATTGGATCTCCTAAAGAGATTAGCAAGTGGATGAGGATTCATACTTTAGAAAGCGAAGATGGAAGCTAATTGAGGGCACATAGCAACACAAGCAAACATAAAGGCGAACGAAAAAAGGAGGGCGAATTAAACGGCAAGGGTGAAGTGGGGGAGAGGAAAACGAGAGGCAAAAAATGTTATGCGAATGATAAGGGTTTGTGAGAGGTACTTGGTATATGACTTTTACGTAAGCCTCCCAGGCAACGGCGCCAGAAATTCTTCTTGCTACTTCTCGAGCTTGCGTTGTATTCCCTCGAAGAGGAAAGAGAGATGCAACACAGTAGCGTAAGTATTTCCCTCAGTTTTTGAGAACCAAGGTATCAATCCAGTAGGAGACCACGCGTGAGTCCCTCGCACCTGCACAAACAAATAAGAACTTCGCAGCCAACACGATAAAGGGTTGTCAATCCCTTTATGGTCACTTACGAAAGTGAGATCTGATAGAGATGATAGTTTATATTTTTGGTATTTTTGTTTATAAGAACAGAAAATAAAAGCAGTAAAAGTAAAGTAGATGTAGATTGACATGTTGAGAATAGACCCGGGGCCATAGTGTTCTCTAGTGGCTTCTCTCATGATAGCGATATTCTACGGCGGGTAAACAAATTACTGTCGAGCAATTAATAGAAAAGCGAATAATTATGAGACTATCTAGGCATGATCATTGTATATAGGCATCACGTCCGAGACAAGTAGACCGACTCTTGCCTGCATCTACTACTATTACTCCACACATCGACCGCTATCCAGCATGCATCTAGTGTATTGAGTTCATAAGAACAGAGTAATGCCTTAAGCAAGATGACATGATGCAGAGGGATAAACTCAAGAAATATGATATAAACCCCATCTTTTTATCCTCGATTGCAACAATTCAATACGTGCCTTGCTTCCCTACTATCACTGGGAAAGGACATCGCAAGATTGAACCCAAAGCCAAGCACTTCTCCCATTGCAAGAACTATAGATCTATTAGGCCAAACCAAACCAATAATTCGAAGAGACTTGCAAGGATGGCCCCCTGACTTGTGCCCTACGCCAAAAAAATCCTATAAATACTGAAACCTTCGGAAATTAACCTAGATCGGGAGTTCTGCCGCCAAAAGCCTCTGGTGCAACCAAAAACCAATCTAGACCCTGTTCCGGCTCCCTGCAGGGGGGGGGGAATCCCTCTCCGGTGGCTATCTTCATCATCCCGGCGCTCTCCATGACGAGGAGGGAGTAGTCCACCCTCGGGGCTGAGGGTATGTACCATTAGCTATGTGTTTGATCTCTCTCTCTCTCTCTCTCTCTCTCTCTCTCTCTCTCTCGTGTTCTTGAGATGGCACGATCTTGATGTATTGCGAGCTTTGCTATTCTAGTTGGATCTTATGATGCTTGTCCCCCTCTACTCTCTTGTAATGGATTGAGTTTTCCCTTTGAAGTTATCTTATCGGATTGATTCTTTAAGGATTTGAGAACACTTGATGTATGTCTTGCACGTGCTTATCTGTGGTGACAATGGGATATCATGTGATTCACTTGATGTATATTTTGGTGATCAACTTGCGGGTTTCGTGACCTTGGGAATCTATGCATAGGGGTTGGCACACGTTTTCGTCTTGACTCTCCGGTAGAAACTTTGGGGCACTCTTTGAAGTTCTATGTGTTGGTTGAAAAGATGTTTCTGAGATTGTGTGATGCATATCGTATAATCATGCCCACGGATACTTGAGGTGGCAATGGAGTATCTAGGTGACATTAGGGTTTTGATTGATTTGTGTCTTAAGGTGTTATTCTAGTACAAACTCTATGATAGATTGAACGTTACCATGGAGTCTTGAATAGATCGATCAGAAAGAATAGCTTTGAGGTGGTTTCGTACCCTACCATAATCTCTTTGTTTGTTCTCCGCTATTAGTTACTTTGGAGTGACTCTTTGTTGCATGTTGAGGGCTAGTAATATGATCCAAGTATGTTATCCTTGTTGAGAGAACTTGCACTAGTGAAAGTATGAACCCTAGGCCTTGTTTCCTATCATTGCAACACCGTTTATGCTCACGTTTACTACTTGCTACCTTGCTATTTTTATATTTTCTTATTACAAAATCCAATATCTACCATCCATATTGCACTTGTATCACCATCTCTTTGCCGAACTAGTGCACCTGTATAATTTACCATTGTATTGGGTGTGTTGGGGACACAAGAGACTCTTTGTTATTTGGTTGCAGGGTTGTTTGAGAGAGACCATCTTCATCCTACGCCTCCCACGGATTGATAAACCTTAGGTCATCCACTTGAGGGAAATTTGCTACTGTCCTATAAACCTCTGCACTTGGAGGCCCAACAACGTCTACAAGAAGAAGGTTGTGTAGTAGACATCAACTGTCATACCTAATTAAGCTGGACATTCCAGTTTTCTTTTCTTCCTGGCTTCTTATAGTTTTACTTTCAATATTTCTCCCACTCAACAGAGACATCTAACTTTTTAAGAACGACATGAGCCGCAAACTTCCCTAGGCATGAATGTCTCATTACACCATTTGGTTTTGTTCTTTATCTTTAAATTCTCACCGCAACCCATGATTAGTGTTCTTTTGGATCTTACACATTTTAGTCTTAAACATAGTTGAATGTTTCACTAGAACTTGCAAACAAAACACTTATTTAGATATCATATATCTTTTGACCTCTGTTTTTTTTTGGAAAAAAAATTTAGTTCCAAGAATATCACATAACTATCCCAAATATTTTGAAGTTCGGGTTTCTCGGAAGCAAGCAAACCGTAATGTAATTCTTAGCCTTTTGGATCGAAAGACATAAGTCTCGTCACCCATCACATTAGCATGAGAGCATTACAAACATGCAGTAGAAAAAACAATCCTTCTTGGCACTCTTAGAGGAAAATCGTCTCGATCATGAAAGATTCAACTAGAAAAATAACAGTTAATCAATTTCAACAACAAAGGTGGAACTGTGAGCCATAATTCTACAACTATAAGTCAAACTACACATATACATAATTCATGATTAATTTGCACTAGTGATTAAACTAAATTAATACATAATTGTGCTCCCACTCAAATCAATATATCTTATAATTGATTTTAAGTGATTCAAGATCCTGATCTCATTCACACCTATTGATGTTAGCATCTCATATAGTGAGAATTTTAATCAGTAGGCAATATTTTGCCTATCATATCACCATATGATTCTTGTTCATCTTTTGATGCTTCGTGCTCCGAGCTCAGAACTTTTCTGTTAGATCTTCAAGGAAACTGAGTGTCCCTTCTGTCAAGTCCTACCTCACCCATCTTACACTTCACTTCTCATTTGCACTCATGGTAGCATGTAGTACTCTGGAAGATAAACTTTTAAATTGATGTTTACTGTGAGAGATCACCCTAATAATTGACTACTGCGCAATCAAAGGGTGCAAACAAAAAAGGGAAAAACATCTCAAGCAATTCATAAAAGCATGATATGGTATAGCCCTGGGCGCCGAGAATCCACCGTGATCATCTTCAATCTGGTGTTGAAGTGTCTTGACAACCAATATTTCATTGCCATGGCAAGCATTTCAAAAACGTTGCCGTGGTGGCAATTTCAAGAAAACGTTGCTGTAATGTCTATTTTAGAAACCGTTGTCGTGGCACAAATTTTGGAAATTCCGCCATGGAACGAAGTTATATGTCCTCGCCTAGTACACCTTCTCCACATCCGGGTCCTCTGTGTACGTTATGCCATCATCACCTGTAACCTGGAGGCTATCTCTATGATATTTACATTAACATGGCAATATCGTGGCTCCAGCCAGCATGCCATGGCGCATAGGGCACTTAACATTACAACATATAACCATCTCATACATAAATTCATTGTCATGATGAAAGCTATACCACATGATATGCATACTCTACATAACCAAGTTAGACGTCTTCTAATCAGTTTTAGCATATTTTTAGTTACGCGGTTAACCAGTTTTAGAAGATAATACTATCTACCTACGTCCACTAGTAGAAAAAGGGCCATTTGTCCCGGTTTGGGAACCGGGACTAAATGGTCGATACAAATGCCCTTGACCATTAGTCCCGGTTCTTATACCAACCGGGATAGATGGGATTCCACGTGGCCACTGCGGCTTACCCAGGCAGGGGGGCCTTTTGTCCCGATTGGTAGCACCAACCGGGACAAATAAGCTTCCACGCGTCAGCAGTTCAGTGGCTCGGGTTTTTGTTTTTTTAAGGGGGGAGGGGGTTTGGGGGGGTTTGTAGGATTAATTTAGGGATTTCATATATTGTGTTAGCCCGCTAATAGAGAGAAGTGTCCTCTCTTATCTCCGTGCTTGGTTGACGCTACGTACTATATATATACGTATAGATCGGAGGACTCGACATGCTAGCTAGTAAGCAAATGAAGGAAACCATTAAGTACAGAAGATCGGCCTCTCTCCTTCTCCGAGAGAGATAGGTCGAACAATAAGTTTTCGTATATCTATCCGACGCTACTGGCTACATACATAGAATATAAGATCTCTTACTACAATTATCTAACATCTTAAATCATATTCCAGATGATATTCTCCGGCTTTATTGATGACGTGATCAAGAAAGAATCCCGCCAATTCCTCTTGAATTGCCCGTATGCGATCTTGTGGTAGGAGTTCATCCCGCATCTGCCACATCTAATTTGAAGAAGGGGGTCAATACATACATACATACATACATACATACATACATATA
>LR738715.1:863595971-863627267 GCA_902687465.1 Secale cereale | reverse complement strand
GATTCCGACAAATGGTTAGAGGCCATGAAATCCGAGATGGGATCCATGTATGAAAACAAAGTATGGACTTTGGAAGTATTACCTGAAGGGCGGAAGGCCATTCAGAATAAATTGATTTTTAAGAGGAAGACGGACGCTGACGGTAATGTCACCGTGTATAAAGCTCGACTTGTGGCAAAGGGTTTTTCACAAGTTCAAGGGATTGACTACGATGAGACTTTCTCACCCGTAGCGATGCTTAAATCCGTCCGAATCATGTTAGCAATAGCTGCATATTTCGATTATGAAATTTGGCAGATGGATGTCAAAACAGCGTTCCTTAACGGTTTTCTTAAGGAAGAGTTGTATATGATGCAACCGGAAGGTTTTGTCGATCCAGAGAATGCTGACAAAGTATGCAGGCTCCAGCGTTCCATTTATGGGCTGGTGCAAGCATCTCGGAGTTGGAATCTTCGCTTTGATGAGGTGATCAAGGCGTTTGGGTTTATACAAGTTTACAATGAAGCTTGTATTTACAAGAGAGTGAGTGGGAGCTCTATAGCGTTTCTAATATTATATGTGGATGACATATTGCTGATTGGAAACAATATAGAATTTTTGGATAGCGTGAAGGGCTATTTGAACAAGAGTTTTTCAATGAAGGATCTCGGTGAAGCTGCTTTCATATTGGGCATCAAGATCTATAGAGATAGATCAAGACGCTTGATAGGACTTTCACAAAGCACATACCTTGATAAAGTTTTGAAGAAGTTCAAAATGGATCAATCCAAGAAGGGGTTCTTGCCGGTGTTGCAAGGTACAAAGTTGAGTAAGACTCAGTGCCCAGTGACTGCGGAAGATAGAGAAAAGATGAGTGTCGTCCCCTATGCTTCAGCCATAGGCTCTATCATGTATGCAATGCTGTGCACAAGACCAGATGTCAGCCTTGCCATAAGTATGGCCGGAAGGTTTCAAAGTAATCCTGGTATGGATCACTGGACAGCGGTCAAGAATATCCTAAAGTACCTGAAAAGGACTAAGGATATGTTTCTCGTTTATGGAGGTGATCAAGAGCTCGTCGTAAAGGGTTACGTCGATGCAAGCTTTGACACTGATCCGGATGACTCTAAGTCTCAAACCGGATACGTATATATTCTCAACGGGGGAGCGGTAAGCTGGTGCAGTTCCAAGCAAAGCGTGGTAGCTGATTCTACATGTGAAGCGGAGTATATAGCTGCCTCGGAGGCGGCAAAGGAAGGTGTCTGGATGAATGAGTTCATGACAGATCTTGGAGTTGTGCCTAGTGCACTGAACCCAATGACTCTGTTCTGTGACAACACTGGTGCCATTGCTCTAGCCAAGGAACCAAGGTTTCACAAGAGGACCAGACACATAAAGCGACGCTTCAATTCCATCCGCGATTCGGTCAAGGAGGAGGACATAAACATTTGCAAAGTACACACGGATTTGAATGTTGCAGATCCGTTGACTAAGCCTCTTCCACGGGCTAAGCACGATCAACACCAAGACTCTATGGGTGTTAGATTCATTACCTTGTAATGCTAGATTATTGACTCTAGTGCAAGTGGGAGACTGTTGGAAATATGCCCTAGAGGCAATAATAAAAGAGTTATTATTATATTTCCTTGTTCATGATAATCGTTTATTATCCATGCTATAATTGTATTGATTGGAAACTCAAATACATGTGTGGATGAATAGACAGACTTTGTGTCCCTAGTGAGCCTCTACAGGACTAGCTCGTTAATCAAAGATGACCGCGGTTTCCAGGTCATAGACATGAGTTGTCATTTGATAACGGGATCACATCATTAGGAGAATGATGTGATGGACGAGACCCAAACGTTAACATAGCTTTTGATCGTGTCAGTTATCGCTATAGTTTTCTGCATGTCAAGTATAAGTTCCTATGACCATGAGATCATGTAACTCACTGACACCGTAGGAGTGCTTTGTGTGTGCCAAACGTCGCAACGTAACTGGGTGACTATAAAGGTACTCTACAGGTATCTCCGAGGGTGTCTGTTGAGTTGACATGGATCGAGACTGGGATTTGTCACTCCGTATGACGGAGAGGTATCTCCGGGCCCACTCGGTAATACGTTATCTCAATGAGCTCAAAGTGACTAAGTAGTTGGTCACGGGATTATGTATTACGGTAACGAGTAAAGAGACTTGCCGGTAACGAGATTGAACTAGGTATAGAGATACCGACGATCGAATCTCGGGCAAGTAACATACCGACGAGACAAAGGGAACTGTATACGGGATTGTCTGAATCCTTGACATCGTGGTTCATCCGATGAGATCATCGAGAAACATGTGGGAACCAATATGGGTATCCAGATCCCGCTATTGGTTATTGACCTGGGAGTGTCTCGGTCATGTCTACATGGTTTCCGAACCCGCAGGGTCTACACACTTAAGGTTCGGTGACGCTAGGGTTGTTAGTGAGAAAAGTGCATGGTTACCGAAGGTTGTTCGGAGTCCCGGATGAGATCCCGGACATGACGAGGGTCTCCGGAATGGTCCGGAGACGAAGATTGATATATAGGATGAAAGGTTTCGGAGTCCGGAAGTGTTCCGGGGAGCATCGGGAAATCGGCGGAGTACCGGAAAGGGTTTCGGGGGTCCCGGAAGTGTTTCTGGGCCTAATGGGCCACAAGGGGGGACACCACAGCCCTCATAGGGCTGTGCGCCCCCCCTGGGCCCTCTCCTCATGCGCAAGGGGAGGTGGACCCTCCTAGGGCAGCCGCACCCCCCTGGCTTGGGGGGCAAGGCGCCTAGGGGGGGAAACCCTAGGGCTGGCCCTTGGCCGCCGCCCCCCCTGCCTTGGCCGCCGCCCCCCCCTTGCCCTGGCCGCCGGCCCCCTAGGGGAAACCCTAGGGCGCCCCCCTCTCCTCCTTCCCCCTATATATAGAGAGGTAGAGGGAGGGCAGCCAACACAAGTTCGTGCCTCGGTGCTGCCCTCCCTCTCCCATAACATCTTCTTCTCCCGCGGTGCTTAGGCGAAGCCCTGCTGGAATTCTTCTACACCATCACGACCACGCCGTCGTGCTGCCGGTTCTCCATCAACCTCTCCTCCACCCCTTGCTGGATCAAGAAGGAGGAGACGTCCCCGAGCCGTACGTGTGAAGAACGCGGAGGCACCGTTGCTTCGGTGCTTGGATCTTCAGCGATCTGAATCGCGGCGAGTACGACTCCATCAACCGCGTTCTTAACGCTTCCGCTTAGCGATCTACAAGGGTATGTGGATCCTACTCTCCCCTCGTAGTTGTATCTACTAGATTGATTTTGGTGAACGTCGAGAAAAATTTTTGTTTTCCATGCAACGTTCCCCAACACCATCAATAGACAGAGGGGGCCAGTCCACAAACCCGGATGCAGGAGGCGGCCTTCCAAACTATCCACATACATTTCAAACCATATTTCAACTAAACAGATGAAATTCATCAAACATGACATAATTCAACAAAGTTCGGATAGGAAATAGCACTAATCATCCATACATAACAAGCAAATAGTTCAAACTCAACGAGATAATAGTTCAAATTCAATGAGATTAACCGGATGTTCAACAAAATTTTCATGAATGGTTCATGTAGTCCCACACATATTGTCCTTGAGTTTCATACAACAGTGTATATGCGTGAATGGTCTACCCTCTACTCTGTGGTAAATCATGGGAGCGCGTACAGGCTACACAATGTGTAGAGGAACATTGAGTGAATGAATGAATCAATCAAAAAGTTGAACAAGAAGAAGCAAAACATACGATCTCCATGTCTACCACGCGCAATGGCCACATTTTATCCAGCCGATCAACCACTTTAAAAAACTTGGCGACGGTGGCCTGGATAGTGTACCATCGATACGCTAACGAATTCACATTGCGTTCATGGATGATGTGCATGTCGTAGGGCGCAATGTGATTTCACGCGTGAAACGGACCATGCACACACTGCCAGAATAGCCCCCTCCTGCCCCCGCCTACGAAATCCGCGGATACGGCCAACCACAAATTACACAACAACTCATCCCCATGCTCGAGTATCCCGCCATCCTTCATACTCTAAAAACATGACATGAAGTTTGAAAATAAGCTCAATATCACTTGATGAAACACCTGTCAGGCGTGGTGACCGCTATGGACGTCGTCGAAGGCGGGGGCAGAGGGTACCTGTTTGCATACGGATCTTGGATGGATGACGCCGCTGTTCAGGAATTCAGTTGATTAATCAGTTAACAGACCAGTTAATCGCTACTCGTAGGGTGACCGAATCGAATAGCACATATTCATCGTGTTAACTTATCAAGCTGATTAATTGGCCTGTTAGACCGGTTAATCGGTTGTTAGACAGATTAATCGCTGATAACCCATTAATCTGCGGGCAAATAATGCCAAACAATTTTCCCTGCAAACCCTCTCATCCCCCTCTTGCTCCTCAATAGATAGGATTCGACCAAACAGTAGCATATTTTGCTATATTAGATAGCTAAGATCATGAGAGTATGGTATAACTAGATATACGTTGGCAATTTCTATTTGGTCTACCGATTAATGGTCGATCGATTAATCCATTTAATAGGCCGATTCATCGATTAATCACCACTCCCAAGCTCATCGAGCAGCAACCAGTTACTGATTTCTTGAACAATGGATGACATTGTAGTACGAGGCGAGCGGGCGCATGGGTGGTGGTTGCAGACGTCCGGCAATGCCTGGTGGGGGCTGGAAGGTACAACGACTGGTCCGAAGGAGAAGGGTTGCGGATGCGAAGCAAGTGAAGGTAGGGGCAGAGTGAAAAGAATGAGGCCGGGATGTGGGATTTGAGTGTATCGAGGGTGTCGAAGTTCTACGTAGCTGCTATCAGAACTCCCAAAAAAGTCTCCTAGTTTGCTTCCAATTTACGAGAAAAAGTGCGTCCGAATGGGTCACGGAACCAATACAGAACTGCGTTTGATGGTAAAACATATTAGAACCACGAGGTCCGAGTGGATACTTGCAGTTTGATGGCCCGCTTTGGAGATGCCCTCAAAGAAAACAAACTTTAGCTATGCGAGGTTCACTCTAGAAGGTTGAGGTCAGAATGATCGGCAGCACTATAGGAGAAAGGGCAATTGGATTCCGATTCTTTGCCCTTAAATCACGTATCACACGAGCTACGCATGGACGTTTATTAGTGAGCCATATACATGTGTAATAACTAGTCAACCAATACTTTGAGCGTTGGTAACTCCGTCAACATCTTCCGCATGCTAATGGAAGCACAGTACTGCAGCTAGTGCGTCTGTGGAAGAGAGTGGATTCGGACACTCGTGCATCATGTGCTACCTGCAGGCTGCAGCTAGTGCGTGTGTGGATGAGAATAGATCTGGACAGTGAACGTACGGGACGAAGGACACCCACAGAAACCCGGCCAGCCTCAGTGCAAGATTCCAATGCAAGACTGAACTGACATCAGGACCAAGAGACGGCAACTATGAGCCGGCGCCTCGGTTGGCTCCCGTGAATAACACATTTTAGTGATGATACTTTGAGGAGTTTACTTCTGTCGGGTTCTGTTAACCCGTGTTCTTCGTAATTTCTCTAACGTTTAGAGCATCTACAATACGATACAACAAATCTGACTCCTCAAACACTTTTTTTTTTTTTTGAGGAACTGGCAGAGTTGTACTGCCCAAGGTTTTTAATTTCGGAAGCCAAATTATTTCGGAGCTCAATGAAATATGCGAAATTTCGGAAATTTCACATATTTCGGAAATTATTTCGGATTTTGCGATTTCAAGTTTCACTTAATTTTACTGAATCTTAACAAAATTTAAATTTATTTTGAAATCAGTTTGAGTCTGCATCAAAATTTCGGGGTTAAAGATATTTCGCACCCCACTGAAATATGCGAAATTTCGGAAATTTCACTGAAATTTCGTTGGTCACAAAGGTGATACTTTCAGGAGTTTACTTCTGTCGGGTTCTGCTAGCCCGTGTTCTTCATAATTTCTCTAACGTTTAGAGCATCTACAACACAATACAACAAATTTGACCCCGTGGCCGGTCAGACCACAAGTTAACATTTTCACAACCGGATACCCTAATTACCAATTCTTAAATTCATACAATTCTTTTTCCGAAAAAAAATCCATAATATTACATGCAGGTGAAACCTTAACTTAAGCGGAGCTCCTCTGGCTCCGTCGTGCCAATGTCCGGTCGTTGACTACGCTTCTTGGAGTGTTGGTGCGGTCACCCACGAGGTAGAGTAGAACATGGGACATCCACCAGCTCACGAGACTCGAGACGCCGTCGTCTCTCATGTCCTACTCTTCCTCGTCGGGGGGCGTCGCCGGTCGAAGTGAGGTCGAGGGTAGATCCGTCGTCGTCGGAGACCGACACGTCCGCCACGAGGCGGTTGCAACGCCCGGGGTTGCCGCCATCTGTATCGGCACCAGAGGGTGCGACTCCACCTCGTCGACGTTTGCCGTGGCCTCCTGTGCACTCTGCCTTGCACGACGTGCATGCCACACCATATTAGCCTCCGATGCGGACGGGACACGAAAGGCCTCGTCATCAGCGCGCTAATGAAGGGGGCTACGCCTCTATTGTGTTTGGACGCCAGGCGGAGTGCACCTCCTTCGGCGAGGCAGCGGGGACACAGCTCGCGCCATTTGGACGGATGCTATGGATTCCCTGATCGAGTCTAACTGCTGTCGTGCGTTCTCTTTGCGGGCGTTGTGGAGCGCAATGCGGACGACCATCTCCTCCTCCGGACTGACTGGGATGAGGTTCCAGTTCGTAGATCGAGTGACAGAGGATTCGGATGCGATGTCCATCATGCCGGAGAAGGCCGGAGATCGCCTGAATTGAGATTGGGGCGGAGGGGAGGGAAGTGGAGTGGCTAGAGTTTCGTCTGGCAAGCGGATGAGGATGAATATATGGGGGATCGGGATGGGCTAGCATGGGCCTCCCTATATCCACCCTAGATTTGGGTTGGATATGTAGGGTGTCGGTCAGTCCGGTTTTTTAGGGCCGACTGGGTATTTTTTTACTGATAGGTGAGTGACCGGGCCGTCTGCCCGACGTCTGAGGCGGGTATGAGGCACCCGGCTGTAGACAGTCTTATTTCTAATGTTGAAACTTTGTAATAATAGTTGGTTGTGTGCATCAATCGATACAAGAGGCCGGAAAACTGTAAATCTTTATGTTCCCGTGACACTCTGAAATGAGAAGGGTTTCCATACAACTTCAAAGGTTCCTTCTCAACAGAGTCTGGCAAAATCCGAATGAAGGATCACTCCATGTGGGCAAGCTCAACAAAGGCC
The DNA here is from genome assembly GCA_902687465.1 of Secale cereale. Classification (NCBI taxonomy): domain Eukaryota; kingdom Viridiplantae; phylum Streptophyta; class Magnoliopsida; order Poales; family Poaceae; genus Secale; species Secale cereale. The sequence goes on along the minus strand of LR738715.1, from coordinate 863,619,947 downwards.
TTCTCCGACTATGCCAATTGGAAGAGCTCATTGAGAGATGATCAAGTGAAGAACGTCTCTAACTGAGCGGCTAACATTCACTTAATTTGCCTATCAATTTTTCTAACCAAAAGAAGGTGAACTCTCCAGAATGCAATGATCATGCATGACGCATGAACCTTTTTTTGGGAGGGAATACATGACGCATGATCCTTGTAGACATGTAGTATGGTATATGTGGCCACGTGGGGTAATGAAAGGAGTCTCTAACTGATAAAACAATTATCAGTTTTGCTAGAACTCATCTAGATAAGACATAATTTGGTCTCATTCACGTTTTATAGCCATTAGATGTGATGCTATAAGATGCGTGTGTGCTGACGTGGGTTGTGGCTGTTCACATCTAATGGCTATAAAACGTGAATGAGACCAATTTATATCTCATCTACTCCCTCCGTCCCAAAATTCTTGTCATAAATTCGTCTAGATACGGATGTATCTAATACTAAAACGTGACTTGATACATTCGTATTTAGATAAATCTAAGACAAGAATTTTGAGACGGAGGGAGTAGATGAGTTCTAGGTACTCCCAACAATTATATGTACACCCTAAAAAAACAATTATATGTACGCCAAGGATGCTGGGCTCCCCGGCTATCCTATAAATACCCGTAGATCTAATCAACTTAGATGCACCAAGCAAGACTGTATTCAAGCACAAGTCTTGAAACATCTGTCTATTACCGATCTGTTCCACAAATTGCCTTCCATCCTACTCCATATAACATCCTGACCAGCTTATTCAAAGATGACTCTTGGTACTCTTGTTATCATGGCGACCTTGGTGGTGTATTTTGTCTTGAAGAATAAAAGAGTACTATTGTCCCAGCAGCAATGGGGGCGACCGGGAAGGCTGCCCCCGGGGCCTGCCTGGCTGCCCATCGTTGGTAACATGCACCAGGTGATTATGAACAAGCCGGTGGTATTCCGTTGGATCCACGGCCTGCTCAAGGAGATGAACACAGACATCATGTGCCTCCGTCTCGGAGCTACTCATGTCATTGTTGTGGCATGTCCACAAATAGCCTCTGAGGTACTACGAAAAAATGATGAAGTTTTCGCCTCGCGTCCCACTACCTTTGCATCAGGCTTATTCAGCTTCGGGTACAAAGGCTCCATCTTCTCACCACACGGAGAGCAGTGGAAGAAGATGAGGCGCGTCCTCACCGTTGAGATCCTTGCCTCGTCCATGGAGCGAAAGCTCCACCACCTCCGGAAAGAGGAGTACAACCACCTTGTGAGGTACATTAATAAAACTTTTTGCAGCGAAATGGCATGTCCAAGCAACATTGTCAACATCCGTCATGTAACCCAACACTTCGTTGGTAACATGATAAGAAGGCTTGTGTTCGGTAAGAGATACTTCAGTGACCTACCAGCTTCATCCAATAGTGGGCCTGGACATGATGAGGTGGCACATGTTGCCGCTCTCTTCACGGCCCTCAACCATCTCTACAGCTTCTGCGTGTCCGACTACTTCCCAGCCCTCGTAGGCCTTGACCTGGATGGACATGAAAAGGTTTCCAAGGATGCCATGCAAACAATCAACCGGTTGCATGAACCCATTATAGAGGAGCGGGTCCTTGAAAGGTCATCCACTCCTGACAAAGATGGTGGACAGAACGAGGCGAGAGACTTTTTGGACGTCCTGGTTCATCTTAAAGATGGAGAGGGACAACCATTGCTGTCCCTACAAGAAATTAGAGCACAAACAACGGTTAGTATATCGTCTTAAGCTCAATAGAAAGTTCATTCATTGTTCTTTTAGCCATATTATATATGTATTGACCCTTTCTATTGCGTTGTACTGATTACTTTATTTATTCTCACATCTATGGATGTAGGAAATGATGTTTGCAGCAGTCGATAACCCATCTCATGCGGTTGAGTGGGCACTTGCTGAGATGATGAACGCGCCACAGATCATGCAAAAAGCAACCGAGGAACTCGATACTATCGTCGGTAAAGATAGACTAGTCCAAGAGTCCGACATTCCACGGCTAAACTATCTCAAATCATGCATCCGGGAGGCCTTCCGAATGCACCCATACCATGCTCTTAACGTACCCCATGTCGCCATGGCAGACACAACAATTGCTGGCTACACCATACCCAAGGATAGCCACATACTTTTAAGCCGGCTTGGACTTGGCCGCAATCCCAAGATCTGGACTGAACCACTAGTGTTTCAGCCCGAGAGGCATTTGAACACTGCGAATGTATTTCTCACCGATCCAGGCCTACATTTGTTTTCATTTAGCAGTGGGAGGAGGGGTTGTCCTGGGATTTCACTTGGTACCTCTATCACAATGATGTTGTTTGCAAGGATGCTGCAGGGATTCACTTGGACAAAGCTACCCGGCATTAAGAGTATCAGTCTCCAGGAAGGCAATGTGGGCCTTGCACTAGCCGAACCCCTTGTCCTGCAAGCTAAACCACGGTTGGCTGCACATCTCTACATATGATACAATTAAATAGAGTTAATAAGCGCTTTCTCATTTATTTATCAATAAAAAGTATCTGGAACTAGTGTATGTTACATGTTGCCGGCGCTGTGTTCGGTTCTTTTGTAATGTTATGACACTGCATGTGTGTACAAACAAGGAAACAATCGATGATTGTATCACTAATGTAAGGTGTGTATGAATCATTATGTAAAAAAAAACATTGTATTTTCCATTATGGTGTAGCATGCAAATAATCCTCGAGTTGCACAAATTTTTTATGTTTATGTTGTATACATGCCTAGCTCTACAATTGTGTACCCAACTTTGACCCCGTCTACTGTCAGCTATTTTCAGGTTACTGCTGTAGGTTCTTCATTTCAATAATTTCACTTCATTTCATCAGTGCGACAAGAAAGACAGATAGATAAATATATTGCTGAATTGCACGGGCAAAGTTGCTATAAAATTACACTGTTTGTCATAAACTGCAAATTAGTCTAAAGAAGAGAATTTTCGTTATCCACTGGCGTTTATGGAAGAGACTATCTACCTGTGGTATAGATCATATCATACATCATACAAGTAGCATACAGGCAAGGAATTCTATATCTAGTATTACAAAAGGTAAAACAAATCAATTTTAAGTAGACAATATAATAGGTGGAGATAGAGTTTCCATGTTTATATTGTAGCAATCTGCTATTTTTTCTTTTAGTTTGCATGATATTCATTTCTTTACAAACTAGGGAATTTATTTTTCTTTTAATCATGAATTTCCTATTATAGAAATGTGCAAAGTTTTCAAGTTTTGCTCAGATTGTATTCTAATTGTTTCTTTAATTGTTTTCTAAAGACTTATGGCCTTTTGCTTTATGTCTGTCTCCTTCTGTTTAATTTTTTGTCGGACAGACGGGTAGAACTGCAAATCCGCATCATGCAATTTTTATCGTTTGTTGATTAAAAAAATCATTTTATATGTTTTCAAGTGTTTCGTTATTTATATAATTAGTTATGCCCGATGATCTGCCACTTGTTCTGTGGACGATGTAGTCGATAGTGAATTATGAATTCCTAATCCAATTGTGCAGCCATGTTAACACCAAATACAAAATAGTACATGTCTATGGAGAAAGGGCAGGTCTAAGACTGGGACTTACAAACATCTTATTTGAGAAATAACTCCAACTGAGTTTAGAGCTAGCCAAGCTCGAGTTATAATTGTTTTACAGCTTTTCGTTATTACTTATATTAACTTTTAAAAATATGCAGATTCGATGTTTATAAATCATATGCATATATGTATCTCAAACGGTACTTTTGAAATATGTAATTTTGTTGTTTTGAGAAATATGCTATTATAGAATTTTGCTGGCTGATGTAATTAATGGTGGATTTATTAATTCCTGATTATAGCCTGCAGACATGGAGAATGGGTGGTCATCCACTTTTGCTAGACTTAATTTTCACAGTACTCTTTCGGGTTCCAATAATAAAAGTCCCGGTGTTCGATATTGACACTATCTCCTATGTTAAAATACATACCATCTTGCTATCTCAGAGCAAGTAGAATAGGATGACGTGAGCGGGCTATAAGCCTTTAAATATTATATTTTAGATGAGATGGGGGAAAGAGAGGAGGGGAGAGAAGAGAAGCGGACTCTTGGTTAGTAGCCGGCTCTAGCACGAGACCCAAGATGCTTTGTGAGGTCGTAAGGTGGGCCAACTACTAATGAAGTAGTACACATATAAAATTTACTATTGTAGATGCCGGCTACAAGGTTGGCTATAGATGACATGACAACTCCTTATAGTCGATTGTTGGCTGTATTATTAACCATGCTCTCAGAGTGGTTCTTCATAAAGGGCGTCTTTATTGACTCATAATATGGCATCTAGGAGATACGTACAATGAGTACACAGCCGATCTCTGCATGTTTAAGATATACATCACGGTCATCGACGTCTTATGGTCTATGTCGACCACCTCCCGGTCACTACTTTTACATGTTCTCTAGTTTAAACAAGTTTGATCCGCTGCGGCGACAAGGTTTGTTCACAATTTGTCGCAGGTGGATGCTTGGTGAAGAAGACTTTGGTACCCTCAAGGGTTCTATGTATTTTTCAATTGAACAGTGCTAGACAGACGACGGGTGTGTGCACCATAGGCAAAAGCATCCATTAGATCGTATTGTGCTACAAATCGACACCGTCCAAATAACGAATCGTCCAAAAATCGTCTCTAAACTGCCGTGTGCAGAGTAGTCATGTTTTCAATTTTTTTAAGAGTGTACCTATAAGTGTTTGTGCTACTCCCTCCGTCCAGAAATACTTGTCATCAAAATGAACAAAAGGAGATGTATCTAGAACTAAAATACATCTAGATACATCCCGTTTTATCCATTTTGATGACAAGTATTTCCGGACGGAGGGAGTACTTAATACATGTGGCCTTTTCGAAAAAAAAGATGCACACGGCTGGTTCCAGTAGGCTTATTTATTTTTCCTTTATTAAACTTGGATTTGTGTTTGTATCGATGATGTTGCTTTACCAAGAAAGCAGGACGAAACCCTAGTTTCTGAAAAATATCGATCCCTTTTAACACCAAATAAAATATAGTAGATGCCTCTAGGGGACAGGGCAATCCTGGGACTGGGACTCACAACCAACCTTAGCTTGTCTTCTAGCTGTGACATGTGATTATCACAATCACTGACACTTAGCGGTCCTCCATGGCTACTTGCACATCATCACGTGCTGCAGACACACTGTGTATGAGAAGAGAAAAGTCATGGCAACGACACCCGCACGATCCCACGCGCGGGGTTGAATTGTCATGGGGAGCACGTACGTACATACGAGGTTGTCACAACTTCAGGAGGTGGCAAATGTGACACCAGTATATACGTCCCTCCGTTCCTAAATATAAGTTTTTTCAGAGATTTCACTATGGATTACATGCGAAGTAAAATGAGTGAATCTACACTCTAAAATATGTCTATATACATCCGTGTGTAGTTTGTAGTGAAATCTCTAAAAAAGACATATATTTAGGAATGAACGGAGTAGCATGTGGTGTGACTCTGCATTCCTGGATGAGAACGTCCGCATGCATGACAAGCCAGCCCACAAGATTAGAGCAACTCCAACGCGCCACTCATTTCGTCTATGCGTGTCTGTTTGACTCGTCGCAGACACAAATATCGGCCAGCGCGCCAACTTAAACGTACGTGTGTTCTCTGTTCGTCCGCCCGCCGACTCATTCATGATCCAATTTTAGGCCTCATTTGCGTCTGGAAGCGGACGTGCGCGACGCGCACCTACTCGTCTCCCCGTCCCACCAGTCGATGGCACATTGACCGTTCCCTTCCCTCTATCGACAGCAAACCCTCACCCGCCCACCCGTCGCCGCAGCCGTCCAGTTCCAGTGTCAAGGCCAGCAGTCCGCGCCTCCACACATCCTCCCACACGCTGCCACCACCACCGCCTTGACGTCGGGCCACCGCGGCTGTCCATCCCCATTCCGACATTGTCGCGAGCACGAAGTCACCCCCACGGCACCGGCCAACTACTTCGTCCGATGCCGCCGCGCTCGCCAGACGCCGCCATGCTTGTCGAACGCTGCCAGGCCAGCCACTGGTCCAGGGGAGGCGCATGTCTCGACACCGGCCAGCTTTTTCGTCGACGCCCGCAAGCTGTTCGGCGGTTTGCCTCATGGTACCAATGGATCCCGCCACCGAGTTCAGCTGCAAGATGATTTGGGAAACTCACATTCAGCTGGAAGGCGGGGAAACTCTTGCGGAACTCCTCGAGGTGATCAACCGTCGCCAAACACCTCCGCGACAGCTGGGGCGGGCAGGTAGCTAAGCCCGGCGGCGGCACCCCCCATGGAACGGCGGCGCGTCGCGGCCAACGTAGGGGCCTGCGGAGCTGGAGGACCCGCCGTATTACGTCTGTTGTGATGGCACGTGCGGCGGTCCCGAGGCCATCGTGTAGACCGGCTGAGACAAAGACTTGGTCAACCAAGCCGGTAGCGGGGACAGCGAGGGCGGGAACCGAACCTGATGGATCGAGACTCCCGCCTGCACGGTCGATGCGGGGCCGGAGTTGACCCGCGGAGGCTACTGCAGCTGCAGCGGCTGCTGCGGTGTCGTGCCGGGCGCGGCCGAGGCCGCCAAGAGCGACGGCTGCCACTGCAGCCAGGGCGCGCAACGATGGTGGTGGCGGCGGCGATGACATGACCGAACCCGGACTATCTGATAACATGACGTCGCTGCAGCTGCCATCCACCGCCACCATCGCCCGCCCTGGCTGCAGTAGCAGCCTACTGCAGCCGCCGCTCCTGGCGGCCTCCGCCGTGCCCGACGCTCCGCCACAGCAGCTGCTGCCCGACGCGGCACCGCAGCAGCCACCGCCGGTCAGCTCCGGCCCCGCATCGACCGCACCGGCAGGAGTCCCGATCCACCAGATCAAGTTCCCGATGTCGCCATCACCGCTTCCCCAGGACGTCCCCATCTAGCAGATCAAGTTCCCGCCGTCGCCGTCGCCGTCACCACTTTCGGCTTGGATCACTACCCGCCATGTGTCGGCGGCGGTGAGGCTGCAGGCTGCTGCGCGCTGCCTCCTAGCGCGTCGGCGTGTGCGGGAGATGCGTGGTCTGCAGCTGCCGCTCCTCCAAGTTGCGCTTTGCTGCACAAAGGACCTCGATCTCATACGCTGCGTCGGGGATCTTGGGCATGCTGTTTTCCCCATGGACAGTGACCTCAAAGTCAGCAACATCGGTGGTTGGGGGGCGCACCCCTCCTCGCCATTCTCCATCAAAAGCCCTGCACTCTTCTCTGTGCGGTGCAGACCAACAGCCGTCCGACAGGGAGATGGCATGGTGTCACCGACAGGAGCGCACCGCGTAGCACCACTGCATTCCGCCACCGGCCGCCGCGAGGGCGCCTCTGCTGGTCGCTCTTACGACCACTTCCTGGTGTCCATACACATGCACTTCTGTTGTCCAGATGGTGTCCATGGGATCCAGGTGGCTGTACACGTGCACGTCCGACGTGCGGATGGTGTCCACTTTATGTTCAAGGGTCCAAAATAAAGCGTCCCAGTCTATTTCAGGTTGAGAGTAATAAAACAAGCCGAGATGTAAACGGCTTATTTTTAGGTGTTAGGTTTGTGTTGCGTCGAGTCATGGTTATAAGTTGGTTAGGCTGCAGCTCGAGGACAAGCTGCATGTCCAGATGGAGTGTAGTGTTAGAGTACGTCATGGGTCTAATGGGCCTGGGCTGGCGGTATAGGCCGTTAGTCTTAGGGTTAATTAGAGATAAGGGACAATGGGCATGGACTCTATGAGAAACTTTTTATATTTAATAGACATATTACGGGCTTGGGTTGTGGGGTGCCGCATGCAAGAGTGCATGACCCATGTGAAATGGTGATTTTGATCTCTACAATCGTGAGAGAATTGTGGGCCCTATGAGTAATTGTTTTTGTCGACTATTAAATGAGTTAATCTACATCGTAATAATTCGTCCCATCAGATTAACGGTTAGTATTTTGAGATTAACGGAAGAATTTTTGATAGTCTATAATTAGTATAAGTATAGAAGGTAGTACAAAAATGATGGACTACATTCAACCGCAGCTGGTGGGTGAGAAGAAGCTGATATGTGAACGAGGCTTCACGGCTAAAGGATAAGGCGACCAATGGAAAGAGAAACAAACCACACTCCCGTAACCAAGATAGACAAGGGAGAAAATTGCGTGATGGGTGGTCCCCATGGGGACGCGTGGCATGCGAGGAGCGCAGATGGTTTCTCCCGAAATCATCTGGATGGTTTTGGTAAATCTGTCCGAATAACGAATTAGGTTGTTTCGAGAAAAACTACAAATTAGATACATGTAGCATGGCTTGTATATATTATCGTAGAGCCACAAAAGGAAAAAAAAAACAAAAGATTGATTTGGTTGTCTATTTCATTTATTTTTTTTAAGTTTGTTACATCTCAAGAACAAAAGTAAACTACTAGACTGACTCCTTACTTGGTTACACTTGGATCCGTGATTGTATCTGCGATGTTTCTTTATCTGGAAAGCTGGATGAAATCCTAGTTTTTGGAATTATCGATCCCTTTTAACACCAAATAAACACACTTCATCAAATTTAAACTAAAACCATGACATTTAGTTTGGATCCGAGGGAGTAGTACATGTCTCCAGGGGACAGGGCAATTCTGAGACTGGAACTCACATCCAACCTTAATTAGCTTGTCTTCTAGTTGTGGCCTTATCATAATCACGAACACTAGCATGTCCTCCATGGCTATGTACGAGTCATCATGTGCCGCAGAAAAACAGTGTATGCATACGGGGAGAGAAGAGAAGAGGAGAGTCAACGCAACGAAACCCGCACGATCCCACGCTCGTACGTCCGGAAAACGAGCAAGTTAATCATGTAGCATGTCATGTGGCTTTGCGTTTCTGGATGAGAACGCCCACAAGACTAGTCTCAAGGCGATTCGCTGTCCGTCGTATGTAACCTGTCCATCATCAGTTGTGTAGGTATTGTCCTGCAGAGAGAGTTTGGCTTCGGAGAGAAGGGCCTCAGGACCTTAACGTAGTATGATCTGGACTACTGCTCTAGCTCCAGAGCACGACAGTGAAGAGACAGATGACGATGATGACCGTACGAGCATGTGGTGCACATTTGAACGGTCGACAAATGGAATTTCTCTTGGCTGTCCCGGATGCATCTGCCCTTGCCAATTTCAAATCATTAAGAACATGTCTTTTTTTTTCGGGGCTACCTATTAGCCCGGGAGTGTTTCTCTCTTTTCTGTTGTCAACATAAACTTAAAAATAAATCATACTATTCACCATTATCATTTAGGAACATAATGTTTTCTAATAGTTTCTAGCTTACATGTATTTTCCAAAATTTATGATCTTCTTTTATGTATGTATCCTTTTCTTTTATCCATCAGATGGGCAATAGGGTGTGCAATTGCTTTCAGGTTACATAAGAGGTAGTATGGGAATTGATAATTAGGGTTAGAAAATCATCTGGTTGGTCGATCACATCACTTTGATGAAGATCAAGGATGATGATCAATCTTGGAAATCATTTCACGACGTCTCACTATGATTAATTAGACAAGGGACAAAAAAAATCATTTCGCGACATCTCACTTTGATTAATGAGACAAGGGCAACAAAGAATACTATAGCACTTGGAAGTTTTAGGGGAGGGGGGGGGGGTCGTTGGAAGCTGTAAAAATGATCTATCGCTATTCACTTTTTGGCACTACTCATACTCTTACTTGACTTCATTTTAATTTTTCACTTTTTCGTGCAAGCTAGTGTACATTAGATTTAATTAGACAAAGTACTAGCCTTCTAACCTAAAATTGCTAATTAAAGGTTTCCTAGATGAAGGAAGGCTAGGCATTAGCCTTGCTAACATTTTTATCTACAATAAGTTTCCAGGTAAACAAATGCGTGCGTGATCTTTCGGTAACGTGAACCCCGGCCTCTTCAAATTTCAGGAATAAACTTTTGTTCCTTATGGATGTTTCTTGCTCGTGCATGATTACCAGTTAACCATGGGAAGATTTGATAAGCGGATCTTGCTACCTTCATTTCCAGAGCTGAATCTTAATATTCCCAAGAATATTCTTGGATCATCCCTATAAGTTGTCTACAAATGAGTATTTTGCGACATATGCAAATATCACTTATATATTTCATCAACAGATTAGGATATATAAGGAACATCGGTCACGGGTATTACATCTGATGCCACAAGGCCTAATATCCATGATTTAGATCTATATAATGAGGAGAGGAGGCACCAGCCATCGAGGTTCATGTATTCTACCATTCCATAGTAGGCACTCTATCAAAGACCTCCATGGTCATCGGTATCGTCATCACCACATCCATTCAGATCAAACCTAAGTACTCCATTAATTGGATTGGACTTGTAGATAAGTGGACATTAGAGGCCATCGGTGGAACCGACTCCTATCACTAAAACAACTAGTTGTGTAACATCCCAATTTTCAAAATTAGGATGTAAATAGAAGCATATCACTTGCATATCATTGTTTCATGTATATTTGGATGTTGCAATGTTCAAAATGGTTTCCAACTGAGACAAGAGTGAAGATAACATCATTTCTTCAAACACCTGCTGGAAAACCGTGGATAGGTCTAGGGGAGTGGCGATTCTGGAACTCGATATGACGAACAAGATCTCACTTTGAAGGCGTATGGTAGCAAACGATTTCACCTAAATACCTGAGTGAACAGGTGCTATATGAAGTGACAACTCGTGTGGGAGAATCACATATCTACAGGGTCTGGCTCATTTTAATGAAATATTCCAAAAACAAACTCAAAGTATCGTGGGTGATGGGGTAAACACATTTTTCTAGGATGGTGATTAGCATGGAGGTAGACATGGCTGAACATTTCCTTAGGCTCTACATTATAGCCTTCACTAAGAACGTCCCCTTTAATTCATAATGAAATTTTGGGGTGATGCTTCTTCTCAATGAAATTTGTTGAAATATGGTGTGGATAGCTTTGTCTTGCCTGGTGTTAAGGATAGGGTGAAGTCGATGCATGCTAATCGGAATTGTGAATTTTTTTTCTGGCTTAGGTATTTTTTCCCTTCGTTTTGCTTTGTTTACATCCTTTCTCCGGCATCCCTCCTTCTTCTAATATTGCAAATGAAAGGATAAAAAGGTACAAGAATTATGTCATAACTTATAAGAACATGGATATAATTGAGCAATGTATAACGAGAAATAGTGATGCAAAATACACGTATCAATTGTCAGTCGTGCAAGTGAAGTCCTTTAAATTATGAGTACATGTAGTTAGTAACATTAAGATCTTTTATGCCATGGCTTAATTCAAATGCATCACTCATAACCCTGCTATGTTTCCTTTTTCTCACAATTCCAACAAAAGCCATATGTTTGCAAATGTTTGCTTGCCCATGATGGCTAATGTAAGTTTGCTTAAATTTGCACCTCACTTTAGAAAGTTTGGCCATGAATATCACTCTTTCTCATTATAGACTATGGTGAATTGTCAAATCAAGATAGGACGTTCCAAGGCACATTCCATATGCTCCAAATAGTGTTATTCCTACAAAGTTAATGTAAACTTTACGTTCCTGTTGATCTCCTTAAAATAGATTGAGTTTTATTCTTCGGGAACATGGTTTGTTTTATTTCATTCAACTCAAGTTGCACACATTATTAATTGCAGTAAACCATGCCACTGAAATGATTGGCCAAGTGAAACACGTCAATTCAAAGAACCATCATTAACCACACGCAAGAATGATGGACTACATTCAATCACGGCCGGTGGGTGAGAAGAAGCTGATGTGTGAACGAGGCCTCACGACCAAAGGATAAGTCGATCGATGGTAAGAGAAACAAACGACACTCCCATAACCAGGAGAGATAAAGGAGAAAAATGCGTGATGGGTGGTCCCCATGGGGACGCGTGACATGTGAGGATCGCAGATGATTTCTCTAGGAATTATCCGGATGGTCTAGGTAAATCTGTCCGAATAACGAGTTAGGTAGTTTCGAGAAAACTACTAATTAGATACCTTTAGCATGGCTTGTATATATTATCGTAGAGCCACACAAGGAAAAAAAATCAAAAGATTGATTTGTTACATTTCAATAATAAAAGAAAATACTAGAGTGACTCCAACCTTGGTTAAACTTGGATTCGTGATTGTATCAGTGATGTTTCTTTATCTGGAAAGCTAGATGAAATCCTAGTTTTTGGAAATATCGAAACCCTTTAACACCAAGTAAACACACTTCATCAAATTTGAACTAAAAACATGACATTTACTTTGGATCCGAGGGAGTAGTACATGTCTCCAAGGGACAAGGCAATTCTGAGACTGCGACTCACAACCAACCTTAATTAGCTTGTCTTCTAGTTGTGGCCCTATTATCATAGTCACGAACATTGGCCTGTCCTCCATGGCTATGTATGCGTCATCATGTGCTGCAGACAAATAGCGTGTGCGTACGGGAAGAGAAGAGAAGAGGAGAGTCAAGGCAACAAAACCCGCACGATCCCACGCGCGTACGTCCGAAAAATGAGCAAGTTAATCATGTAGCATGTCATGTGGCTTTGCGTCTATGGATCAGAACGCTCACAAGACTAGTCTCAAGGAAATTCGATGTCCATCGTATGTAACATGTCCATCATCAGTTGTGTAGGTATTGTGTTGCAGAGAGAGTGTGGGTTTGGAGAGAAGGGCCTCAGGACCTTAACATAGTATGATATGGACTGCTGCTCTGGCTCCAGAGCACGACAGTGAAGAGACAGACGACGGCGATGACAGTACGAGCATGCGGTGCACATTTGAATGGTCGACAAATGGAATTTCTCTTGGCTGTCCCAGATGCATCTGCCCTTGCTAATTCCAAATTATTAGGAACATGTATTTTTTCATGGGCCTCCTATTAGCTCGCATGTGCATTTTCTAATGTAGAGGCCGGGAGTGTTTCTCTCTTTTCTGTTGTCAACATAAACTTAAAAAATAAATCGTACTATTCACCCTTATCTTTTAGGAACATAATGTTTTCTAATAGTTTCAGCTTATATATATTTTCCAAAATTTATGATCTTCTTTTATGTATGTCTCCTTTTCTTTTCTCCATCAGATGGGCCATAGGGTGTGCAATTTCTTTCAAGTTAGCGAAGAGGTAGTAGGGGAATTGATAGTTAGGGTTTGAAAATCATCTGCTTGGTCGATCACATCACTTTGATGAAGATCAAGGATGATGATCAATCTTGGAAATCATTTCATGACGTCTCACTATGATTAATTAGACAAGGGGGAAAAATCATTTCACGACATCTGACTTAGATTAATTAGACAGGGGCAACAAACAATACTATAGCACTTGGAAGTATTAGGGGATGGGGGGGTGGTCATTGGAAGCAATAAAAATGATATATCTCTATTCACTTTATTGGCATTACTCATACTCTTACTTGACTTTATTTTAATTTTTTGTTTATCGTGCAAGCTAGTGTACATTAGATTTAATTAGACAAAGTAATAGCCTTCTAAACTAAATTTGCTAAATAAAGGTTTATCTAGATGAAGGAAGGCTAGGCATTAGCCTTGCTATCATTTTTTATCTACAATAAGTTTCCAGGTAAACAAATGCGTGGGTGATCTTTTAGTAACGTGAACCCTGGCCTATTCAAATTTTAGGAATAAACTTTTGTTCCTTATGGATGTTTCTTGCTCATGCATGATTAGCAGTTAACCATGAGAAGATTTGCTAAGCGGATCTTACACCCTTCATTTCCAGAGGTGAATCTTGATATTCCCAAGAATGTTCTTGGATCATCCCTATAAGTTGTCTACAAATGAGTATTTTGCGAGATATGCAAATATCACTTATGTATTTAATCAGCAGATTAGGATCTATAAGGAACATCGGTCACGGGTACTACGTCTAATGCCACAAGGCCTCATATCCATGATTGAGATCTATTTAATGAGGAGAGGAGGCACCAGCCATGGAGGTTCATGAATTCTAGCATTCCATAGTAGGCACTCTATCAAAGACCTCCGTGGTCATCGGCATCGTCATCACCACATCCATTCAGATCAAGCTCAAGTACTCCGTTAATTGGATTGGACTAGTAGATAAATGGACATTAGAGGCCATCGGTGGAGCCGACTCCTATGACTAAAACAACTAGTTGTGTAACATCCCAATTTTCAAAATTAGGATGTGAATAGAAGTATATCACTTGCATATCATTGTTTCATGTATATTTGGATGTTGCAATGTTCAAAATGGTTTCCAACTGAGAGAAGAGTGAAGATAACATGATTTCTTCAAACAACTACTGGAAAACCGTGGATAGGTCCAGGGGAGTGGCGATTCTGGAACTTTATGTGATGAACAATATCTTACTATGCAAGTGGTCTAGATATTGGAGAACTTTGAAGGCGTATGGTAGCAAACGATTCCAAATAAATACCTGAGTGACCAGGTGCTATATGAAGTGTCAACTAGTGTGTGATGATCACATTTCTACAGGGTCTGGATCATTTTTAATGAAATATTCCAAAAACACACTCAAAGTATTGTTGGTGATGGGGTAAACACATTTTTCTAGGATGGTGATTAGCATGGAGGTAGACATGGGTGAACATTTCCTTAGGCTCTACATTATAGGCTTCACTAAGAACGTCCCCTTTAGTTCATAATGAAATTTTGGGGTGATGCTTCTTCTCAATGAAATTTGTTGAAATATGGTGTGGATAGCTTTGTCTGGCCTGGTGATATGGATAGGGTGAAGTTGATGCATGCTAATCGGATTTGTGAATTTTTTTCTGGATTCGGTATTTTTTTCCTTCGTTTCACTTTCTTTACATCCTTTCTCCGGCATCCCTCATTCTTCTAATATTGCAAATGAATGGAAAAAATGTACAATAATTATGCCATAACTTATAAAACATGAATATAATTGAGTAATGTATATAGAGAAATAGTGATGCAAAATACACGTATCAATTATCAGTCGCAAAAGTGAAGTCCTTTAAATTATGAGTAAATGTAGTTAGTAACATTAAGATCTTTTATGCCATGGCTTAATTCAAATGCATCACTCATAACCCTGCTATGTTTCCTTTTTCTCACCATTCCAACGAAAGCCATATGTTTGCAAATGTTTGCTTGCCCATGATGGCTGATGTAAGTTTGCTTGAATTTGCACCTAACTTCAGAAAGTTTGGCCATGAATATCACTCTTTCTCGTTATAGACTATGGTGAATTGTCAAATCAAGATAGGACGTTCCAAGGCACATTCCATATGCTCCAAATAGTGTTATTCCTACAGAATTAATGTAATTTTTACGTTCTTGTTGATCACCTTAAAATATATTGAATTTTATTCTGAGGGAGCATGGTTTGTTTTATTTCGTTCAACTCAAGTTGCACACATTATTAATTGCAGTAAACCATGCCACTGATATGATTGGCCGAGCGAAACACGTCTATTCAAAGAACCCATCATTAACCACACGGTAGTACAAGAATGATGGACTACATTCATCCGCGGCCGGTGGGTGAGAAGAAGCTGATGTGTGAACGAGGCTTCACGGCCAAAGGATAAGGTGATCGATGGTAAGAGAAACAAACGACACTCACATAACTAGGAGAGATAAAGGAGAAAAAATGCGTGATGGGTGGTCCCCATGGGAACGCGTGGCATGCGAGGAGCGCAAATGATTTCTCCAGGAATTATCCGGATGGTCTAGGTAAATCTGTCTCAATAACGAGTTAGGTAGTTTTGAGAAAAATACTAATTAGATGCCTTTAGCATGGCTTGTATATATTCTCATAGATCCACACAAGGAAAAAAACCAAAAAAATTGATTTGGAAGTCTATTTCATTTATTTTTTAAGTTTGTTACATTTCAAGAATAGAAGTAAAATACTAGAGTGACTCCTTACTTGGTTAAACTTGGATTCGTGATTGTATCGGTGATGTTTCTTTATCTGGAAAGCTGGATGAAATCCTAGTTTTTGGAATTATCGAACCCTTTTAACACCAAATAAACACACTTCATCAAATTTGAACTAAAACCACGACATTTATTTTGGGTCCGAGGGAGTAATACATGTTTCCAGGGGACAAGGAAATTCTGAGACTGGGACTCACAACCAACCTTAATTAGCTTGTCTTCTAGTTGTGGCCCTATCACTGTTCAAGAAATCTTCCGATTCAGCGATTTATCGTCCTATTTATCGCTACTCTTGGGGTGACCGATAAGATTATGCCTTATCTTCACAATTTATTGTTTTGTCTGATTTATCGCCATGACAAGCGATTTACCAGGAATCTACCGATAAATCTGGCCTATTCATAGCACTATCTTTGCAAAAACTATGTTTATTTGTGTTTTTTGGACCTTGTTACGCAATATGTATTGTTGTCTTGTTTTGTTCATCATTATACTAGGATTCGAAGGCTAGGAATCAAGATAACACTTCTGTCCAATATTGTATTGGTGTTGAATATAGCATATTTTAGTGTTGGGAACCTGAGATTTGCAAAAAATGACCGGTTAATAGTCGACCGATAAAATCGATTAATCGGCCGATTTCTGATTAATCTATAATCCATAGCTGCCCGAGATGATAACGATAAGCGATATCCTCAACATTGGGCCCTATTATCATAGTCACGAACACTGGCCTGTCCTCCATGGCTATGTATGCGTCATCATATGCTGCAGACAAACATGGTGTGCGTACGGGAAGAGAAGAGAAGAGGAGAGTCAAGGCAACAAAACCTGCACGATCCCATGAGCGTACGTCGAAAAAACAAGCAAGTTAATCATGTAGCATGTCATGTGGCTTTGCGTCTATGGATGAGAACGCCCACAAGACTAGTCTCAAGGAAATTCAATGTCCATCGTATGTAACCTGTCCATCATCAGTTATGTAGGTATTGTGCTGCAGAGAGAGTGTGGGTTCGGAGAGAAGGGCCTCAGGACCTTAACATAGTACGATATAGAGTGCTGCTCTGGCTCCGGAGCACGACAGTGAAGAGACAGACGGCGGCGATGACAGTATGAGCATGCGGTGCACATTTGAATGGTCGACAAATGGAATTTCTCTTGGCTGTCCCGGATGCATCTGCCCTTGCTAATTCCAAAGTATTAGGAACATGTATTGTTTCCGGGGCCTCCTATTAGCTCGCATGTGCATTCTCTAATGTAGAGCTCAGGAGTGTTTCTCTCTTTTCTGTTGTCAGCATAAACTTAAAAATAAATCATACAATTCACCCTTATCTTTTAGGAACATAATGTTTTCTAATAGTTTCTAGCTTATATGTATTTTCCAAAATTTATGATCTTCTTTTATGTATGTCTCCTTTTCTTTTCTGCATCTGATGGGCCATAGGGTGTGCAATTTCTTTCAGGTTACCGAAGATGTAGTAGGGGAATTGATAGTTAGGGTTAGAAAATCATCTGCTTGGTCGATCACATCACTTTGATGAAGATCAAGGATGATGATCAATCTTGGAAATCATTTCATGACGTCTCACTATGATTAATTAGACAAGGGGCAAAAAAATCATTTCAGGACATCTCACTTTGATTAATTAGACAGGGGCAACAAAGAATACTATAGCACTTGGAAGTTTTAGGGGGGTGATATATCTCTATTCACTTTATTGGCAATACTCATACTCTTACTTGACTTCATTTTAATATTCGTTTATCGTGCAAGCTAGTGCACATTAGATTTAATTAGACAAAGTACTAGCCTTCAACTAAATTTGCTAAATAAAGGTTTATCTAGATGAAGGAAGGCTAGGCATTAGCCTTGCTACCATTTTTATCTACAATAAGCTTCCAGGTAAACAAATGCGTGGGTGATCTTTTAGTAACGTGAACCCTGCCTATTTCAAATTTTAGTAATAAACGTTTGTTCCTTATGGATGTTTCTTGCTCGTGCATTATTAGAAGTTAACCATCGGAAGATTTGATAAGCGGATCTTACACCCTTCATTTCCAGAGCTGAATCTTGATATTCCCAAGAATGTTCTTGGATCATCCCTATAAGTTGTCTACAAATGAGTATTTTGCGAGATATGCAAATATCACTTACCTATTTCATCAGCACATTAGGATCTATAAGGAACATCGGTCACGGGTACTACGTCTAATGCCACAAGGCCTCATATCCATGATTGAGATCTATTTAATGAGGAGAGGAGGCACCAGCCATCGAGGTTCATGAATTCTACCATTCCATAGTAGGCACTCTATCAAAGACCTCTGTGGTCATCGGCATCGTCATCACCACATCCATTCAGATCAAGCCCAAGCACTCCATTAATTGGATTGGACTAGTAGATAAATGGACATTAGAGGCCATCGGTGGAGCCGACTCCTATGACTAAAACAATTAGTTGTGTAACATCCCGATTTTCAAATTTAGGATGTTAATAGAAGCATATCACTTGCATATCATTGTTTCATGTATATTTGGATGTTGCAATGTTCAAAATGGTTTCCAACTGAGAGAAGAGTGAAGATAACATTATTTCTTCAAACAACTGCTGGAAAACCGTGGATAGGTCCATGAGAGTGGCGATTCTGGAACTTTATGTGATGAACAAGTTCTTAATATGCAAGTGGTCTGGATATTGGAGAACTTGGAAGGCGGATGGTAGCAAACGATTTCAAATAAATACCTGAGTTACGAGGTGCTATATCAAGTGACAACTGGTGGGGATCAAATTTCTACAGGGTCTGGCTCATTTTAATGAAATATTCCGAAAACACACTCAAATTATTGTTGGTGATGGGGTAAACACATTTTTCTAGGATGGTGATTAGCATGGAGGTCGACATGGGTGAACATTTCCTTAGGCTCTACATTATAGCCTTCACTAAGAACGTCCCCTTTAGTTCATACTGAAATTTTGGGGTGATGCTTCTTCTCAATGAAATTTGTTGAAATATGGTGTGGATAGCTTTGTCTTGCCTGGTGATATGGATAGGGTGAAGTCGATGCATGCTAATTGGATTCGTGAATTTTTTTCTGGCTTCGGTATTTTTTCCCTTCGTTTTTCTTTCTTTACATCCTTTCTCCGGCATCCCTCCTTCTTCTAATACTGCAAATGAAAGGAAAAAAGGTACAATAATTATGCCATAGCTTATAGAAATATTGATATAATTGAGCAATGTATATCGAGAAATAGTGATGCAAAATACATGTATCAATTATCAGTCGCGAGAGTGAAGTCCTTTAAATTATGAGTAAGGGTAGTTAGTAACATTAAGATATTTTATGCCATGGCTTAATTCAAATGCATCAATCATGGAAATCATTTCACGACGTCTCACTTTGATTAATTAGATAGGGGCAACAAAAAATCATTTCACGACATCTCACTTTGATTAATTAGACACGGGCAACAAAGAATACTATAGCACTTGGAAGTTTTAGGGGTGGGTGGTGGTCGTTGGAAGCTATAAAAATCGTCTATATCTATTCATTTTTTTGGCACTACTCATACTCTTACTTGACTTCATTTTAATTTCTCATATTTAGTGCAAGCTAGTGTGCATTAGATTTAATTAGACAAAGTACTAGCCTTCTAACCTAAAATGCTAATTAAAGGTTTTCTAGATGAAGGAAGGCTAGGCATTAGCCTTGCTAACATTTTTATCTACAATATGTTTCCAGGTAAACAAATGCGTGGGTGATCTTTCGGTAACGTGAACCCCGGCCTCTTCAAATTTCAGGAATAAACTTTTGTTCCTTATGGATGTTTCTTGCTTGTGCATGATTAGCAGTTAAGCATGGGAAGATTTGATAAGGGGGTCTTACACCCTTCATTTCTAGAGCTGAATCTTGATATTCCCAAGAATGTTCTTGGATCGTCCCGATAAGTTGTCTAGAAATGAGTATTTTGCGACATATTTAAATATCACTTGTGTATTTCATCAGCAGATTAGGATCTATAAGGAAAATCGGTCACGGGTACTACGTCCAATGCCACAAGGCATAATATCCATGATTGAGATCTATTTAATGAGGATAGGAGGCACCAGCCACCAAGGTTCGTGAATTCTACCATTCCATAGTAGGCACTCTATCAAAGACCTCCATGGTCATCGGCGTCGTCATCACCACATCCACTCAGATCAAGCTCGAGTACTCCATTAATTATATTGGACTAGTAGATAAGTGTTCATTAGAGGCGATCGGTGGAGCCGACTCCTATCACTAAAACAACTAGTTGTGTAACATCCCAATTTTCTAACTTAGTATGTTAATAGAAGCATATCACTTGCATATCATTGTTTCATGTATATTTGGATGTTACAATGTTCAACATGGTTTTCAACTGAGAGAAGAGTGAAGATAACATGATTTTTTCAAACAACTGCTGGAAAACCATGGATAGGTCCAGGGGAGTGGCGATTTTGGAACTCGATGTGATGAACAAGATCTTACCATGGAAGTGGTCTGGATATTGCAGAACTTTCAAGGCGTATGGTAGCAAACGATTTCAAATAAATACTTGAGTGACCAGGTGCTATATGAAGTGACAACTGGTGTTGGAGGATCACATTTCTAGAGGGTCTGGCTCATTTTAATGAAATATTCCAAAAACGCACTCAAAGGATTGTTGGTGATGGGGTAAACATATTTTTCGAGGATGATGGTTAGCATGGAGGTAGACATGGCTGAACATTTCCTTAGGCTCTACATTATAGCCTTCACTAAGAACATCCCCTTTAGTTCATAATGAAATTTTGGGGTGACACTTCTTCCCAATGAAATTTGTTGAAATATGGTGTGGATAGCTTTGTCTCACCTGGTGATAAGGATAGGGAGATGTCGATCACTTGTAGAAAAACAACTTTACGTGAGACACATTAGTCTCGATTTGTAAATGAACCGACACTATTGGCATCATTAGTCCCGGTTCGAACGGCTATGCATTAGTTCCGGTTCATTTGTGACCTATAGTACCAGTTGGTGGCTCCAACCGGTACTAAAGACCCCCCCCCCCTTTAGTACCGGTTGGAGCCACCAACCGGCACTAAAGGTGGTGCGCTGCCACCCGCAGTGCACAATGTTTAGTCCCGCCTCGCTAGTTGAGAGGAGCTCGCAACGGTTTATAAGCCCCGCCGCGGCTACCATGTCGAGCTCCTCTCTAAGCAGGCCTTTGTGGGCCTATTGCAAGTCTTCTGCCCTGTAAGGCCTACTGGGCCGTATGGGCCTGCATCCTGGCCCAACAAGAGGTTGGGTTTCTAGTCGTATGCAGGCCGTGCCGGCCCAGTAGGCGGGTTTATTTTAGCTTTATTTCAAAAAAAAAACACCTAGACCACGACGCGCCTCGTGCCACGTGTTGGGCCTTTGGTCCCGGTTCGTGTTGAACCGGGACTAAAGGCGGGGGACCTTTAGTCCCCACACTTTAGTACCGGTTCCAGAACCAGTACTAAAGGTCGTTACGAACCGGTACTAAAAGTCGTATTTCTACTAGTGGATGTATGCTAATCAGAATTGCGAATTTTTTTCTGGCTTCAGGAATTTTTTCCTTCATTCCGCTTTGTTTACATCTTTTCTCCGGCATCCCTCTTTCTTCTAATATTGCAAATGAAAGGAAAAAAAAGGTACAAGAATTATGTCATAACTTATAAAACCGTGGATATAATGGAGCAATGTATATCGAGAAATAGTGATGCAAAATACACGTATTACTTATCAGTCGCGCAAGTGAAGTTCTTTAAATTATGAGTATAAGTAGTTAGTAACATTAAGATCTTTTATGTCATGGCTTAATTCAAATGCATCACTCATAACCCTGCTATGTTTCCTTTTTCTCAGCATTTCAACGAAAGCCATATGTTTGCAAATGTTTGCTTACCCATGATGGCTGATGTAAGTTTTCTTGAATTTGCACCTCACTACAGAAAGTTTGCCCATGAATATCACTCTTTCTGGTGGTTATAGACTATGGTGAATTGTCAAATCAAGATAGGACCGTCCAAGGAACATTCCATATGCTCCAACTAGTGTTATTCCTACAAAATTAATGTAAATTTTTACGTTCCTGATGATCTCCTTAAAATAGATTGAGTTTTATTCTTAGGGAGCATGGTTTGTTTTATTTCATTCAACTCAAGTTGCACACGTTATTAATTTCAGTAAACCACGCCAATGAAATGATTGGCGGATTCAAACACATCAATTCAAAGAACCCATCATTAACCACAAAGTAGTACAAGAACGCTGGACTACATTCAATGGCGGCCGGTGGGTGAGAAGAAGCTGATGTGTGGACGAGGCTTCACGGCCAAAGGATAAGGCGACCGATGGTAAGAGAAACAAACAGAACTCCAATAACTTGGAGAGATCAAGGAGAAAAATGCGTGATGGGTGGTCCCCATGGGGACGTGTGGCATGCGAGGAGCACAGATGGTTTCTCCAGGAATTATCCGGATGGTCTAGGTAAATCTGTCTGAATAACGAGTTAGGTAGTTTCGAGAAAACTACTAATTAGATACCTTTAGCATGGCTTGTATATATTATTGTAGAGCCACACAAGGACAAAACCAAAAGATTGATTTGGATGTCTATTTCATTTATTTATTTTAAGTTTGTTACATTTCAAGAACAAAAGTAAAATACTAGAGTGACTCCTTACTTGGTTTAACTAGGATTTGTGATTGTATCGGTGATGTTTCTTTATCTGGAAAGCTGGATGAAATCCTAGTTTTTGGAATTATCGATACCTTTTAACACCAAATAAACACACTTCATAAATTTGAACTAAAACCATGACATTTAGTTTGGATCCGAGGGAGTAGTACATGTCTCCAGGGGACAAGGCAATTCTGAGACTGGGACTCACAACCAACCTTAATTAGCTTGTCTTCTAGTTGTGGCCCTATTACCATAGTCACGAAAACTGGCCTGTCCTCCATGGCTATGTATGCGTCATCATGCGCTGCAGACAAACAGGCGTTGTAGACAAACAACGTGTGCGTACGGGGAGAGAAGAGAAGAGGAGAGTCAAGGCAACAAAACCCGCACGATCCCATGCGCGTACGTCCGAAAAACGAGCAAGTTAATCATGTAGCATGTCATGTGGCTTTGCGTCTATGGATGAGAACGCCCACAAGACTAGTCTCAAGGCAATTCGCTGTCCATCGTATGTAACCTGTCCATCATCAGTTGTGTAGGTACTGTGCTGCAGAGAGAGTGTGGGTTCGGAGAGAAGGGCCTCAAGACCTTAACATAGTACGATATGGACCGCTACTCTGGCTCGAGAGCACGACAATGAAGAGACAGACGACGGCGATGATAGTACGAGCATGTAGTGCACATTTGAATGGTCGACAAATGGAATTTATCTTGGCTGTCCGGGATGCATCTGCCCTTGCCAATTTCAAATCATTAAGAACAGGTATTTCTTTCCAGGGCCACCTATTAGCTCGCCTGTGCATTTTCTAATGTAGAGCCCGTTAGTGTTGCTCTCTTTTCTGTTGTCTACATAAACTTACAAAATTGCCTAAAAAACATAAACTTACAAAATAAATCATACTATGCACCCTATCTTTTAGGAACATAATGTTTTCTAATAGTTTTTAGCTTATATGTATTTTCCAAAATTTATGATCTTTTTTATGTATGTCTCCTTTTCTTTTCTGCATCACATGGGCATAGGGTGTGCAATTCCGGTCAGGTTATCGAAGAGGTGGTGGGGGAATTGATAGTCAGGGTTATAAAATCATCTGCTTGGTCGATCACATCACTTTGATGAAGATCAAGGATGACGATCAATTTTGGAAATCATTTCACGACGTCTCACTTAGATTAATTAGACAGGGGCAACAAAGAATACTATAGCACTTGGAAGTTTTAGGGGGGGGGGGGGGGG
>LR738715.1:863558258-863595827 GCA_902687465.1 Secale cereale | reverse complement strand
GGGGGGGGGGGTCGTTGGAAGCTATAAAAAGTATCTATCGCTATTCACCTTTTTGGCACTACTCATACTCTTACTTGACTTCATTTTAATTTTTCATTTTTCGTGCAAGCTAATGTACATTAGATTTAATTAGACAAAGTACTAGCCTTCTAACCTAAAATTGCTAATTAAAGGTTTTCTAGATGAAGGAAGGCTAGGCATTAGCCATGCTAACATTTTTCTCTACAATAAGTTTCCAGGTAAACAAATGCGTGGGTGATCTTTCGGTAACGTGAACCCCGGCCTCTTCAAATTTCAGGAATAAACTTTTGTTCCTTATGGATGTTTCTTGCTTGTGCATGATTAGCAGTTAAGCATGGGAAGATTTGATAAGTGGATCTTACACCCTTCATTTCCAGAGCTGAATCTTGATATTCCCAAGAATGTTCTTGGATCATGCCTATAAGTTGTCTGGAAATGAGTATTTTGCGACATATTTAAATCTACTAACTACTTGCCTGGTGATAAGGATAGAGTGAGGTCGATGCATGCTAATCGGAATTGTGAATTTTCTTCTGGCTTCGGGATATCCCCCCTTCGTTTCGCTTTGTTTACATCCTTTCTCCGGCATCCCTCCTTCTTCAAATATTGCAAATGAAAGGAAAAAAGGTACAAGAATTATGTCACAACTTATAAAAACATGGATATAATTGAGCAATGTGTATCGAGAAATAGTGATGCATAATACACGTATCAATTATCACTCACGCAAGTGAAGTCCTTTAAATTATGAGTACACATAGTTATTAACATTAAGATCTTTTAGGCCACGGTTTAATTCAAATGCATCACTCATAACCCTGATATGTTTCCTTTTTCTCACCTTTCCCATGAAACCCATATGTTTGCAAATGTTTTCTTTCCCATGATGGCTGATGTAAGTTTGTTTGAATTTGCACCTCACTTGAGAAAGTTTTCACATGAGCATCACTCTTTCTTGTGGTTATAGACTATGGTGAATTGTCAAATAAAGATAGGACCTTCCAAGGCACAATCCATATGCTCGAAACAGTGTTATTCCTACAAAATTAATGTAAATTTTTACGTTCTTGATGATCTCCTTAAAATAGATTGAGTTTTATTCTTAGGGAGCATGGTTTGTTTTATTTCATTCAACTCAAGTTGCACACATTATTAATTTTATTAAACCATGCCACTGAAATGATTGGCGGAGCGAAACACATGAATTCAAAGAACCCATCATTAACCACAAAGTAGTATAAGAACGCTGGACTACATGCAATGGTGGCCGGTGGGTGAGAAGAAGCTTGATGTGCGGACGAGGCTTCACGGCCAAAGGATAAGGCCACCGATGGAAAGAGAAACAAACGACACTCCCGTAGCCAGGAGAGACAAGGGAGAAAAACGCGTGATGGGTAGTCCCCATGGAAACGCGTGGCATGTATGGAGCGCGGATGATTTTTCCAGAAATCATCCGGATGGTTTAGGTAAATCTGTCCGAATAACGAGTTAGGTAGTTTCGAGAAAACAACTAATTAGATACCTTTAGCATGGCGTGTATATATTATCGTAGAGACACACAAGGAAAAAACCAAAAGATCGATTTGGAAGTATATTTCATTTATTTTTTAAGTTTGTTTCATTTCAAGAATAGAAGTAAAATACTAGAGTGACTCCTTACTTTTCAATATGTAAATTTGAATGAGGAGATGGAGCTAGTCCGGATCGGATCTCATTTCAGTTGATATGCCAAGTCGTATAAAACATTGTGCCATTAATAGAAAAACAAAATAAGCTCAAACAAAAAGTACATCACATGCATGGTATACTTGTGTGGTTCCCTTATTATTTTCATCCCGACCCCTAGGATCAAAATCCTGACTCCTTTGATGGCTAGAATTTAAATTTATTTTGTAGCTGCAACATACCGGTAACATAAATGTGCTTAGAATATTTTATCCAGTTACATGCGTGATTTTGGAACTAGCAGTAATTTCTCCTTCAGGCGCACAGTTAGTCCAAACACCTCTGTCATATCAATGTCTTTCCTCTCTACCCCTATTGGCAGTTCCCAGTCGAAATGGTACATCAAGTTTGCCAACATAAGCTCAACAGTCGCAATTCCGAGGTTTATACCAGGGCATATCCTGCGCCCTGCCCCAAATGGCAAGAGTTTAAAATTACTCCCTATGAAGTTGACATGCACATCACTGCCTTCCTCTATAAATCTTTCAGGTATGAATTCTTCACTGTCCTCCCAAGAGCTAGAGTCTCTACCAATGGCCCATACATTGACGAAGACATGCGTCCCAGCAGGAATCATGTACCCATCGATGCTGCAGTCAGCCAAGGCAAGGTGTGGAGCAAGTAAAGGTGCAACAGGATGAAGTCGGAGTGACTCCTTTATGACTGCTCTTAAGTATGTCATATTGTTCATGTCGGCTTCACTGACAATTTCCTGTCCCTGGGGTACGATACTTCTTACCTCGTCTTGTAGCTTCCCAATCAGGCCGGGCCTCCTCATGAGCTCAGCCATTGTGAATTCGAGTGTGTTAGATGATGTGTCTGTTGAGCCAAAAAATACATCCTGTGGAAATCAATTAATTAGTATACTATAACTTTTATTTATTTATAACAATCTGGAAGGTAGTATATTTACTTACGGTTAGGAGAGCTTTCATCTGCCCTCTTGTGAGACCATACTCCAGTTGAACAGACAAGAGGGTATCAACGAAATTACCACCCTGGTTATCTAACACTGACTTGTCCTTGTTCTCATGATAATCGATCACCTTTTCCAGCAGATCGGCCCATCTATGCCTTAGTCTCTCAGCCTTTGCACGAAATGTCCTTTTAAGCAGTCCTACCCTTGACAATGTTGGGAAGTACTCCTCCACCTTGAACCCTCCTAACAGCAGTGAGGTATCATTGGTGAGGTATTGGAACAACTTACTCCGTCCTTCTTTTAGGAAGAATTCTCCGGACACGATGCGGCATGCCGTGTCATATGTGAATGTCTTGAGCAGCTCACTCATGTCGACCACACCACCGATTGTGGCGGCCTTGTTAATCTTGGCCATCACCATTCCCACCTACGATGGCATACATCTTAAAGTATGAGAGTAGCTAACATTTATGGAATTGTTGGCAGAGGGCACAATGAAAGCAAAATTTCTTTATTTTGTTTCTGACGTGGTAAGTATGTGAAAAATGCTAAGCGACCAACAAGGCCCGACAGTAGGAAATCATTGATTTGTAGTGCCTGCTCTGCTGGTGACATTTCCCTTGTTAATCAGGGGTGTGCGCCTCTTATTTGATCAGCTTTCCCTTTTCGTCTTCCGTTTAGGTGCTGGTCGTTGTTAGTTTCCAAGTAGGATTATAATCAGACTTGCTTGGTTTCTTTAATGGAAATCGAAAGGGGAGAGCCCTTCTTTTATCAACAAAAAGTAGGAAATCATTGAATAAAAAGAGAT
This sequence comes from Secale cereale, assembly GCA_902687465.1. NCBI lineage: Eukaryota > Viridiplantae > Streptophyta > Magnoliopsida > Poales > Poaceae > Secale > Secale cereale. The sequence goes on along the minus strand of LR738715.1, from coordinate 863,592,354 downwards.
GTCGTATCTGATGGTAACATACTACCTCCGTTTCTAAATATAAGTCTTTTTAAATATTTCATTACGTACTACATACGAAGTCTATATTTAGAAATGTCTATACGAAGTCTAAAACATGTCTATACATCGTTATATAGTCTGTAGTGAAACTGAAATCTCTAGAAAGACTTGTATTTAGAAATGAAGGGAGTATATATTACTACCTCCGTGCTGGTTTGTTGGTCCCCATTATATTCCGTATCAAATTTTGACTATAAATTTAACTAACAAAATGTACATGCATGTCATAAAAAATTATATTATTGAAAACTACATTCAAATACAAATTTAATGATATATTTCTTGTTGACACACATTAACATTTTATTAGTTAAATTTATAGTCAAAGTTTTGCACGGAATAGAATGAGGACCAATAAACCAAGACGGGGTAGTAACAAGAAAGAAGACAAAGCGCTCTCTCTCTCTCTCTCCTCGTGTTCTCTCTTTTCAGAACAATCTGACATGCATGCACAACACAATCTCTCTCTTCTCACATTTTTTCTCTTTGGAAGCAAACTCACATGCATGCACGAAGCGCTCTCTCTCTCTCCTCACTCTCTTTTGAAGAAACTAACATGCATAGCTAAGTCCGGGCTATTTTTAGTAGAGAGTAGGAATTCTGGTAGAATTAGAGACCATTAAAAAATACGGTACCATGTAGTTACCATGCAAACTGACGGTCTAAATAGTAGGTACCATGTAGCTCAGCCTATACAAGAGCTTTGAGAACAACAAAATATCAGGATCCCGATTTTTTTTTAGAAATTTGGACTATACTAACTAGTGGATGTGGTCTATTCATCAGTTAACTGGAGACCGTCTAAGCCCTGACCTCTCTTTTCAAACCGACGAACCTGCACTACGTCGCCTTGCGGATAGACATACCCATTTTCTATTTTTCTTCTGGTCAACTCGTCATCTAATTTTTATTTTTTGCCATCCAGTTTTCTTCATCTTCTGAAATAGTAAGATTTTTTTTGTTTGCAAGAGAAGAAGTTTATGCATTTTTCAATTTTATGTCTTCACAATGTGTTTCACACCGAGATATTAAAAACAATTCTATCAAATGTGGTGTGGCGAAAACTGGAAAAGCGTTGAAAGTTACCTCCTCGATGACCGCGCTGCGGAAAGACTGCACCTTTCTAGCGCTCAGCATGTGGTTGGTGAGGAGCTTCCTTGCCTGCCGCCAGCCTTGGCCATATGGCGCAAAGGCGACGTCGGACGAGCCGTACAAGAGGATGTCGGTGACCACAGAGTGCGGCCGTGACGCCAAGACGTAGTCGTACGTGCGCAGCACCGCCTCTGCGGCACGTGGCGACGACACGACGAGCGTCGGCACGGCTCCGAGACGGAGGAGCATCACGTCGGGGCCGTGCTTCCTGGCGAGGCTGCGGAGCGAGACGTGTGGGAGCGAGCCGAGGAGGTGCAGGTGGCCGACGATGGGCAGTGCCGGTGGTGATGGCGGGAGTCTGCTTTCTCGCTGCAGCCTTCTTCCTGTCTTCCAAGTGAACCAGTAATAAAGCACAGACAAGAGGAAGAGCGGGAAGAAGAACAGAAACCATGCCGGCGGAGGCGTCTCTAGCATGGCGAGATCAGCACTTTCTGGAGCTCTGCGGCCCAATTGTTCTTCTGAACCAGCTTAGTTTATCATCACAAGCTCGATCGGTTGCTTATAAGCTAGCCAGGCGCCCAGGCAGATTAGTAAAAACGACAACCGCTGTGGGGTGCACTCAACTTGGAGCAATTAGTTAGGCGACAACGTAGCTTTCATTCTTGAAAATATACAAGTTAGCCTTTGGCTCTTTGTTACATGTTTTATGAACTTTCTGTGACCCCTCAAAAAAGAAAAGGTGGAAAATACAATGGACTGGCTACGGACTAGTTGCGTGAAAAAATAATTTGGGCACGTCCATTTTTTCTGAGTGCAGCAAAATCAAAATCGATTTGCAATTATTTGGCCCGATCAATTATTTAGAGGAGTACTCGACCCTTTGCAACCACCAAACAGAAGCCTGCTAAATACTTGGGCACTGTCTGAAACATAACAGAAAGTGACTCAATACCTGGTAAGACACAAGACAAAAATAAAAAATATGAAAAAAATATAGGAAACAAAATATGAAGTTTCCTCAGGAAAAATGAATTAGTGGTGTTGGTATTACCCTTTATGAAAGAAGAAAATAAAAGGAAAAAATGACAAAAAATGCGCACAATTTACCTAGAAATTGCCCCTTTTACATTATGCAAAAATACACACATATAATAGTTAAATTTTCACATTTTTCTTTCAAAAATGAACGAATTAGTGGCACTGGTATTACCCTTAAAAAAGAAAGAAAATGTAATAAAAACTATAATGAAGTATTCCAAGTAATAATGAATTAGTGGCACCGGTATTACCGTTATAGAAGAAACAAAATGTAATAAAAACTATAATGAAGTATTCCAATTAATAATAAATTAGTGGCACTGGTATTACCGTTAAAGAAGAAAAAAATGTAAAAAAAACTATAAGGAAGTATTCCAAGTAATAATGAATTAGTGGCACATGTCAAAATAATAATGAATTATTGGCATTGGTATTACCCTCTAAAAATAAAGAAAAATGAAAGACACACAACTTCCCACTAAAATTTTCCTTTTTGTAATACGCTAAAAGTAAGCATCTAATAGTGTATGTCTGGCAATCTAGTATAGTTTAAACACATGTTGAATGAGGAAAGAATGAATCTATAATACCTAAATAGTTCATCCCACTAACCTATTTCTCTTGACAGGCAGCCTGTCCACATCATCTAACATGCCCTACTAAATTTCATGCATTCTTGTGCTGCCATCTCATCCTACTTTGCTCGCACCGTCCCTCATGCTAAATTTTTGGCCACCTCTCCTTCGAATTGATTTTTGCAGCTGGGCTGCACTTCTAACCAATGGCAGCTTGAATGGGCTATACCGGGCCACTTCTCATTAAGTGTTTTTATTTAGCTTTTTGTTTCCCGAAGCGTCATCGTCTACACAAGCCTTCCCTCACGTTGTTTCCTTCACGACACTTCATCTCATCTGTTATTGCCCTTCCTTTCGTCTCCTCCCGTTCGTTTATATCTGCGAGAAACCACTGATGATTTCCTTCTGCCCCTTCGTCTAATCGCTGGATTGAACATACAGTGTGATCTCTTATTACCCGGATGGTTCCCTTCATCTTCCCTTAATCAATAATCTCTTCAATTTTCCATAGATTAACGGTTCCCCCTTCACATCCTCGCCCTGCATGCACTCATATCCCGCTATATACGGCTTCTGCGGTATGCTGCAAACCTCTTTGACCACCATTACACAGCCTGCATCATATACATGCCTTCACAGCGTGCATACAGACCAGCTGAGAAAGGGGAGATGGAATCCGTGGTGGAGGAGATCTTGCCGTCTTATGAGAGATCCTACTGGTGTTGCCAACGCCGCCCGTGCGCCACGGCCACTGTGCCACCACGCAATGGGCTGATATCATCATCGACCCCTATCTCTTCAACGGCGCCCATATCGTCATCAGCGCCGACGTCGCAGCAGAGTTCCTGCCCATCTCCGAGACCAGGTGTTTGGCAGGACCGCAGGAGACCTGAGACACGACGGTGTGTAGAATAATATTACCATGTGCTGCGCGGCTGCAGCACCACCGCACTGGCCAGCGGTACAGCCCGACGAACACATGCAACGATTTTCCTCTACATCACGAGGTCACTGCTACCCCATAGACACTTCCGCCTCTCGCCCTCATAGCATCCCACGTATCCCTGTGCTACACCCAGGCCAAATACAATTCTTCATCTCTCTCATGTTAGTTTAGTACGATTTTGGTATTTTTATAGATTATTTGATTTTTAGCAGAAATAGAGCATATGTCCAATTCATTTCAGGCATGTTGTTCCCAACTGTGTACATCATTCTGTGATAGATATGATTGCCATTGTTGGTCTCCTACTGCAGGGTTCTATTCTTTAAAATCAAAGGAAATAAGAAACTATTGTTATGATAAATTTATATATGGTGCCTATGGCTACATGCTTGCTAACAACGTTGGTTGAAATTGAACACATGCCTAATGTTAGATAAATACTCCTATATAACTCAAAAGACGGAACATACAAGTCCTCGAGATAAGTACTTCCTGGTTTTTATAGGTCCTTTTTGTTTGCTTAGTTTGTTGTTACATTACAATTTAGAGATGCCTTGTGTTTGTAGTGGTTGTTCAGTTGAATGTGCAGCTTTAATGCATCCTTAGTTCACATACATGTCATGTTTGTATGGAGGATGTCATTCTCCTGCATACTCCGCCCTTTGAAGTTCAAGTGTGATTAAAAATAAGGGCCATGGTGTGTTTGTTGATTGGAGTTATCATTTTTGTTCACTTCAAACCATGTATGTGTAACTACAGTCAAACAATCTTCTCTATGTCTCGCACTTGGATATTATCTCAAACATACACCTTCACTTGACAAACATAAGCTAGCTTCTAACTAAAGGTTGCACTATAAAATGTTTTAGCGAAGTACCGAATTTAGTTATTTGTCATGAATAATACTTCTCCACTATCGATACCATGATACGTTTTTATTGTTCCCGTTACAACCCTAGCCTAAAAAGTCTGCCTTCGCTTAGAGGACCATGTAGGACCCGTTATGTTGGCCTTTCGTTTATATATTTTTTTTCCCACTTGGGAACAATGTCATTTCTATTCGAGTGTTTTAATATTGTGAGACTCGCAAATTAACATGACATTTCTCTAATGCATTTACAACAGGTACCCACATTATATTATCTTGAATTATCATGGGAAAATCGCATAATACTCCATGTTAGCTATACATTCTATTATAGAAATACAGAGATACCTATTATATATAGCTAGATGAACACATAAGAAGTCCCGCAGCAACGCGCGGGTATCATCTAGTTAATGGAATTGCTATTACCCTTTACAAAGAAAGAAAATAAAAAAAATGTTCACAAAATTTGCATACAATTTACACGGAGATTGTTTTTTATATAGTATGCACAATAAGCATGTAATAGTGAATTTTCTGGAAAAAAATGTTGAATGATTAGTGGAATTTGTATTACCCAAATGAATAAAACTAGTTGGGTGATCAGCGCATTTGTGCGGCTAGGTTTACTATGTATTGTTATGTGCTATGTTGCAAACTACCATTTGACTTGTACTTCGATGTTCTATTAGCATCGAAATAGTGAAAATAATAAACCAATTCATTCTTGCGTATTTGATGGAGTGTGCATTATGTTGTTGACAATGATAATTTGTTGTCTAATAACAACAATGGAGTGTGCATCGAACGCCGATTTTTCTGACATGATGATATGCAAGTCTTGTACACAGTTCAGATACATGGATATCCCTTTTTTGTTCTTTCGGTTGTACTATAGCTCCAATTTGCATTAGGTTTGCCATTTATTTTACATTACCAGACTTGTGCATGTTGATATATCTAAGCACTATATGCATGTTGATACACTGGTGACTGATGGATGACATGTTGACATTGAGCTCCTCTCACCGTATTTTGATACATATTATTAAATAGATCTATATTTGCTAATTATATTTAATTTCTATTCTAGATTCGATTTTAGGTTGAATTTCTTACATAAATGCAATTTGGTTAATCATATTTATGACCTTCATATGGAGTTTGTATGGGATAGAAAACACTAACTATGTTTCGTTTATTACTCCAAACTCAGTTGCATTCTTCTATCCCATGCATATTCAACAATTCATTCGTTTAACCAGTTAACTTGCTTATTCATCCCTACATGTAGGGTCACCGAGTAGCCGATAAATTTATAAATAATCCGATTAATTGATTAAATGACTGATTAATGTGCCGAGTAAACTATTAATCCCCTACTCGGCAGCCAACCCAGAAATGACCAGTTAACGTTTTCCCCAAAAATGCTTTTATCTATATAATAGTTCAGAGTTTTATCTACGGTGCATTTGTAAAACAAAATTCTCATGGTAGATCGAACAAATATGCCAGTTATAGAAGCATGAGAATAGATAATTTAAAGCCGATTTAGACCAATGAAAGAGATCTCTGCTTAGAAGTATATGATCCACGTATTTACATACAGCTGGGTGGTTGTTTGGATAACAAATATTAGCGTTGATTTTATAGAAAACCAGTTTTTACCTGATTTTTAGGAAAACCAGTTTTACTAACTTTTTTTGTTAATAATCAGTTTATAGAATACCACGTTTGGGTTGAAAGGTGTGTTTGTCCAGTTCCCTACTCTCCGGTGATCTTCTCATTTTCGAATTTCCGTCGATGGAACGCAGGTACTGGATCTGGGTAGTTCATCTCGCCGGACGGCCACGCACACGCACACGCACACGTAGAATCTTGCTACCGTGGGCAAGCAGCTGGAACGATTCGATCTGCCAGCTGTGAAATGTACGAAACGCAGACGTAGCAAGAGACAAAAGAGGATCCATGGCAAAAGCATCCTCGGATCCACCTTTCTCTTGGTCGTTCACGCTGCATGCACGTCGGGGTTCATGGCCATGGCGCCACTACCTGTGACTATGCACCCTCGCCATTGGGGTTAAGGAAGCAAGGCTTGTGCCCACGGGTGCAAACCGACGCCAAGCTGCAGCCATACATGATCCCTCCTGCTTTGTTGTCGCGTGCTGCAACTATGGCTCGCCGCGAACATTGAACGAGCTGATCTCGGCAGCGGCGACGACGATCAGGACCGACGACGCGGCAGCCGCAGCGCGGCAGCTAGACGAGAACGTACAGCCACCAGGTAAATCCCGCCGGCGAGCCCATCACAGCCGTCGCCGTCTTACTGGCTCTCGAGCAAGGCCGGCGATATGTAGTCAAGGACGTAGCAATGGTGGTAACCAGCCTCGGTAGCTTCTCTTCGCTCATGAACGGCCCGCCAGGATCGGCAACGGAGAGGAACGAGGATACGCAAATCGAGTTTTTACAAAAACGACTAATAGTTGTTTTTGTACAAACGCGAAATTCTGGGTTTTAGAGAATTCGGTTTGGCATATTCACGGATTAGTTAGGCAAGCCAAACGTGGTTTTAGGTTGTTAGACCGTTTTCCTAGTTTATATAGAACGGATTTTGTATAAGCCATTTATTCAAACAATGTAAGTACCCACTTATTTTGGATCGGTGGGAGTAACTTTTAGCTTGTGGGTACAACCTGCTTATGTGCTACACTCCCGCAGTCCTTTTTCACACAAAATATAGAGTGCGTACTAATTTCACATGTCATTGTCCTCACTTACTCATGTGATCTAGGCTAGTACTTGTTTTTGACAAAGGGAATATATTAATATCGCGAAGATACCAATTACAGCCGATCTCTGGAACAACGCAATATCGTAAAGACATTGCAGATGCACACAGCCAAAAGACAATAAGAAGAAGAAATAAAAAGATCTAGCAACAGTGGTCAATTGCTCGTTGCTGCAGCACGAACCATCACCTAGACAACACCCAAAGTCCTAATTCTGCAAAAGCGACGCCTCCAAGAAGGAAACAGTGCAGAAGCACCATCATCGCCCGATCCTAAATTTTAGATTTTCACCCTAGAGAAGATCCGCGCTCTCAAAACAATGCCTTCAACAAGGTCACTGCCAAGCACCAGTTGAGGCCAGTCCTTGGGGTTTCACCATGAAAGCTAAGACTCTGTACTCCGCCTGTGCTGCCGCCCCCACTCGCCGATGCCGCTGCCACGAGTCACGAATCACCAAGCAAAGTCCTCTTCGCCACGAAGACTCGATCCGCTATTACAAGACCTGAGACCTCAGCCACCATAACGTTCCCCGTCAGTGTCTTCACCATGGAAATCAAAATACCGACGTGTCCCATACTGTCAACAGACAACGAAGCTTCGCGTCACACCCTCCCGAAGCTACTCGGGCTGAAATCGGGGCGCACATGGCTGAATCCCATCCGATCCAGAAGTCTACAGATGTCAAGCACCCAATGAAGATCTCCATCGGAGTATTGCGGAACTCATCTATGACCAGATCCATGAGAGCCGGCTACCGGCAGAACACCATCTTAGAGCAAAAAGAACAAAAGGAACGCGCCACCCGCCGACTCCCAACAGCAGGCCGGAGATCTCAGGGGGCACCACCGCCACACCTGCACCACGCAGAGATGAGTAGTCGAGCCACACCGAGCACCCTTGGAACCAGACACCGTGCCGCCCTCGCGGCCGCAGAGGCAGTCGTGGTCGCCGGAGAAATCTGGGGCCGCCGCCCCATCGCCCATCTCCGACGTAAGAACCATGCCGACCAGGGCTGCGTTGGAGCTCCAGCTGAAGATCCCACAAAGCGAGAGGCATGGGCCCCCGCCGCCTTTAGTCGCGCGAGGAGGATGAGGACCCGCCACCGCCGTCAGCCTCGCGGCCTTAGACCGGAGGCGTTCTTCGGCGGCGGTGAGGGGACGAGGGGAGGAGAAGGAAGGGGCGACGACACACTCGTGGGATCAACTTGTGTCGCCCCTCCTGGGAGCAACGTGGGGGCTTTCCCCTTTTTTCCGTGGCCCCCTACTTGTTGTACTCACAATAGACTATACAACTTGGGTGGATTAGTAGTATTCTTTACTTTATTTTATGTTAGCTTAAAAAATGACTCGAGCCGCAAAGTCTATAACCTTAATATTTCCTATGTTGCCCATGATGATTTTTTTCTTTCTTTTTGTTACTTGAAATCTCCGTCACGCGCATTGCATACTGCTAGACCCTTTTTTTAAAGGTGTACTGCTTAGACTTGCAGCTTGTGATATATCATTGTTGTATTCGATATGCATCCATGTTATCACAACATGGCCTATGTTATGGAGTATAACTTCAATCATAGGGATCGATTTCTAGTCACCTGAGGTATAGGAGATCGTTTTTGGGCCTGGACTTGTTGAATTCTGGGTGGTCAATTAATTTGCAATTTTACTGCGACATTGTGTAAAGAAGTGTTTGGAAGTCATAATTGCAGAATATTTTTTTCGTGTTTCGTACTAATAAAACATTTTCATGCATGCTAGTTTTTTTTTACGTGTATGCCCATTGATTATGGATCCATCAGGAATTGCATGAGTCTACTCAAAAAAACTTGTGTGAATCGGTTTGTCTAGTTATCTAACTGTTCCGGCTTGCTATTCGCCCCCAAAAAATCATATTCACCTAAAAAAAGGTCCCTGCTTGCTTAAGTCATAGTTTTAAGACTCCCATAACTATCCATCCATGCATGGGTAACCGAAATAAAGGCTTAGCCAATGAGAGTCCTGCTTGCTTACGTATAGATTTAGGACTCCCACCACGATCCAGCTCTGCAAGGCCGACCGAACATGCCATGGATCTATATTGATGAATCTCAGCTTTTGATATGTCTGAAGAGCAAGTACAATAAGGTGATGTAGGCGGGCTGTAAGACATTAAATATTATATTTTTGTTTACTTGGAAGAGAGAGAAGAGAAGCGGGCTACTAATTAACAGCCGGCTGAAGCACGTGCTTCTAGGTACTTTGTGAGAGACTGGGGTGAGCCATGTATCAACAAAGTAGTACATATTTATATCTAGCTATTGTACTTGTTGACTATAAGCTTGGCTATATCTGACATGGCAACATCATATAGCCAGCAGCTGGCTATATTATTAACCATGCTCTAACATTGCAATGTTGAATCTTAGCCATTGGTTTTCTGCTATCCCTACCTAATAGTCCCTCCATTCCTAAATATAGGATGTATATATGACTCCTTTTTTGTACTCCTAGGAGTATGTATCAAGGAACCGAGGGTTTCTGCCCGTCCGTCGAGTTGTTTTGCAAAAAAGTCCCTGCATTTTCCTAAAATCAACCCGCCGTCCCGACTTAAGTCATACCGAGCCGTTATTTACGTTTTTTCGAAACCACCCCTGATATTTTAGGTAATTCATCCACGGACCAATTTAAGACAAACAAATGTTTTTCTAAATTATCCATATCTTTTAAACCGTAATTCCGATTTTAACATATTATATATGAAATTTGATTAGAAAAATATTTAGAATATGAATATGGTGTTATTTTACCTGATAAATATTTTCAAATATTACTTTGGAAAATATTTAAGTCAAAAAAATGATTTTCTAAATTATCCGTATCTTTTAAACCGCAACTCTGATTTTAATATGTTATATATGAAATTTGATTAGATAAATGTGCAGAATCTGAATATGATGTTATTTTTACCTGTTAAATATTATTTAAATATTATTTTAGAAGCACGATCCGTTTTTGTTTTGTACCAGCGATGATTCTTATGGACCGTATTACAAATAAACACCCACTAAAACCATATAGGAAAAGAAAACATCACTAACTACACATGCATACATCTGAAAAAACCAGCTGGCAAAAACAAAAGATTTCTCATCGCGAGAGTGAGAGAGAGAGAGAGAGAGGGAGAGAGAGATGCCTTAGGATTAACCACATTCAAACACATTTTGATTTGTGTGAACACTGAGGCCACCGCCGGCGAGGTTGAGAAGGCGAATAAGCGGCAAAGCAAATGTGATGTCTCGCTAAAATAAAGGAGATAGACCTATTGTGGTCTTGAGTGATGGTTGTTGGACTAAGAGCGTGTTTTTTTTTCTTCCGTTGAAACACAAGGGCTCTTTGCTAGTTTATAATAATATATATAATTGATTGATAGATTTTGCAAAGCTTCCGCATATCGGATCACTCCAATACATGGATGCATCTGCATCGCCCTTCTATTTCACACAATATGCAGGCAGATCTTATTTGACACCCACGAGCGTCCAAATGTCGCGGTTTCACTAAAGGCAGATCCTATTTAGACGGGCCGGCCTTTATCAGTTGTTTCATCTACTGCGCCCAAAACTATCATTCCCTTTTTCTTCTCCCTAAATTAAATGAATATCGTCTGGTTGGTTTAAGTTTGCATCAAATTTGATCAACTTCGTTAAATTCTGTTTGGTATTCAACCAGACATATGCGACTACAGAAAAAGGGTTTTCCCCGCTTTGTATACAAAGCAATCAACCGAGACAACCAACGATAGGTGCTGGGGCGGAAGCAGCACAGTCACACCCAAAAGAAATGAAAGAGAAAATACAAGAGAAACAAATGCCGACAACGGCGGATCGACAAAAAAACAAAGAAGCCTCGTGGCCGCTGCATCCACCAGAGATCGCCCACCAAGCTCCGAGCCTCCGAAACACCGTTACAAATCAACACCTCCAAGAAGGGACGCGATGAGGACGACGCTACTGCCAAGGGTTTTCCCCGGTACGCGGTGAGGAGAGAGGAAGGGTAGCCCCGACGCCCTCCAGAAAGGTCCGGCGGCACCCTCATGCGCCACCGCATCGGTGTCGGCCAAGCCAACAAGGGTTTCTCCCGATCCCAACCTTCACCTCAGGCACTCTGAAGCTCGGCACTAAAAATACCCCCACCCTGCTCCAACCCTGTCACGAAGCTTCCCACGCTGTCTCACCACGACACCGTGAAGTATGGCCTGCACAATGAAGAAGAGGAGCCGGGACTAGGGAAGCAGCACCGTCGGCACGCGGGAGGGCCCCACCTCCACCGTCGAAGACGGTAGCTGTCCGGACGCAATAGCAGGAACATACCAGGCACGTTGCCGCACAGGCTCGGTCGGGATCTCCGAGACCCTTAAAGTTCCCGCCTTCGCGCTGCAGCCGGCACGCCGTCGGCGCCACCCGCCTTTTCCAAGCCGCTCCTCTGCCTCACCCCGCAGAAGACAACGAAGCCACGCCGGGGACCAACCCGCTAAGACCCAGATGGGGCCCACAAGGCCCGAATCTGAGCCGGGGGCTCATCGCCGGTCACCCCGCGCCAACATGCTGCCCCGCCGCCAAGGAGCAGCGCCGGCACCACGTCCACCGCCGGCCACCCTGCCGGGTCACCGGACCGCTGCCTTGCCAAGCGACACCGCCGCCGCTCCGGGCCAGGAGGACGCGCGCGCGGGGAGAGGAGATCTTGCCGCCGCAGGAACCCCCTGGGCCTGAGCCGAGGGCGCCCGCTGGCGACGGCAGGGGAGAATATGAGGGAAGCGAGGCTGGGAGCACAGGCGCGGGAGCCGCCCCGGCCGCCTCCCGGGGAGGCGGTGCGAGGGCGGACAGAGGGGCTGGGAAGGAAGGGCGGGGGAAGGGGGCCTGATCCGGGCCGCGCGCCGCCGAGGGCGGCCGGATCCCGCCGGATACGGGCTGGGGAAGGTGGCGGCGGCGAGGGTTTCAGGGGGAGGGAGCGGTCACGGGAGGGAGTGGGTCCAAGAGCTCTCTTTGGTGTGAATTTGGACCCTCGACATATGCGACTAGCTTTAGATGACCGACTACTGCATCCGTGTCTGTGAACTAGTCCCCCGTCTGCGAACAGATACGGCGTCCGTTTTGCGTGTCGTCATGGGAGATGCCCTAACAAAACTTACTAGTGGCATGCGGACTAGAGGCCACGCTACCAGGCCCGACTCAAAACCAAGCCTGACCTAGCCTGCTGGCATCCTCCTCCTTCATTTGTCTTGCGTCTCTCACCCGACTCTCTCACTAGTGGCAATACATTTTGTCCAAAGAATACAATTTTTTTTGCGGGATCAAAGAATGCAAAATTTAGCCTCGTCTTGTTCACTCTAGAAGGTGAAGGTCAGAATGATTGACAACATAGGAGAAAGGGTAATTGGATTCTGATTCTTTGCCCCTAATTAAATCACGTATCACACGAGCTATCCATGGATGTCATTTAGCGAGCAATATGCATGGATGTCATTTTTTAGTTTGAGCACTGGTAACTCGTCAGCATCTCCCGCATGCTCATCGAAGCACAGTACTGAGACTAGTGCGTGTGTGGAAGAGAATGGATCCGGACAGTGAGCGTACGGGGTCGACGGACACCCACAGAAACCCGGCCAGCCTCAGTGCAAGATTCCAAATCACGAGCCGGCGCCTCGCAACCAACCTTGGCTTGTCTTCTAGATGTGACCTGTGATTATCATTGTCACGCAAGAGAAGAGAAGAGAAGAGAAGAGGCCACGACACCCATGGGACGCCCGCAGTTGAATTGTGGTCGGGAGCACGTACGAGGTTGTCACATCTGCAGAAGGTGGCATATGTGACAACAGTACGTACGTCTGAAAAACGAGCAAGTTAACTTGTACCTATGTGTGTAACCCATCCATCATCGGGAGAAGGCCTCAGGATCTTAACGTACGATCTGGACTGCTGCTTTGGCTCCACAACACTACAGTGAAGAAACAGACGACAGCGATGATAGTACGAGCCTGTGCACTCGAACGGTCGGCAAATGGAATCTCTCTAGGTTGCCCCTGATGCATCTGCACTTGCCAATTTCAAATCGTTTAAAAAAAGTTCTTTTTTTCTAGGCCACATATTAGCTCGTATGTGCTTTCATTAATGTAGAGGCCAGGAGTGTAGCTCTCTCTTCTGTTTTCTACATAAACTAAAAAATATATCATACTATGAAGCCCTAGTTGTATGAACATAACGTTTTCTTAGATTCGATGTACAAATCATGTACAAATCAAATAATCCATGGAATTGCACACGAGTTTTAAACCTATGTAGATTCGATGTCTATAAATCATATGCATATATGTATATAAAAAACTACTTCTGGAATACATTTGTTTTTTTTTGTTGATTTTTGAAATATGCTATTATAAAAATTAGCTATAATTAGGACTGATAATTTTGCTGGCATGATCTAGCTGATGGTGGATTTAACAATTCATGGAGAAGGGACTAATATTGACTTGGTGTCCTAAGTTAAACTATGTACCACCATGCTATCCCAGACTCGTAGTTTTTCAATAACAAGCACCTTTACAGACACATAATACGACATTTATGAGATACGAGCGCAATGAGTATACACCTAATCTCTGCATAATTAAGATGCACGTCGTGACCGCCGGTGTCGTCTGGTCTACAACGACAACGTCCTGGCCACTGCTTTTATACGTTCAAGGGTTTAAACAAGTTTGCTCCGTTGAGACGGGGGTCCAGTCGCGGCAATGAGCTTTGCTCACGGCGCACTGGTGCTGGATGCAAGAGAAAAAAGAGTTTGGTACCCTCATAGTTTAGAACTGATGTTTTAATTTTTGAAATGGTGTTTTTATAAGGGTTTGTGCTACTTAATATATGACTTTTCGGCCTTTTTTCAAAGAAAAAAGATGCACGCGGCCAACACTCGGTTCCAACAGACTTATTTAGGTAATCTTGGATTTGTGGTTGTATTGGCAAAGTTGCTTTACTAGAAACTTAGAGGAAACCCTAGTTTCTGAAAATTACTGATCTTTTTTTAACACCAAATAAAAAATAGTACATGTCCCCAGGGGACAGGGCAACTCTGAGACTGGGACTCGCAACCAAACCTTGACTTGTTTTCCAGATGTGATCTGTCATTATCATTGAAGAGAATAGAAGAGAAGAGAAGAGGCCACAACACCCATGGGACGCCCGCGGTTGAATTGTGGTCGGGAGCATGTACGAGGTTGTCACATCTGCAGAAGGTGGCATATGTGACAACAGTACGTACGTCTGAAAAACGAGCAAGTTAACCTGTACGTATGTGTGTAACCCATCCATCATCGGGAGAAGGCCTCAGGATCTAGGGTTTCCACAACACTACAGTGAAGAAACAGACGGCGGGATGATAGTACGAGCCTGTGCACATTCGGACGGTTGGCAAATGGAATTTCTCTTGGCTGTCCCTGATGCATCTGCACTTTCCAATTTCAAATCGTTTAAAAAAAGTTCTTTTTTCTAGGTCACATATTGGCTCGCATGTGCTTTTATTAATGTATAGAGGCCAGGAGTGTTGCTCTCTCTTCCTGTTTTCTACATAAACTTGAAAATATATCATACTATGAAGCCCTAGTTGTATGAACATAACGTTTTCTTATTGTTTCTAGCTTATACCTATTTTCAAAAATTTATGTATGTCCTTTTTTCTTTTCTGCGGCGGATGGGCCGTAGAGTGTGCAGTTCTTGTCAGGTTGCCCAAGAGGTAGTGTGGGAATTGATAGGTAGGGTCAGAATATCATCTTATCACGCCACTTATATGAAGATCAAGGACGACGATCAACTATGCAAATCATTGCACAATGTCGATCATGTCACTTCTATTAATTAGATATGGAACAACAAAGAATACTTACCATAGCACTTGAAAGTTTTAAGTGGAGAGTGATCGTTGGAACCCATAAAAATGAACTATCCGTAATCTCTTTTTGGCACTACGCATACTCTTAATGGCCTTAATTTTATCTTACAAGCTAGTGTAGATTTGATTTAATTGGACTAAGTACTAGCCTTGCAAACTAATTTCGCTAATTAAGGCTTTGTTCTTGATGAGTTGGCCTCAGGAAAGCTAGGCATTATCCTTGCTATCATTTTTATCTACATTAAATTCCAGGTCAACAAATGAGTGGATGATCTTTTAGTACTAGTTGCAATAATTTCATTATTAAACTTTATGTTCCTTATGGATGTTTCTTGCTCGTGCATGATTAATGGTTGAGCATGTGGAAGATCTGATGAGTGGATCTTACACCCTTCATTTCCAGAGTTGAATCTTGACATTCCCACGAATGTTCTGGGATTATCCTATAAGTTATCTACACATGAGCATTTAATTGCGAGATGTGCAAATGTCACTTTGTATTTCATTACATGTATGCCTGAAAAAGGAGAGATTATCATATCTCCTTAATATTGAGACAATTTTCATATATGGTACATTACCAGATTAGAATCTATAGAGAACAACGATCACCAATGCTATGTCTTATGTCACAAGCCCTAATACACATGATTGAAGATTTATTTAAGGAGGAGAGGATGCACTGGAAATAGATTTCCAGTCCCAGCCACCGAAGTTCGTGGATTGATCTACCTTTTTATTGTAGGCAGTCTATCACAGGCCTCATACTCACCCCCATCATCACCACCACCTCCATTTAGATCAAGCCCTAGTACCCCATCAATCGGTTTGGACTAGTACATAAACGGACATTAGAGGCGATTGAAAGATACACTTTGCAGCGCTAAAACCACTAGTCGTGTATCATCCCAATTTTCCAAATTAGGATGTTAATAGAGGCATATCACTGTTTCATGCATTTTTGAATGTTAGAATGTTCAAAATGATTTAGAACTGAGAGAAGAGTGAAAATAACACGACTTCTTCAAACTAATGTTGGAATTCCTTGGATAGGGCCTTAGGACTGGAGATTTTGGATCTCGATGTGATGAACAAGAGCTTACTATGCAAGTGTAATCTGAAGGCCTATGGCACCAATTAATTTCAAATAAACACCGTAGTGACCAGGTGTTGTATGACGTGACAACTGGTGTGGGTGGATCACATTTCTTCTAGGGTCTGTCACATTCCAGTGAAATATTTCAAAAAACACATTCAAAATATTATAAATTACATACTAGTTAAATCATGGACATGTTGAGGCTAAAATCATGTGGAAATATAAGAAAGATAAGAATAAGTACCACTTGGTCAATTGCCATACAATCTGTGTGCCTAAAGACTATAGCAGACTAGGAATTCTGGATCTCAATTTGTACAAACAAGAGCTTACTGTGCAAGCGGGTATGGAAATTGGAGAATTCTAAAGGCTTATGGCAGCAATTGATTTCAAATAAATACCCGAGTGACGGGGTGTTGTCTGTGGTGACAACTGGCATGGCCGAAAGAGGATGACATTTCTAGCTAGATCCAAGTCATTTTAGTTAAATATTCAAAAAAACATGCACTCTAAGAATTGTTAGTATTGGGGGATAACGCTCTTTGGGGTTGTTTTTTGGCGTGGAGCTAGACCTGGTTGAACATTTCATTAGTCTCTACAATATAGCCTTCACTAAGAGCATCACACTGCAGCACGTCCGGAATGATGGCTGGTATTCCTTCGGTTTCAGAGGGAATATGTGGCTGATGCTTCTACTCCGTGGACAACGTTGAAAGATGATGTGGATAATTTTATCTTACCTAGGTGTAAGGATATGGTAAGGTGGAAGCTAAATGAGAATGGTGATTTCAATGTCAAAGACTTGTATTTGCACCTCAAAGCTAGGGTAATAGCATCCTGTCAAAAGATAACTTGGTGCAAAGAGTATGGGTTGGCAATAGGGATGGCAATGGTTACCCATTACCAGTGTACCCTGCAGGTAAATATCTTATTAGGGCAAGCATATGAGGCAAAAATATATCCATGGGTATATAAATAGTGAAATCTCAAGCTAATCAGTTAGAGCGAGTACAATAAATGATCGTATAACCCATACTCCTGATACACATATAAATGAACAAAAATAAAGGAAAACAAAATATGAAGTTTCCTAAGGAAGAATGAATTAATGGTGTAGGTATTACCCTGTAAGGAGAAGAAATAGAAGGGCCTAATGAAAAGAATTGCAGACAAATTAAATAGATATTGCAGTTTTTACAATATGCAAAAATACAGACATATAATAGTTGAATTTTCGCGAGAAAAAGGTTTCAAAAGATGAATGAATTAGTGGCACTCGTATTACCCTTAAAGATGAAAGGAAATGTCATAAACTATAATGAATTATTCCAAGTAATAAAGAATTAGTGGCGTTTGTATTACCCATTTAAACGAAAAAAGAAATGAAAAAAACACACAACTTCGCACTGAAATTTGGATTTTTGTAAAATAAAAAAGAAAATAATAGTGTACGTTTGGCAATCTACTATAATTTACACACATATTGAATAGTTCTTGCGTGTATACTTACAGAAAAAATGAAGTTTTCTGAGGAAAGAATGAATTAGTGGCATTGTCATTACCCATTATGAAGAAATAAAATTTTAAAAATCATGAAATTTCCATGCAATTTACACATGAATTTAACTTTTATATATTATGCAAATATAAACAAATAATATGAAATTTTGTCAAAAAAAATGTTTTCCAAGAATGAATCAATTAGTGGCATTGGTATTACTCTTTAAAACTGAATAAAATGAAAATATAAAAGTGAAGTTTTCCGATAAATAATGAATTGTTGACATTGGTCTTACCCTTTTAGAAGAAAGAAAATGATTTAAAAACATGCACACATGTTATGTATTACTTATGTATGTGCACTTACACTCCCCTAATGTCCCCGAAAATACCAATAGAGAAAAAACTTCTAAGAAGAGAAACAAAAGAAAAAAAAATGCATAAAACAGAAGAAAAAATAGGCAATTTGTAACTAGCTTCAAACCAAATATAGAAGAAATTTGACTGACCACAAACATGGCAAGTGAAAATTTTAGCTCAAGAACCATGCGACAAAATAAGTTAAAAAAGAAAGCACGAATCTTGACAAGAGAATCAATGGTCCAAAAAATCGACTTACCAACATTTTAAAAGAGGTAACTTACATATAGGTAAAGTGAAAATACAAACACTATGGGCTAGACAACTGCAACCCGATCTTTAGTAGACTCGGTACGACAACAACCCGAATCGTCTAATGTATCAACAGAAATTAAGTCACAAATAAAATATTTTTCCTATAAGTCTGCTCAGCTATCCGGAAAAAGCATTATTACATTCGATGTGTCAAATCGGCGGGCAAACGCACAGCCAAACCCCGGTGTGAGAATTTGGGCCTGCCCACTATAGCAGAGTGTGCCAGTCGATTTACTGAACCTTGTAGAAATTTCCCTGAAGTGGTATTTTGTTTCTTTTGCTGATTTTCCATTTTTTTTTTGTTTCTCATTTTCGTTTTTTATTTTTCCATTCTATTATTTTCCCATTTCACTATTTTCTTTGCCTTTTCCCGTTTTCCGTATCTTCTTCAAAAATAATCGAGAAACATCCGATTGTTTTAAAAATTGCTCACGTATTTATGATTTGGTTCAATTATTTTAACTAATGGCATTTTAGAATTTTTACTAACAAATACAAAAAAAGCTAGAATTCAACAATATGTTTGTTCATAATTGATTTTTTTCAGAAATTTTAAGAAATGTTCCTGTTTTTATTGTATTTTAAAATTATATAAATTATTCATGTTTTCAAATATTGAACATAAATTCAATAATGTTTGACAATTTATAAAAATGATCGTGGTTATAAAAAATGTCTGAACTTAGAAAATGTTCCTGCTTTCAATTTTTGTTGATAAATTCAGATATGTTCCAGATTCTAGAAAAGATCTCGCCATCAAAAATAGTTCACCGATCCATAACTATTTGTTTTTACCATATGGTGTTTCAAAAAATCTTTGTGTTTTCATTTTTCTAAACTATGTTGTGATTTTAGATAAATGTTTGGAATTTTCTAAAAAAATCATGTTTTCATAAACTAATCGTGATTTTAAAATTTTGTTTACATTTGTCAAAAAAATCATAATTCATAAAGTTTTTCTCATTTTTTGAAGTTCTTTCTGAATTTTCCAAAATTGTTCTGATTTTTAAAAATATATTTGGGATTTCAAAAATTATTTGATTTACTAAGAATATAGTCGGCATTTTGAAATTATTCAAAGCTTTTTTCAAGAAATGTTGTGAATGTTTTGAAAAATGTCTTCATATATGTACACTGCTGCGTGTGCTAATAAACTTCATGTTATCCATCATCGGTAGTTGTTGTCGGTGAAGTGGCTAGTTGCACGGGCCGGTGGGGCGGCTCAGTTGTGCGTGGAGCTTGTGCTCGGTTTCCGATTTGACACAAAAAAAATACATTCCAAATTTTGTAAAAAAAGATTACATGTTGAATGGACCTCACTAAGCCAGCCATAGTCGAAACGTTGTTCATTAAAAGATGTTCATTGTGTAGTAAAAATATTCATACATTTAAGAACTATTCTTGTAGGTAAATAAGAAAAACTTCACAATTTTTTTAAAAGACATGAAAATAAAGAAAACATAAGAAAAGTAAAATAATAGAAAGAAATAATAGAAAAAACAAGAAGTTAAAAAGGAAATAAAATACAACACAAGAACCAGGGGATAGTAGAGGGAAACTGGTAGAGAAAAATAAAAAATCATGGAAAATTGGTCATTAAAAAGTAGAGAAAGAAAGTAAATTGAAAAGAGAAATGCAAACCAAAACTATAAAAGAAAGAAGGAAACCGTAAGAAAATAAAGCCAACGAAGCAACAAATCGGAGTGAAAAGGAAAAAAATGGAAAAAAAAGAGAAGAAAGCCGCCAAAAGCCGCAAGTTTTTTAAGATGTACCGAGAAAACGTTAGAATGTAACGAAATTGCTCCCGAGTAGCTCCCGAAGTTGGGCTGGCCACCACACTCTTATGTCCGTTAGCCCAACAATTTGAGTATCAAATCAGGAATTCCAACCCATGCGATTAAAATCATATTGGAAACTTTAATTGTGTCTCTAAAAACATTTGCAGCGTAAAGTGGGCCCTTTAGGGACATGCCATATGTCCGCGGAGAAATCTAGACATGTTCGCACACAAGAGTTGGTTGATCCCCATTTGTCCGCCTGGGCAATGGTGCCTCTCATTTTCGAAACCCCATTTCCATGCACTCTGGTACTATCATTCAACGATAGAAATAGTTCATACAATGAGAATATCATAAAATAATTTGTTTAAATTGAAGAAAACACATAGTTCAAACATAAATATTATTCGAAGGATAGAGTTCAAGCGTAAAATTAATTATTTTCAGCATGAATCCGCATATGCTCCACACGATCATAGGTTGCACATGCGCTTGCTGGTATCGAAGTTGTCGATGCATATCCAGAAAGTTGATGGTACCCTCTGCATCTTGTTCCAGGAGGTGGACATGTACTGCAGGCCACTCAGAAGTGAGAACTATGGCGAGCACTGTCGCCCTCATCCTCCATAATCATGTTATTCAAGATCACACAATAAGTCATCACCTCCCTCAATGTCTTGGGATTCCACATATTTGGATCTCCACGAAAAATACCCCAACAAAGTTGTAGCACCGCAAATGCCCTCTCTACAAGTCTACATCCTTCCTAGTAGCTCCTTGCATTTGTGCAAATAGACATCTTTTTTTACTTGGGCCTTGGGGATATTCTTTCCAAACTCTCCCTATTGATGATAGATACCATCAGCAAAGTAGTATCCCCATGGTGTTGTCGGCCCGTTGACAGTATAGTTTCACGACGGAGCATCCCTATCCTAAAGTCTCTTAAACAAACGAGATTGATGAAGCACATTTATATTGTTTTGAGACCCTAAAATGCCAAAGAAAGCCTGGTAAATTCAAATGTAGTTTATGGCCACTACTTCAAGTATGATGGTGGCATCTTTTGGTGTGATCTTGGTATTTCCTTCACTAACCTACTAGACAGTTCTTTTGTTGCCAATGCATGAACTGTGAGCCTATTGAGAAAGCCAAAGGATCACATGAAAGATCACTAGCAAGGTTAATGCGTTGATTCTAGTTCCGAAGGTGGATCGGCGGAAGACGGTGGCAGTGGCCTCTGGAGCGTGTGCATGCAGCGCCCGCTAAGAAGGCCTCTTGTTTTAGATGTTCGGCGTTGGTCTGAGGTTTGGGCAGGCGGCTCAGATCATGTGCACCCCTCCATCAAGTTGGTAAGAGTTGCGACATATTTTGCCAAGGAGGTGGCTTCAGACTAATTGATGTATTACTTTATAAGACTTTGTTGAATAATTAATAAAGAATTGTTGTGTGCATCACATGATGCAAAGGCCGGTGAGATCCTCCATTTCGACATATAAAAAATTAGGGTCATTACTATACAGACACCATGTCCACACAGATGCGCCGTCATAGATGACGTGATCTTGTAGTCATCAAGGATGCGTCTTGCAGTTAAATTTTTAGATGGCACTAGAGATGTCCATCTTTTGGACTACGCGGCGGCGGTGTGTTGAAGAAGATGCGGGTGAAAAGCACATTGATGTAGTACTTGGCGATGAAGTGTTGGCGATGGCCGGCGTGCCAACTGCGTGTTAGACAATGATGCGTCGATGGAAGGCGTCCCTTTCGGCGACGAAGTGTTGATGCCGTGTCAGGCCCGAGAAGTAAAAATATGTGTGTTGTATTGATCCGATACTCGTAGGGATATATATAGAATATAACGTGGGAAGGTGATTGAAATACAAAGCAAGTCATTGTTCGTTTGAACCAAATTTATCTCTATCCCTCATGGTAGCAAACTTTTTCTAGATGTGTGTAACGGTGGGATGAAGAGGCCGAATGCAGTAATTTTTCCCCAAAAAAAACGAACTATAGCTACCTTCCCTCTAGAAGGTGGAGGTCAGGAAGATCTAATTGGATTCTAGTTCTCTGCCCTAATCTCACGTATCACACGAGCTATATATGCATGGATGTCAATCAGCGAGCAATATGCATGTGTAGTAACTAGTGAATCAATGGTCAGAGCTAGTGTGCGGCTCTCTCGCGGTTTGAGCGTTGGTAAGTCGTCAACATCTCCCGCACGGCCATGGAAGCAGTAGTGAGACTTGTAGCAACAGACCGGACACTTGTGCATCATGTGCTAGTGCTACCTGCAGTTAGTGCGTGTGTGTGCGTGGAAGTGAATAGCTCCGGAAAGTGAACGTGCGGGACACTTCCAGAAGTACCTGCAGTTAGTGTGTGTGTGTGGAAGAGAATGCCTTGGTTGGCAACCATGAATAACACATTTGAGGGCATTTTCACTATTAACCAGTCAACCTCTATCGCGTGCGGGATACTTTCAGGACTACGAGCATGCAGCACTTCTCTTACGAGGGCAAATATAATTGACAGTCAAACAAAAGATGGCTGTGTGCATCAACTGATACAGAGATTTAATAAGATGGTTGTGTGCATCATGTGATGCAGAGGTCGGGGGTATACCCTCATTTTCAGGAAAGAAAATCTATGAGGAGTTTATATGCCTGGGACACTCAACACCGAGCAGAATTTCCTTAAAACTTGCAAGATTCACTTGATTCTGGTCATAGGCTGGCAAAGTCGGAAGGAAACACTCTACTCCATATGAGCTAGCTCAGCAAAGGCCTTCTGCCCTTCTCTGACAATGGCTACTGGAAGAGCTCAAAACATCTCTAACTGAGAGCTGCTTGTTTTTAGCCAACATTCACTTGATTTGCTCCCTATCAATTAATTTGTCTAATAAAAAGAAGGTGGACTCCCCAGAATGCATTGAAAATGCACGACGCATGATCCTTCTAGACATGAATGGTATATCTAGCCACGCGGGGTAATGAATGGAGTCTCTAACTGATAAAATAATTATATGTACGTCAAGGATGTTGGCTCCGCGCCAGTCCTATAAATACCCGCAAAACTAACCAGCATTGATACACCAAGCAAGAGTGTCTTGGAATACAAGTGTTAAAACATCCGTTACCCACCAATTCCACAAATTGCCTTCTATCCTACTTCGTATAACATCCTGACCAGCTCATGCAATATGGCTCTTGGTACTCTGGTTTATATGGAGCTACTCATGTCATTGTTGTGGCATGCCCACGGATAGCCTGCGAGGTACTAAGAAAAAATGACGAAGTTTTCGCCTCCCCTCCCACCACCTTCGCCTCGGGCTTATTCAGCTTCAAGTACAAGTGATCCATCTTTTCACCGCATGGGGAGCAGTGGAAGAAGATGAGGCGCATCCTCACCGCTGAGATCCTCGCCTCATCCATGGAGCGAAAGCTCCACCACCTCCGAAAAGAGGAGTACGACCACCTTGTGAGGTACATTAATAACACTCCTTGTTGCATCGACATGGCATGTCCAAACAAGATTGTCAACGTCCGTCATGTGACCCAACACTTCGTTGGTAACATGATAAGAAGGCTTGTGTTCGGTAAAAGATACTTCAGTGACCTAACCATCTTCATCCACTAGTGGTCCTGGACATGATGAGGTGGCACATGTTGCCGCTCTCTTCACGGCCCTCAACCATCTCTACAGCTTCTACGTGTCCGACTACTTCCCAGCCCTCGTAGGCCTCGACCTGGATGGCCATGAAAAGGTTTCCAAGGATGCCATGCAAACAATCAACCGGTTGCATGATCCCATTATAGGGGAGCGGATCCGTGAAAGGCCATCCTCTCTTGAGAAAGGTTGTGAAGAGAAAGAGGCCAGAGACTTTTTGGACGTCCTGGTTCATCTTAAAGATGCAGAGGGACAACCATTGCTGTCCCTACAAGACATTAGAGCACAAACAACGGTTAGTATGTCGTGTTAAACACAACAGAAAGTTCATTGATTGTTCTTTGATCCATATTATACATTTATTGACCTTTTTCTATGGATGTAGTAAATGATGTTTGCGGCAGTCGATAACCCATCTAATGCGGTTGAGTGGGCACTCGTTGAGATGATAAATGTGCCAGAGATGATGCAAAAAGTAACTGAAGAACTCGATGCTGTCGTCGGTAAAGATAGATTAGTCCAAGAGTCTGACATTCCTCGTCTAAATTATCTCAAATCATGCATCTGGGAGGCCTTCCGCATACACCCATACCATGCTCTTAACGTACCCCACGTCGCCATGGCGGACACAACTATTGCTGGCTACACCATCCCCAAGGGTAGCCACATACTTTTAAGCCGGCTTGGACTTGGCCGCCATCCTAAAATTTGGACTGAACCACTAAAGTTTCAGCCTGAGAGGCATTTGAACACCGCGAATGTACTTCTCACTGATCCAAGTCTACGTTTCATTTCATTTAGCAGTGGGAGGAGGGGTTGTCCTGGGATATCACTGGGTACCTCTATAATAGTGATGTTGTTTGCAAGGATGTTGCAGGGATTCACTTGGACAAAGCTTCCCGACGTTAAGAGTATCAGTCTCCAAGAAGGAAATGCAGGCCTGCTTGCACTACCTAAACCCCTTGTTCTGCAAGCTACACCACGGTTGGCTGCACATCTCTATAAATGATCCAATCAAATAGAGTCAATACACATTTTATCAATTATATATCAATATAAAATGTATCTGGAACTAGTGTGTGTTACACATTGTCGGGGTTGCGTTCGGCTCTTTTGTAATGTTATGACACTGCATGTGTGTACAAAGAAAGAACAATCAATGATTGTATCTGTAATGTAAGGTGTGCATTTATCAAACCTCTGTATTATCGATTATGGTCTATCATTCAAATAATCCTTGGAATCTCAGAGAAGTTTTACATTTATGTTCTTTACATGCCTGGCTGTAGAATTGTGTGCCCAACTTTGACACATTGTTATCATTGTCATTCATGCATTAACATGTTCTAAATTGCGAACTTGTTGTTCTATGAACTAAGTTATTTTGTGTATTAACTAGGGTTTCTTTTGTTGTGGAAAACTTCTCTTCTGGGAAATAAAGGTCGTATTATCATGCATTTCAGTAGAAACACACTTATACACCATTATTAATGATCCAGGAAGGTGCCCCGTTACTGAAAAATGGTAAACAAAGAAAATGCTCAACCTAATTAGGCTCAAGGCCCGATTCAGTTTCCCTTTGAAACAATCAAATTTTTGAAGAACTAGACATCGGCAAATTATGCTTAATAGTCAAGTGAAACAGGTTGTCCGGAGAGATGTCTGGGTGCTTGTAACAATGTGAGAATTATTATTTTGGAAGCAATTTTCTATTTTTCAGAAGTTTACTGAATTTTTATTTTGCAAGTCAACGTATTTCCAGGCTAGTGGTTATTGCTGATAATGATATGATTTAGTTCTTGCTGTTTTGTTTCTACTGTCAGCTTTTTGGTAAGTTATTGTTGCATGTTTTTCATTTCAGTTATTTAACTTCATTTCATCAGTGCAACAACAAAGACAGAAAGATAAATATATAGCTGAATTGCATGGACAAAGTTGCTATAGTAATTATACTTTCTGGCATAAACTGCAAATTATTCTAAAGAATAGAATTGTTGTTATCCACTGGCATGTATGTGGAAGAGAAAATCTACCCATGTCATAGATCTTTTCAGACATGCTACAAAGCATCCATGTAAGGAATTATTTATTCAGCAATGCAAAAGGAAAAAAGAACTATGTTTTAAGTACACAATATAATAGGTGGAGATATAGTATCCATGTTTATATTATAGCAAACTGCTATTTTTTTCCTTTTAGGTTGAATGATTCATTTCTTTGCTAAGGAATTCTAAAAAAATATTTGTTCTTAAAGTTATTCAGTTTTTTCATGATTTTCCAACATATATTGTGAATTTGGATTAATTTTATCTTTCTTTTACTCATGAATTTCCTATTAAAAATGTGCAAAGATTTAAAATTTTGCTGGGAATTATCTTTTCATTGTTTCTGTTATTGTGTTCCAAAAAATATGTTGTTTCTCTTTACATTTGTCCCTTTTTGTTCACATTATGTTGGAGAGACGGCCAAACCTGCAAATCCGTTATCATGCAATTTTGATATTTTGTTGTTATTTTTAGAAGTTCATATTATGTGCTTTCAAGAATTTGGCTATTTATTTATTTTGTTGTGACTGATGATCTGCCATGTGTTCTTTTGACGATCTAGTCGATGGTGGATTATGAATTCCAAATCCGATTGTGCAACCATGTTAACACAAGATACAAAATAGTACATGTCTCCGGGGAAACGGCAGGTCTGAAGCTGGGACTCGCAGCCACCTTATTTGAGAAACAACTCCAACTGAGTGTAGAGCTAGCCATGCTCGAGTTTTATTTGTTTTACAACTTTTCTTTATTAATTTCATTAACTTCAATAATATGCAGATTTGATATTTATAAATGATATATGCATATATGTACCTCAAATGGTACTTTTGAAATATGTAATTTTGTTGATTTGAGAAATATGCAATTATAGAAATTAGCTAGAATTTTGCTAGCCGATCTAGCACATACATGGAGAATGGATAGTCATGCCCTTTTGCTAGGGTTAATTTTCACACTACTCTTTTGGGTTCCAGTAAGAAACTCCCCGTGATCAATATTGGCACGGTCAGCTATGTTAAATGTCATATGGTCATGATGTCGCGTCGTGTAGTTTTTCAGTAAACAATGACTTTATGGACTCTTAATATGGCATCAAGGAGATACGAACACAATGAGTACTCATCTGGTATCTGCATGGTTAAGATGCACATCCTGGCTGTCGACGTTTTCTAGTCTATATCGACGACTTCTAGGTCACCTCTTTTACATGCTCTCTAATTTAAATTTGTTTGATCTGCTGAAAAGGGGACCCAGGGCGGTAACATGCTTTGTTCACGACGCGTTGTCGGTTCAAGTAAACTTTTTTATTTGTCCATACTGATTAAATTTGAATGTGTAGTTGTTTTGGTGATGAAGCTTTATCAAAAAAGCTGGACTAAACCCTAGTTTTATGGAAATTACGGATCCCTTTTAACAACAAATAGAAAAATACTTCCTGTGTAAACTAATAAAAGGCATTTTATATCAGTAAAGTAAAGTAGTGACCAGAAACGTAGTTTACAGATTTAGTACTAGATGTCTCGGGACAGGGCAATTCTGAGACTGGGACTCACAACCAATGTTAGCTTGTCTTGTGATTAACACAATCACTGACAAAATGTGCGGTGCTGACTAATCATCGGGAGCGCGTGCTTACGTACGTGCAAAGTTGTCACGTCTGCACCAGGGTGGCATATGTGACATGAAAATCATGTACCATGTGAACAAGTGGCTCTGCGTTCGTGGATGAGAGCGTCCACAAGACAAGCTAGCTAGCTAGCCCGCAAAGATCCGCTGTCCGTCGTACGTAGCTTCCATCGTCAATTGTGTAGAGTGCATAGTGCTGCATGCTGAGTATGGTGATTATTAAGAAATCTTTATCTTTACCTAATATTATTTTATTTTTTTATTATTAAAAGGAGGATTGTTTCTCCAGTTTTTTTGGTTTACGGTGGGACCCAGATAATTTCGTACGTCCGAGGTGGTTTGTCGTGCGGGAGTTTTACCGTTCTCCCGATTCGTTTCTGCCAAAAAAGAAAAAGCAGAGGCACAGAGCCAAAATGGGCGGGCCCATTAGGGTACCAACAGCCCGCGCCAGCAAAACGTTTCAAAGAAAAAATAATACGCTGCGAGGACTCGAACCAGACACTCACGCTAAAGCGTTCAGAAGGCTACCACTAGACCAAACAAGACTTGGTGTTCATTTAGCCGCGCGAAATTTTAAATTAAGCGCACAGTCGCGCCGGATATTAAAAGGATTTCTTTTTAAAGTGAATATATTTTAGAACACGAAAATTCACAAAGTTGTTAACAAAAAATTAAACTCGATTTTTTTTCAAAAGAAAAATATTTGTCTTTTTTTTAAACCCGAGTGTTTTTTTAAACACAAACATTTTTTAAAATTAGGAGGTACTGTTGTGATTATTTTTCGAATTTGCAAAAATTTAAAAAGTCAAATATATTTTGAACTTCAAATTTGAAAAGGCAAACATTTTAAAACATGATTTTTTAATCTATACTTATTAATAAAACTTGGGGAATTTTTGAAATACACCCACTTGATGCATTGTTTTAATTCAATTTATTAAACTAGGATATGGAAGGAATCTTTTTTCTCTGTCAAGTCTTCACGTACGATTAGTCTCACCCGCCCAGTGACACCCGTCAAAATGCATGAGGAGTCCAACTAAGATTTCATGGTCTATCTGACACAAACTACTCAGTTTACATGATGACACTGACATATATTATTGCAGTGTTTTTCCCTATTATATTAGCTAGCTGATTAAAAAAACTTTGTTCAACGGTCTTGATATTCGCCGGACACGTAGACGGCTCAACAATCCAGCTGTTGGACCTGACCAACCTTGGTTAGTGAAAACTGGTACTATGACCACCGGCGACGAGGACGACAAAGATGACAAGCGGAAACATGTGTCTGGTGTTATATTGAAATGGAAGATGTGGACGTGAGGATGAGGTATTAGTCATGTTTATTATGTTATGGGCATGAGGGTGAGGTCTTTAGTCATGCTCAGTGGGTAAGGGCGTGTAAGGGCTGTTTTCACCCGTTGCAACGCACGGGCATGTTTCTAGTCTAGAATAACGCAGGGTTCGTCTGCTGGTAGTGTTGACAGGCTGCACTAGAGAGAGTCTTTTTCCTGAGACCTTGCTTCGGGTTTTTTCTCTTTCGCCGGTCGCTGTGATTGGCGTTTACTTTTTGGTTTTCTGCTCTAAGATCGGTTTCCATCGCCCACCGCCGTCGTCGATATCCGTGCGCCTTGTATTTCGACACCGGCGGAACCGGCCGGCTACTTCACCGACCCGGCGGCCTCGCGCGACAGCTGCCCCTCAAGGCCGCCGTCCGCACGTCGGCAAGCTCGTCGCCCTACGCCAGCCCTCACCGCCCTGCTCCGAGCGGAACACCTACATCACCCCAAGCCGACGGCCTCGCACCATGCGGCGGCCAATCATAGCCGCCGCTTGCGCGCCAGCCCGCCAATCGATCCACGCCACCCGCCTCCGTCGCTTCTACACGGCGGCCCTGCGGGTTGCCTCGCCGGCCTCGTTCTCGGCTACGTCGGGCCCGCTGCGTTAGGCTCGTCGGCTGTCTCATCTCAGGCGCCACTGCTATGCTGGTCGCTCATGCCTCACTGCCCGGGCGTCGGCGCTGCTTTGGCAGCCCGGGCGCCAATGCAGACGCGGTCGTCCGCATGAGGTCCCACGCCGTCCGTCCTCACCGCTTCATCTCGGACTCAGCCGCCACCCCACCTCCACCGAGCGGCGTCCCCAACCTCGCGCTCGATCGGATTGATCACCCGCTCGCCGCTGTGATCCGCCTCATCTACGGCGTACGACTGACCTGGCCCGTCGGTTGCGCGCGCCTTCGCAGGCCCCGTGAACATCTTCCCGTGTACAGTGTGCCTCTCTACCGATCGAGCAATGGGCTGCCGCTGCGTCGCCCCGTCGTGCCGCAGCACCGCCGCCTCGTGATTCTTCTCCCGTTTGCACCGACCGGCTTCACCACTACGCCGCCCCTTCGGGCCATAGTGCCGTGGCCCGCGGTCCCTCGCCGCCCCAAGGCCGTCCGCTCCAGGCCGTCCCAAGGCTGCATCGACCCTCGCGACGTCGCTGCACCGACCCTCGCGCCGCCTCTGCGTCGCCCCGTCGGGCCGTAGCGAGCGTGACACGTGGTCCACGCCGCCGTCCCGAGGCCGTCCCCACGGTTGTTCCGTCCCGCGCCCAGCCGCCGCACCGCCCCTTCGGGCTGTAGCCTGAAACTCGTGGTCCCCGCAATTGCCCCGAGGTCTTCCGCCGTTGCCCCGACTTGCCAGCCGCCGTTGCATCGCCCGTTCGGGCCATAGCGTCGTGGCCCATGGTCCACTTCGTCGTCCCCGCGCGTCGTCTTCTCGTGGTGCGCCGCGCCGTCTCCCTAGCCGCGGGAACGCCACCGTTCGCGCTGGTTCTTGTCACACTGTGAGGGTTCTTCGCCTACTTCGAGCATCGCCGCCGCACTCCTAACCTAGCCGCTGCCGCCACCGCTCTTCTTCGGCTGCCGCCGCCGCTACCTCCGTAGCCAACGCAGCTGCCCGTCCACTCCCTTCATCTTCGTCCAGCATCAGCCTGTCGCTAGCGTCGCTGTCATCTACCCCGATCGCTTCATCTACTCTGACAACCGCGGGCAACATTGGCCCCGCGTCGATTGGCGCCGCAACTGTCGTCGAGTCCTTCTCTGCTGGCCTCTCCGACTTCTTCGACATGGCGTACAGCTCGTGCAAGTCCCAGTCTACGCATGTCCGGTGCTGGCAACACCGCCGCGTGCCTTCGTCCATGACGTGTCCCCGGGCCTGGCAAGCCCAGTACGACGCTTCGTCAACTTTGTCTTCGTCCATCTACGCATGTCCGGTGCTGGCAACACCAACGTGTGCCTTCTTCTACGACGTGTCCCTGGGTTTGGCAAACCCTGCGCGACGCCTCGTCAACATCATCTTCTTCCCGGCGCACCACTGTGCCCATGACTAACTCGGCGCTTCCTTGCGCCCGCGGCTCCACGGCGACTCCCTCGACAACGGCTACCCCGACTCAACATCGACCACGGCATTGTTCGCACGGCTACCTCGACCATGGCTCCACCACCTGCGCTCTTGGCTAACACGACGTCCGACACAAAGGGCTGCCGCCTTGCTTGAGCAACCTCGTCGGTTCCCACTCCAGCCACAACTTCCGCAATGCGTTTGACCGTTACGACTGTGGGGGGTGTCCGTCGGCTTGCCTTTGGATTCTTCTCCAGTCTCACCGTTTGCGTCCCTACCATTGTGAATGCGGGGATGTTGAGTATCGTGATTATTAGGAAAGCTAAGATAGCGTAGGATATTATTCTACCTTGCCTTGTACTCCAAGATGACCATGTACTCCTATATATATGCCCATGAGGCTCAAGCAATACAACAACTATTCCACCAAATCTCTCTCACCCTTCTAACACTGCAGACACGTGTGTGCCATCTGGTGAAGAGAGTGAAACTTGTGTACTGTGAAAGTGAAACTTGTCTACTTATCTTTTTGGCAGTGTGAAACTAATCACCCTGCTCCGGCTTGTGTACTGTAGCCACTGTAGCATCTCACCACAATTTTGCACCACGCCCTCATGTATTGTGGCGTGTGTCTGGAAGAGAACGGCTCTTGCTTTCAATCCCTTTTTGTGGTTGTCATTGCTCCACAGGGCTGTCTCCAGGAATTTGTGGCCCCGGTTTGAAATATAAAAGGGCTGTGTTACGGTGTGGTAATAATTTAGCATGATGCGCGTTCATCACCACATATATCATTCGAGACATTATCACTTCATGATCTTTGCATGGTTGCTAAACGGCCAATCACACTACATTAATTCCATCACATTGGGGTACTAGAAGTTGCACATTCACACGATATGAACACCAACTAAAAAATAGGGGTCTAAAATTTCAAAAATTCATACCCCTCCGTTTCATATTATTAGGTGCATTAGGAATTATAAAATATTATGTACTCCTATTTGATTTCTGCGTGTTTGACTCCCTAATTTGCCCCTGGTTGGTCTACGGTAAAAAAAAAAGGCCCCACGAATGGATTCCCTTAAAAAAGGCCCGCGAATGTGGCGTTGTGATTTCACCGCCTCTCCCGTTCTCATAACGGGCAGATCTTTCTAGTGTGAGATGGAAAGGAGAGAAAACCAACTTTGTTTAGTGATTGGCTTTTTGTGGAGTGCATTATATGGGGAGCTCAGTAAAATTGTCCAAGTGGAGTTCCTACTAAAGATTACTCGGCAAAAAGGTACTTTGCTAAGTGTCGTGGACAAATCACTTGGCATTGAAACTCGGCAAGCAAGGCTTTGCTGAGTGCTATACACGGTAAAAAGTGATCTTCCCGACTCCCGAGTGTTACACTCGGCAAAAGATGTATTCGATGTGCTGCACTATTTTGGCTGTTGAGGGTGCATACGAACCTCGGGTCGACATGATCCAAAAATGAAAGTTGTTCATTTTGATGACACGAATAATTTCCATGTTTGAAACCTTTTTTAGTTTAGGCAATGTGACTGTTGCTTTGTCCGTTGGCCTTGAGTTTTTTGTAGAGCTAATATACAGCATTACTTGACACATGTAAAAAATTGGCATGTTTCAGGCCCGTTTGCTATATTTAAGCCAATAAATGCATTTTTTAGGAGTATATATAGTGAACATAATTCAAATTTGAACTCCAAGTTTTTTTTTGCAACTTTGGGTTGTATATAAAATCATATTTGTGTTTTTAAGTCTATGCACGGGCGTAATACGAGAAAATGAAATGAATTCCAAACATGAGCGTGCTAAGACATGACCCTGAACATGGAGTTTGTATGATTTTTAATTTCAAAAAAATGCAAATGAAGTCCAAAAAGCATGAAACTTGGCATGATGTCAACATATCACACCTAGAGGATATGGTAGAAAATGGAGAAGGTTTCACACAAGATGTGCCGTACACTACGTAGAAACCGCACCATCTTTGGGAAAGAATCGTGGTTTCGAGAGGGAACGGGTGAGCTTTGTAAGCGATGTGACAGTTGCTTCATCGGTTTGCCTTGATTTTTCTTATACAGTAACACCATTACTTGATACATGTCAAAATTTGGCATCTTTCCAGGCTGTTTGCAATATTTATGTCATTAAATGCATTCCTAGGCATATATATAGTAAATACAATCCAAGTTTGAACCGCAAGTGCATGAAAAAGTTGGCAACTTTGGGTTCAAAAATCATATTTGTGTTCTTCAGTCTATGATAGACGTTATACAAGAAAAGGAAAGGACTTTCAAACATGAGTGTGCCAATACATGGCCAGGAAAATGGAGTTTGTAGGATTTTTAATTTTGAAATATGTAAACGAAGTCCAGAAAGCGTGTAAGTTGGCGTGGTGCCATCATATCACACCTAGAGATTGTGATAAGAATTGAGAATATTTGACCAAATATGTAAGCACGAAAAGCATGAATTAGCCTCGATGTAGCAGCTCTCCGGCGCATCCTTCTTCATCCCGAGCAGCAGCAGCAGCAGCGCTCTGGCGAGCAGCCCCACATGTTGTCGGTCATACCAAGCATGGTAGCCACTAGCCAGGCTCAAATCCCACACGCACATCGCCAGCGGCTATGCTCACCGAATGCGCGACTGCATTAAGAGCGGATCTCTTCAATAATGCCGATTGCCTCCTCTCCGTGAGAAGCTCTTCCCGTGTGTCAGCGGTGACATCCTCCTCTTCGTGAGCAGCTCTTCCCAAGTGTCAGGGATGACGGCGGCAACTGAGCAGTAGCGAGCGTGACCACCTCCGGGAGGCGGCAGCAGCAACTCTCCATCGCCGTTTTTCTTCTTCTTCTTCTTAATCAAGCTAATAGTTGTGCTGAGTGCATGCACTCGGCAAAGCCTTCTCATTTGCCAAATACTTATTGTGTCATCTCTTTTTGGTGCCTGTTAAGTTACTTTTTCTCTAGTACCCGTGTTTGCAACTCGGTAAAGAATTTGCCCAATCTCCGACAGAAGGATCTCAGGATTTTTTTTT
>LR738715.1:863539953-863557741 GCA_902687465.1 Secale cereale | reverse complement strand
GACATAACAAAGATGGTTGTGTGCATTGCTCGATGCATAGGCCGGGGATTTTCCTCTTTCCAAAAAAGATACTCCCTTCGTCCCATAATATAAGAACGTTTTTGACACTAGTGTAGTGCCAAAAACGTTCTTATATTATGGGACAGAGGGAGTAAAATATAAGAAGATCGTAAATTTTGGGAAATGGGTACAAGTTAGAAACTAATTATGTTCAAAAAAATAAGGCTGCATAGTATATATGATTTATTATTAAATTTATGTAGACAACAGAAGAGAGAGAGCAAACTCCCTGCTAAAAAGTGCACGGGTAGCTAATAGGTAACCTAGAAAAAAATTCTTTTTCTTACCGATTTGAAATTGCCAAGTGCAGATGCATCCGGAACTACCAAGAGAAATTCCATTTGTCGACCGTTTGAATGTGCATATGGTCGTACTGTCAGCGCCGTCGTCTGTCTCTTCGCTATCGTATTCTGGGGCCAGCGTCTGTCCCTAGAGAGAGTAATTGTGCAGCTTATAATTTAGCCAAACTAATTAGATGTAAGGTGTATTTAGTAGGAGGGATGTAAGATTTATCCTTAGAGATTGTTGATACTTTTGAAAAACTAATATGATGATTTCCTTGGAGTAAATAATACTTTGATGTCAAAAAAGAAGTCTAACAGGGTCTTTGGCGGTGAGCTTAGCACGTTCCCAGGGCACCAGGAGCTGCGTGCCTCCCTACCCGGGTTTGCCGACGAGTCCGACGTCGCCCGGTGCGGACGGTGCGTGTGGCGCTGCCCCTCGGTCGTCGTGGGGAGGATGAGAGTTAGCGTGGGGCGGTCAGGAGGCCGTGGAGTCCTACAACGCCGTCGTCGTTTGCAACCGACAATGCACCGTGCCCCTCATAGCTGCACAGATGAGCCTTGAAAGACACAGCTCCATGGTTTGACACCAAGTTTCGACAGCTGCTAATGCATACAGCCGTGAAGACGTGGGGCTGGCAATTGTGGGGTCAAGGCAGAAGGGCGTTAGCGCAGGGCGCCTATCCTTGTGCGCGACCGGAGGCGATGAGCGTGCAGACAGTGTGCAGGCGGCGACTGGATGGAGGGCATGTAGGCACGGCGCAACGTGGAGGATGGAGATCTCAAATTACCAATTTGTGCTCAAGCTAAATTATAGGTCGACTTGTATTAGAGCAACTCCAACGCGTCGAGCCCTTTCATTCGCGCGTGTCCATTTCGGTCAAACTAGACATAAAAGTGAGCCCGACGCGCTGACCTAGACGGACGTGTTTCTGCTTTTTGTCCAATGGGCAATCCATTCCTGGCTCAAATTTGGACCTCATTTGCGTCGGCGCGGACACGAGGCGAACGCATGCGACGCCCGCCTACTCCTCCCCTGGCCCGCCAGTCGGTGGCACACAGGCCATTCTCTTACTCCCATCAACAGCAAGCCTCCCGCCATCCCACCCCGTCGCCACCCCCGCCCAATTCCGGTGCCCTCCCCGGCTGTCTGCACCCACGCCTCCGCCACTGCCTCGCCGATGAGCCACCACAGTCCCTCCTCCCCCCGACGTCGCCCCGAGCACCACCCGCCCCCACCCCTCCCCCCACCCCGGCCCTGGCCAGCTCCTTTGACAACGCCGGCACGCTCGTGACACCGCCACACTTGCCGGACAACGCTAGGCATGGCAAAATCAACAAAATCTTTTTTTACAAACATTGACAATAGTTTTATGATCTTGCAAAATTTCATCATGAAATCCATTTATGGTTGGCATGGCAAAAGAAACAAAAACAAAATCGATACTCTGATAATACTACTTTCGGAAGCATTTTGAAGCACTGATTTTTTTTTCACGTCTTCCATTAATGTGATTTCATGATGAAATTTTGTAGGCTCTTAGAATATTTGTCAATGATTGTTAAAAGAAATTCAGATTTTCTGAATTGAATATTTTTCAATTATTATTATTCACCCGAGTACATTTGAGCTCGGGCTGAGAAGGTTACTTTCCCTCCTAAACGGACAGTACTACTTTCCTAGATTTCCTGCCACCGTTAATCTCAAGTTTAACAATAGCAACTAACTCAAAATTAACCAGCAATAAACATGTCTAATAACCAGTGTTTTAAATAGCGGGTTATGGCAAATAGCAGTGGCCAATCAGCTATAACGAGGCTATAGCCGGCTATTTCGTAAATTTAGCAGGCTATGCCACATACCGGCACCTGCTGAAACAGTTATAGCGAGGCTATAGCGGGCTATTTAAATTTTCACTATTAACTAGTCAATCAATGGTCAGAGGTACTGTGCGGCTCGCTCGCGGTTTGAGCGTTGGTAACTCGTCAATACTGAGACTAGCTAGAGACCAGACACTCGTGCATCATGTGCTTCCTGTAGCCAGTGCGTGCGAGTGGAGGAGAATGGCTCCGGACTGTGAACGTACGGGTCGAACCACACCCACAGAAACCAGCCCAGCCTCAGTGCAAGACTGCAAGATTCCAATGCTAGACCCAACTGACATCTCAGAACCAAGAGAGAGTAACCAATGAGGAGCCGTTGCCTTGGTTGGCTCCCATGACAAACACATTTTATGGCATTTTAAATGTTAACCAATGAGGAGTCTCTAACTGATAAAATAATTATATGTACGTGATGCTGGCTCCCCGTCTGTCCTATAAATACCCGCAGAACTAACCAGGATAGATGCACCAAGCAAGACCGTCTTCAAGCCCAGGTCTTAAAAGATCTGTCCATCACCGGTCTGTTCCACAAACTGCCTTCTATCCTACTCCATATAACATAGTGATCAGCTCATCCAAAGATGGCTATTGGTACTCTTCATATCATGGCGATCTTGCTGGTGTATTTTGTCTTGAAGAATAAAAGAGTGCTATTGTCCGAGCAGCAACGGGGGCAACGGGGAAGGCTGCCCCCGGGGCCTGCCAGGCTGCCCATCGTCGGTAACATGCACCAGGTGATTCTGAACAAGCCGGCGGTATTCCGTTGGATCCATGGCGTGCTCAAGGAGATGAACACAGACATCATGTGCCTCCATCTCGGAGCTACTCATGTCATTGTTGTGGCATGTCCACAGATAGCCTCTGAGGTACTACGAAAAAACGATGAAGTTTTCGCCTCGCGTCCCACCACCTTCGCCTCGGGCTTATTCAGCTTCGGGTACAAGGGCTCCATCTTTTCACCGCATGGGGAGCAGTGGAAGAAGATGAGGCGCGTCCTCACCGCTGAGATCCTCGCCTCATCCATGGAGCGAAAGCTCCACCACCTCCGAAAAGAGGAGTACAACCACCTTGTGAGGTACATTAATAACACTCCTAGTTGCATCGACATGGCATGTCCAAACAAGATTGTCAACGTCCGTCATGTGACCCAACACTTCGTTGGTAACATGATAAGAAGGCTTGTGTTCGGTAAAAGATACTTCAGTGACCTACAATCTTCATCCACTAGTGGTCCTGGACATGATGAGGTGGCACATGTTGCCGCTCTCTTCACGGCCCTCAACCATCTCTACAGCTTCTGCGTGTCCGACTACTTCCCAGCCCTCGTAGGCCTCGACCTGGATGGCCATGAAAAGGTTTCCAAGGATGCCATGCAAACAATCAACCGGTTGCATGATCCCATTATAGAGGAGCGGATCCGTGAAAGGTCATCCTCTCCTGAGAAAGGTTGTGAAGAGAAAGAGGCCAGAGACTTTTTGGACGTCCTGGTTCATCTTAAAGATGCAGAGGGACAACCATTGCTGTCCCTACAAGACATTAGAGCACAAACAGCGGTTAGTATGTCGTGTTAAACACAATAGAAAGTTCATTGATTGTTCTTTGATCCATATTATACATTTATTGACCTTTTTCTATGGATGTAGGAAATGATGTTTGCGGCAGTCGATAACCCATCTAATGCGGTTGAGTGGGCACTCGCTGAGATGATGAATGTGCCAGAGATTATGCAAAAAGCAACTGAAGAACTCGATGCTGTCGTCGGTAAAGATAGATTAGTCCAAGAGTCTGACATTCCCCGGCTAAACTATCTCAAATCGTGCATCCGGGAGGCCTTCCGCATACACCCATACCATGCTCTTAACGTACCCCACGTCGCCATGGCAGACACAACTATTGCTGGCTACACCATCCCCAAGGGTAGCCACATACTTTTAAGCCGGCTTGGACTTGGCCGCAATCCCAAAATCTGGACTGAATCACTAAAGTTTCAGCCTGAGAGGCATTTGAACACCGTGAATGTACTTCTCACTGATCCAAGTCTACGTTTCATTTCATTTAGCAGTGGGAGGAGGGGTTGTCCTGGGATATCACTTGGTACCTCTATCACAGTGATGTTGTTTGCAAGGATGTTGCAGGGATTCACTTGGACAAAGCTTCCCGGCGTTAAGAGTATCAGTCTCCAAGAAGGAAATGCAGGCCTTGCACTAGCTGAACCCCTTGTTCTACAAGCTACACCGCGGTTGGCTGCACATCTCTATGTATGATCCAATCAAATAGAGTTAATACACGTTTTATCAATTATATATCAATATAAAATGTATCTGGAACTAGTGTGTGTTACACGTTGTCGGGGTTGCGTTTGGCTCTTTTGTAATGTTATGACACTGCATGTGTGTACAAAGAAAGAACAATCAATGATTGTATATGTACTGTAAGGTGTGCATTTATCATTATGTAAAACAAAACCTCTGTATTTTCCATTATGGTTTATCATTTAAATAATCCTTGGAATCTCAGAGAAGTTTTACATTTATGTTCTTTACATGCCTGGTTGTAGAATTGTGTGCCCAACTTTGACCCCATGTTATCATTGTCATTCATGCATTAACATGTTCTAAATTGCCAACTTGTTGTTCTATGAACTAAGTTTTTTTGTCTATTAACTAGGGTTTCTTTTGTTGTGGAAAACTTTTCTTCTGGGAAATAAAAGTTGTATTATCATTCATTTCAGTAGAAACAAACTTATACACCATTATTAATGATCCAGGAAGATTCCCCGTTACTGAAAAGCGGTAAACAAAGAAAATGCTCATCCTAATTAGGGTCAAGGCCCGGTTCAGTTTCCCTTTGAAACAATCAAATTTTTTAATAACTAGACATCGGCAAATTATGCTTAATAGTCAAGTGAAAGAGGTTGTCCACAGAGATGTCTTGGTGCTTGTAACAATGTGAGAATTATTATTTTGGAAGCAATTTTCTATTTTTCATATGTTTAGTGAATATATTTTTGCAATATAATGTATTTTCAGGCTAGTGGTTATTGCTGATATTGATATGATTTAGTTCTTGTTGTTTTGTTTCTAGTGTCAGCTTTTTGGTAAGTTATTGTTGCATGTTTTTCATTTCAATTATTTAACTTCATTTCATCAGTGCAACAACAAAGACGGAAAGATAAATATATTGCTGAATTGCACGGACCAAGTTGCTATAGTAATTAAACTTTCTTGCATAAACTACAAATTATTATGAAGAATAGAATTGTTGTTATCCACTGGCATGTATGTGGAAGAGACAATCTACCCATGTCATAGATCTTTTCGGACATCCTACAAGCAGGCATCCATGTAAGGAATTATTTATCCAGTATTACAAAAGGAAAAAAATAACTATGTTCTAAGTACACAATATAATAGGTGGAGATAGAGTTTCCATTTTATATTATAGCAAACTGCTATTTTTTTTTCCTTTTAGGTTGAATGATTCATTTCTTTGCTAGGTAATTCTAAAAAATATTTGTTCTTAAAGTTATTCAGTTTTTTCATGATTTTGCTAAATATATTGTGCATTTGGTTTAATTTTATCTTTCTTTTACTCATGAATTTCCTATTAAAAGATGTGCAAAGTTTTAAAATTTTACTGGAAATTATATTTTCATTGTTTCTGTTATTGTTTTCTAAAAAATATGGTGTTTCTCTTTACATTTGTCCCTTTTTGTTCATATTTTTGTTTGAGAGACGGCCAGACCTGCAAATCCGTTATCATGTAATTTTGATCTTTTGTCGTTATCTTTAGAAGTTCATGTTATGTGCTTTCAAGAATTTGGCAATTTATTTATTTTGTTATGCCTGATGATCTGCCAGGTGTTCTTTTGACGATATAATTGATGGTGGATTATGAATTCCAAATCCGATTGTGCAACCATGTTAACACAAGATACAAAATAGTACATGTCTCCGGGGAAACGGCAGGTCTGAGGCTGGGACTCGCAGCCACCTTATTTGAGAAACAACTCCAATTGAGTGTAGAGCTAGAGTTTTATTTGTTTTACAACTTTTCTTTATTAATTTAATTAACTTCAGTAATATGAAGATTCGATATTTATAAATCATATATGCATATATTTACCTCAAATGGTACTTTTGAAATATGTAATTTTGTTGATTTGATAAATATGCAATTATAAAAATTAGCTAGAATTTTGCTATCTGATCTAGCACAGACATGCAGAATGGATAGTCATGCCCTTTTGCTATGGTTAATTTTCACACAAATCTTTTGGGTTCCAATAAGAAAAGTCCCCGTGATCAATATTGACATGGTTACCTATGTTAAACGCCATATGATTATGATGTTGTGCCAAGTAGTTTTTCAGTAAACGATGACTTTATTAACTCCTAATATGGCATCAACGAGATAAGAACACAATGAGTACTCATCCGGTATCTGCATGGTTAAGATGCACATCCCGGCTATCTGCGTTTTCAAGTCTATATCGACGACTTCTAGGTCGCCGCTTTTACATGCTCCCTAATTTAAACTTGTTTAATCTGCTGAAAAGGGGACCCAGGGCAACGTTTATGAGAAGAGAAGAGAAGAGTCAAGGCAACCACACCCGCAAGATCGCATGGGCAAAATGCGCGGTGCTGACTTGTCATCGGGAGCGCGTGCTTACGTACGTGCGAAGTTGTCACATCTGCAGCAGGGTGGCATATGTGACAGGAGTACATACGCGTACGTCTGAAAAACGAGCAAGTTAATCATGTACCATGTCAACTAGTGGCTATGCGTTCGTGGATGAGAATGTTCACAAGACAAGACAAGCTAGCCAGCCCACCAAGATTACAGTAGTCTCAACGCGATTCGCTGTCCGTCCTACGTAGCTTCTCCATCATCAGTTGCGTAGGCATGCTAGTGCTCCAGACAATAGGGCCGGCCCATAGGCCGGGCCAGCGGGGCGCCCGCCCTGGCCCCCCAGGAGGTAGGGGCCCCGACCCAGGTAGTAGAATCTACTGTGTTGTTGTCTCAGCCCGAAGAAATCTAGAGAAAAAAAAAATAAAAGGGCCCAAGGTGCAACGGTACAAGTGTAAAGCCCATTAAACTGGTGGACGTACGAGCAATAGTCAGGGAGAAGTCAAATCGGGTTCCACTGGATCCAGAATTCCTTCGTTCTCCTTCGTAATCGGTGACTCCTCTCCTTCCAACGCCGCCGTTTCGGTGTCTTTCAGATTCCAAGGGCGCGGCAAGCGATTAATGGATGATCATCGATCCTTCCAAACACAGAGATCTGCATCCTCCCTGTAATTCTGTTCCTTATCCTTAGTTTAATGATTCTATTTCAAATAGCTTTGCTCTCCATCTCTAGCTCTAACTCCTTCAGATCTGCTGACTTGCATATGTCTTCTTGTAATCATCTGCTCTTCATCGGTTCTGAGAAAGCATTAAGGAGATTAGGAGAAGGTGAGACGTTAATTCAATTCATGGTGGTGGTTTCTCATTTGTGCTGACTATTGTGGCATTTGTACAAATTCACATTATGCCATATGATATCCAGGTGCTTTTCTGATCTGCATTGAACATATTTTATGCGCCTTATATGGTGACATGTCTTGTCAAAAGCATTTCTCTAGTAGTAGTGATGAAAATATGAGGAAAAACATGTATAGGTGAACAAGTAGAATTCCCCAAAAAAATCGGTTGACATTTTTTTAAGGGACGAGTAGTTCTTTCAGGAATCACTGCAACTGGCAATATATATAGTAAATGTTTGAAGTTCTCTTGGTCGATACATAAATTGTAGAGTTAGGTTTAGAATTCAAAGATAATGGATGTATATATTCCATCTACTGAATATTTACTTTGGTTTTGACATACAAAATATTTTCAGTCCATGTGTGTAAAAAAAGAAAACAAGGGCCCTTTGCTGTCTTCCTGCCCCGGGCCGTGTATATATGTGGACCGGCCCTGCCAGACATGTGTGGTAAAGAGAGTGAAACTTGTTAACTTTTTTGTTTACGGGTGTGAAACTTGTCACCCTGCTCCGGCGTGTGTACTGTGGCCTCCGTAGCCTCTCGCCACAATTTTGCACCACGTCCTTAGGGCAACTCTAACGCAGGACTCCAAATGAACTTCCCTTTTGTTAGGATTTCATCCGTTTAGGAGTGGCAATGAAGTTGTGTGCGCACGGATTTATGGATGCGCCGGCAGTGTGCCCAATATACGGCCGCATCTATGGCCATATCTCCTCCGATGTGCATGCAAATATGAAAGCAACAAAATGATGTGTCTAAATGGCAGTGACCATAGTCCATGCCAACGGCCGCATTCACATCGGCCGGCAACAAAGTCATCGGCCTGCTGAATGATCACCCAAAAGTTTCACGCCGGCAACAAAGCCAACGTACGACACACTAACCAACCTTCAAAATGGACATGTTTTTTACGCCGGCAACAAAGCCAGCGGCATGCAGTGCGGCCGCCTCGGTGGCGTAGCCGGCAGCGGCCTTCTTCTCCGCCACCTTTGTCCGCCGATTCCTCCTCTTGGCCGATTCGGTGTCGAGCTTGGCGACCTCCGTCTACGTGAGCAAGGCCCGTGGCTGCTTGGTAGTCCTCTTCTTCGTTGCGGGAGGGCGACGACCCCGTCGACTGGGGTGACGTCGCCAACATCAACAACAGCGACGACCGCGGTGACGGCGAAGGCGTCGTCGTGATCGACCTGCTCGCACCTAGCGACGAAGACTACTGTCATTTTAATTTTAATTTTTCGTCTAAATATATGTTGAACTATGTAAAATATGTGTTGAATGCAAGGAATTTTTTTACTTTCCACCGACGGCGGTGGCGGCGAAGGCGGGCCGGGGCGGCGTGCAGGAGGGGCGGGGCGTCGGCGGAGGGGCATGGGGTCGGGGGGCCTTAGCGGTGGGGCGTCGGTGGCGGCGGGCGGCGTGGGGTCGAGGGCGGCGGTGGCGGGGTGCGGTCGGGGAGAGAGAGGGTGTGGGAGACAGAGAGTGAGGAGGGGATGGGAGACAAGATTAGGGTTAGGGTGGGGGCGGGCGCGTCAGCGCCGTTAGGTAGAATATTGGTTGCCGTCCTTTGTCGTCAGTTAGCCTACGGCAACGAACTGGCTGAAGGCAAGAGCTACTTTGCCGTCCGTTAGAGGACGGCAAAGAACTGGCACATGGTGAAGGCGCGGTTTGCCGTTCGCAAGAACTGGCTGGCGTAGTTTTTCGTCAATCAGTTCATTGCCATCTACTTTTGGTGAGCTTCTTTGCCGTCTGCTAGCCGACGGCAATGAACTGGCTGACGACAAATTCTCTGATTTCAGTAGTGTATACATGACACTTTATCATTTTTGCGCCTAAGGAAATGCATTGTGGAGTAGTTATTAGATGATGGGTTGCTAGAGTGACATAATCTTAAACATTAGTTTATGCGCTATTCCGTAAGAGGCTAATTTGGATCCATAC
The DNA here is from genome assembly GCA_902687465.1 of Secale cereale. Taxonomy (NCBI): domain Eukaryota; kingdom Viridiplantae; phylum Streptophyta; class Magnoliopsida; order Poales; family Poaceae; genus Secale; species Secale cereale. The sequence continues at coordinate 863,548,053 of LR738715.1, read as the reverse complement.
GTTTAATGCTATGGATATATTTTATCTTAATTCTTCTTTCGTAGTTGCGCATACTTGCAAGAGGGGTTAATCATAAGTGGGAGTCTTGTTCAAGTAAGAACAACACCCAAGCACCGGTCCACCCACATATCTAATTATCAAAGTAGCGAACGTGAATCAAACCAACATGATGAAAGTGACTAAATCAAATTTCCGTGTGTCCTCAAGAACGTTTTGCTTATTATAAGAGACCGTTCCCGCATCCTTTGGCATAAAAGGATTGGGTTATCTTGCTGCACCTATTTTTACTATTGCTACTTGTCATTTGTTACGAATTACATTGCTATCAAACTACCTGTTACCTATATTTTCACTGCTTGTAGAAAATACCTTGCTGAAAATCGCTTGTCATTTCCTTCTGCTCATCGTTGGGTTTGACACTCTTACTTATCGAAAGGACTATGATTGATCCCCTATACTTGTGGGTCATCAAATGTTCATTGTCATATTGCTTTGCATGATCATAATAGAGCTGACATGATATTTGTCGCAAAGCCACTATTCATCATTTAAATATATGTTATTCTAAATCATTGCACATCTTGGTACACTGCCAGAGGCATTCATACGTAGTCATATTCTTTCAAGTTATCAAGTTATAAGTAATTAAAAGTGTGATGAATGTTATTAGAGCATTGACCCAATGATGTAAATGATGATGGACGTTAATGAGTGTTGGAGAACGTAGCAGAATTCAAATATTTTCCTACGCTTCACCAAGATCAATCTAAGGAGTCATCTAGCAACGAGCATAAAGGAGTGCATCTACATACCCTTTGTAGATCGCGAGCGGAAGCGTTCGAAGGAACGTCGGTGATGGAGTCGTACTCGTCGTGATCCTTGTCACCGATGATCCCAGCGTCGAACGGACGGCACCTCCGCGTTCAACACACGTACGGTACAGCAACGTCACCTCCTTCTTGATCCAGCAAGGGGGGAGGAGAGGTTGACGGAGATCCAGCAACACGACGGCGTGGTGGTGGATGCAACAGGAAAAGCTGCAGGGCTTCGTCGAGACCCTGCGGGAGGAGAAGGAAGTGTAACAGGGGGGGGGGAGGCGCCAGGGGCTGAGGTGCGGCTGCCCTCTCTCCCCCCCCACTATATATAGGGGGCCAGGGGGGCGCCGGCCCTAGGAGATCCAATCTCCTAGGGGGGCGGCAGCCAAGGGGGGGTTTCTTACCCCCCCCAAGCCAAAGGGGGCGCCCCCACCCCTAGGGTTTTAACCCTAGGCGCATGGGGGGGAGCCCATGAGGGGTGCGCCAGCCCACTAGTGGCTGGTCCCCCTCCCCCTACGGCCCACGGGGCCCTCTGGGATGGGTGGCCCCACCCGGTGGACCCCCGGGACCCTTCCGGTGGTCCCGGTACACTACCGGTGACCCCCGGAACGCTCCCGGTGGCCGAAACTGGACTTCCTATTTATAATTCTTTACCTCCGGACCATTCCGGAACTCCTCGTGACGTCCGGGATCTCATACGGGACTCCGAACAACATTCGGATTTCCGTGTGCATATATCTCTACAACCCTAGCGTCACCGAACCTTAAGTGTGTAGACCCTACGGGTTCGGGAGACACGCAGACATGACCGAGACGACTCTCCGGTCAATAACCAACAGCGGGATCTAGATACCCATGTTGGTTCCCACGTGTTCCTCGATGATCTCATCGGATGAACCACGATGTCAAGGATTCACTTAATCCCGTATCTTATTCCATTTGTCTATCGGTACGGTACTTGCCCGAGATTCGATCGTCGGTATACCGATACCTTGTTCAATCTCGTCATGGCAAGTCTCTTTACTCGTTCCGTAATCCATCATCCCGTGACCAACTCCTTAGTCACTTTGAGCTCATTATGATGATGTCTTACCGAGTGGGCCCAGAGATACCTCTCTGTCATACGGAGTGACAAATCCCAGTCTCGGTTCGTGCCAACCCAACAGACACTTTCGGAGATACCCGTTGCGTACCTTTATAGTCACCCAGTTACGTTGTGACGTTTGGCACACCCAAAGTATTCCTACGATATCTGGGAGTTGCACAACCTCATGGTCTAAGGAACAAATACTTGACACTGAAAAGCTTAAGCATTACGAACTATACGATCTCGTGCTAGGCTTAGGATTGGGTCTTGTCCATCACATCATCCTCCTAATGATGTGATCCCGTTATCAATGACATCCAATGTCCATGGTCAGGAAACCGTGACCATCTGTTGATCAACGAGCTAGTAACTAGAGGCTTACCAGGGACACGTTGTGGTCTATGTATTCACACATGTATCGCTGTTTCCGTACAATACAATTCAAGCATGAATAACAGACAATTATCATGAACAAGGAAATATAATAATAATCCTTTTATTATTGCCTCTAGGGCATATTTCCAACAGTCTCCCACTTGCACTAGAGTCAATAATCTAGTTACATTGTGATGAATCGAACACCCATAGAGTTCTGGTGTTGATCATGTTTTGCCCGTGGAAGAGGTTTAGTCAACGGGTCTGTGACATTCAGATCCGTATGCACTTTACAAATATCTATGTCTCCATCTTGAACATAATTCTGGATGGAGTTGAAACGGCGCTTGATGTGCTTGGTCTTTTTGTGAAACCTGAGTTCCTTGGCAATGGCAATAGCTCCAGTGTTGTCACAGAAGAGAGTCATCGGGCTTGACGCGCTTGGAATGACTCCTAGGTCGGTGATGAACTCCTTCATCCAGACTCCTTCTTGCGCTGCTTCGCAAGCAGCTATGTACTCCGCTTCACATGTAGAATGCGCCACGATGCTCTGCTTGCAACTGCACCAGCTGACTGCTCCACCATTCAAAATATACACGTATCCGGTTTGTGACTTGGAGTCATCCAGATCTGTGTCGAAGCTAGCATCGACGTAACCCTTTACGACGAGTTCTTCGTCACCTCCATAAAGGAGAAACATATCCTTAGTCCTCTTCAGGTACTTCAGGATGTTCTTGACCGCTGTCCAGTGTTCCATACCGGGATCACTTTGGTACCTCCCTACCAAACTTATGGCAAGGTTCACATCAGGTCTGGTACACAGCATAGCATACATAATAGAGCCTATGGCCGAGGCATAGGGGATGACACTCATCTTCTCTCTATCTTCTGCCGTGGTCGGGGACTGAGCCGTGCTCAATCTCATACCTTGCAAAACAGGCAACAACCCCTTCTTGCACTGATCCATATTGAACTTCTTCAATATCTTGTCAAGGTATGTGCTTTGTGAAAGACCAATGAGGCTTCTTGATCTATCTCTATAGATTTTGATGCCTAATATGTAAGCAGCTTCTCCAAGGTCCTTCATTGAAAAACTCTTATTCAAGTAGGCCTTTATGCTCTCCAAGAATTCTATATCATTTCCCATCAGCAATATGTCATCCACATATAATATGAGAAATGCTACAGAGCTCCCACTCACTTTCTTGTAGATACAGGCTTCTCCCCAAGTCTGTATAAAGCCAAACGCTTTGATCACATCATTAAAGCGAATATTCCAACTCCGAGATGCTTGCACCAGCCCATAGATCGAGCGCTGGAGCTTGCATACCTTGTTAGCATTCTCTGGATCGACAAAACCTTCCGGCTGCATCATATACATCTCTTCCTTGAGGAAGCCATTAAGGAATGCCGTTTTGACGTCCGTTTGCCATATCTCATAATCATAGAATGCGGCAATTGCTAACATGATTCGGACTGACTTCAGCATCGCTACGGGAGAGAAAGTCTCGTCGTAGTCAATCCCTTGATCTTGTCGATAGCCCTTAGCGACAAGCCGAGCCTTATAGATGGTCACATTACCATCCGCGTCTGTCTTCTTCTTGAATATCCATTTATTTTCTATGGCGTGCCTATCATCGGGCAAGTCCACCAAAGTCCATACTTTGTTTTCATACATGGATTCTATCTCGGATTTCATGGCTCCAAGCCATTTATTGGAATCCGGGCCCGCCATCGCTTCTTCATAGTTTGAAGGTTCACCGTTGTCTAACAACATGATTTCCATGACAGGGTTGCCGTACCACTCTGGTGCGGAACATGTCCTTGTGGACCTTCGAAGTTCAGTAGTAACTTGATCTGTATCTTCATGATCATCATCATTAACTTCCTCCCTTGTTGGTGCAGGCACCTCAGGAACAATTTCCTGTGCTGCGCTACTTTCCGGTTCGGGAGGGGTGACTGTCACCTCATCAAGTTCTACTTTCCACCCACTCACTTCTTTCGAGAGAAACTCTTTCTCCAGAAAGGATCCATTCTTAGCAACAAAGACCTTGCCTTCGGATCTGAGGTAGAAGGTGTACCCAATCGTTTCCTTTGGGTATCCTATGAAGACGCATTTTTCCGATTTGGGTTCGAGCTTCTCAGGTTGAAGTTTCTTGACATAAGCATCGCAACCCCAAACTTTCAGAAACGACAACTTAGGTTTCTTGCCAAACCAAAGTTCATACGGTGTCGTCTCAACGGATTTTGACGGAGCCCTATTTAAAGTGAATGCGGCAGTCTCTAAAGCAAATCCCCAAAAAGATAGCGGTAAGTCGGTGAGAGACATCATAGATCGCACCATGTCCAACAGGGTACGATTTCGACGTTCGGACACACCATTACGCTGAGGTGTTCCGGGCGGTGTCAATTGTGAAACAATTCCACAGTTCCTAAGGTGCGTGCCAAATTCATGACTTAAATATTCACCCCCACGATCCGATCGCAAGAATTTTATTTTTCTATCACGTTGATTCTCAACCTCATTCTGAAATTCCTTGAACTTTTCAAAGGTCTCGGACTTGTGTTTCATTAAGTAGACATACCCATATCTACTCAAGTCATCTGTGAGGGTGAGAACATAACGATAGCCTCCGCGAGCCTCAACACTTATTGGACCGCACACATCGGTATGTATGATTTCCAATAAGTTGGTTGCTCGCTCCATTGTTCCGGAGAACGGAGTCTTGGTCATCTTGCCAAAGAGGCATGGTTCGCACGTGTCAAATGATTCATAATCAAGAGACTCCAGAAGTCCATTTGCATGGAGCTTCTTCATACGTTTGACACCAATATGACCAAGGCGGCAATGCCACAAGTATGTGGGACTATCATTGTCAACTTTACATCTTTTGGCATTCACACTATGAATATGTGTATCATCACGTTCGAGATTCATCAAAAATAAACCATTGACCAGCGGGGCATGACCATAAAACATATCTCTCAAATAAATAGAACAACCATTATTCTCGGATTTAAATGAGTAGCCATCTCGCATCAAACGAGATCCAGATACAATGTTCATGCTCAAAGCTGGTACTAAATAACAATTATTAAGGTTTAAAACTAACCCCGAGGGTAGATGTAGAGGCAGCGTGCATACGGCGATCACATCGACCTTGGAACCATTCCCGACGCGCATCGTCACCTCGTCCTTCACCAGTCTCCGCTTATTCCGCAGCTCCTGCTTTGAGTTACAAATGTGAGCAACTGCACCGTTATCAAATACCCAGGAGCTACTACGAGCGCTGGTAAGGTACACATCAATAACATGTATATCACATATACCTTTGACGTTGCCGGCCTTCTTGTCTGCTAAGTATTTGGGGCAGTTCCGCTTCCAGTGACCCGTTCCCTTGCAATAAAAGCACTCAGTCTCAGGCTTGGGTCCATTCTTTGGCTTCTTGCCGGCAACTGGCTTACCGGGCGCGGCAACTCCTTTGCCGTCCTTCTTGAAGTTCTTCTTACCCTTGCCCTTCTTGAACTTAGTGGTTTTATTCACCATCAACACTTGATGCTCTTTCTTGATCTCCACCTCCGCTGATTTCAGTATTGAATACACCTCGGGAACGGACTTCTCCATCCCTTGCATATTGAAGTTCAACACGAAGGTCTTTTTAGCTAGGTGGGAGCGACTGAAGGATTCTGTCAACGACCGCTTTGTCTGGGAGATTCATTCCCAACTGAGACAAGCGGTTGTGCAACCCAGACAACTTGAGTATGTGCTCACTGACGGAACTATTTTCCTCCATCTTACAGCTGTAGAATGCGTTGGAGACATCATATCTCTCAACTCGGGCATGAGCCTGGAAAACCATTTTCAGCTCTTGGAACATCTCATATGCTCTGTGGTGCTCAAAACGCTTTTGGAGCCCCGATTCTAAGCTATAGAGCATGCCGCACTGAACCAGGGAGTAATTGTCACAACGCGACTGCCAAGCGTTCATAACATCTTGGTTTGCCGGGGCGGGAGCGTCACCTAGCGGTGCTTCTAGGACATAAGTTTTCTTGGCAGCTATGAGGTTGATCCTCAGGTTACGGACCCAGTCCGTATAGTTGCTACCATCGTCTTTCAGCTTGGATTTCTCTAGGAACGCGTTGAAGTTGAGGGTGACATGAGCGTGGGCCATTTGATCTACAAGACATATTGTAAAGAATTTAGACTAAGTTCATGACAATTAAGTTCATCTAATCAAATTTAATGAACTCCCACTCAGATTGACATCTCTCTTGTCATCTAAGTGATACATGATCCGAATCGACTAGCCCGTGTCCGATCATCACGTGAAACGGACTAGTCATCAACGGTGAACATCTTCATGTTGATCGTATCTTCTATAAGACTCATGTTCGACCTTTCGGTCTTCCGTGTTCTGAGGCCATGTTTGTACATGCTAGGCTCGTCAAGTGAACCCTAAATGTATTGCGTGTGTAAATCTGGCTTACACCCGTTGTATGCGAACGTTAGAGCCTATCACACCTGATCATCACGTGGTGCTTCGGAACAACGATCCTTAGCAACGGTGCACAGTTAGGGGGAACACAATTCTTGAAATTTTCAGTGAGAGATCATCTTATTTACTACCGTCGTTCTAAGTAAACAAGATGCATAAACATGATAAACATCACATGCAATCAAATAAAGTGACATGATATGGCCAATATCATTTTGCTCCTTTGATCTCCATCTTCGGGGCACCATGATCATCTTTGTCACCGGCATGACACCATGATCTCCATCATCGTGTCTTCATGAAGTCGTCTTGCCAACTATTACTTCTACCACTATGGCTAACGTTTAGCAATAAAGTAAAGCAATTACATGGCGTTATTCAGTGACACGCAGGTCATACAATAAATAAGACAACTCCTATGGCTCCTGCCGGTTGTCATTTTCATCGACATGCAAGTCGTGATTCCCTATTACAAGAACATGATCAATCTCATACATCACATATATCATTCATCACATCTTCTTGGCCATATCACATCACATATCACAAGCTGCAAGAACAAGCTAGACGACCTCTAATTGTTGTTGCAAGTTTTTACGTGGCTTCTATAGGTTTTCTAGCAAGAACGTTTCTTACCTACGCCAAAACCACAACGTGTTATGTCAATTTATATTTACCCTTCATAAGGACCCTTTTCATCGAATCCGATCCGACTAAAGTGGGAGAGACAGACACCCGCCAGCCACCTTATGCAACTAGTGCATGTCAGTCGGTGGAACCAGTCTCACGTAAGCGTACGTGTAAGGTCGGTCCGGGCCACTTCAACCCACAATGCCGCCGAATCAAGATTGGACTAGTAACGGCAAGAGAATTGAACAAAATCAACGCCCACAACTTGTTTGTGTTCTACTCGTGCAAGATGTTACACAAAGACCTAGCTCAGATGCCACTGTTGGAGAACGTAGCAGAATTCAAAAAATTTCCTACGCTTCACCACGATCAATCTAAGGAGTCATATAGCAACGAGCATAAAGGAGTGCATATACATACCCTTTGTAGATCGCGAGCGGAAGCGTTCGAAGGAACGTGGGTGATGGAGTCGTACTCGTCGTGATCCTCGTCACCGATGATCCCAGCGCCGAACGGACGGCACCTCCGTGTTCAACACACGTACGGTACAGCAACATCACCTCCTTCTTGATCCAGCAAGGGGGGAGGAGAGGTTGACGGAGATCCAGCAGCACGACGGCGTGGTGGTGGATGCAACGGGAAAAGCTGTAGGGCTTCGCCGAGACCCTGCGGGAGGAGAAGGAAGTGTAACGGGGGG
>LR738715.1:863515152-863530742 GCA_902687465.1 Secale cereale | reverse complement strand
CGAAACAGTACGCCACGTATCAAAAAACATCACTTGTTATTCAAGAAGTTCAAAATATTATTTAAAGGAAGATCACCGTGTATAAAAAACATGTTCGTAAATTTACGAAATGTTCACAATTTTATGAAAAAAAAAATAACACTCTTCACGAAATAAAATAAAATAAATAAAAAATAAAAAAGAAACGGAATGAGGACCGAAGAAACCAAGGGAAACTACTAGAGAAAAAACAACCAGCAATAGCCTTTCAGAAAAGAGTAGAGAAAGAAAGAAAATAGAAAATAGAAAAGTGGAAAACCAATAAAACAAGGCCCAAAAAGCAACAAACCAAATTTAGAAACAAAAATAGAGAACAGGGAAAAAAACCAGCGAATGCTGAAAAACATAAGATAAACAAAAAGAACCATTAGAACATAACGGAACTTATCCGTGAGAAGCGAACATGGTTGTCCATGAACTAGAGTCTAGCTAAGTTTACCACTCCTAGTGTTTGGATGTAGGACCCCTCTCTATCTATCTCTCCTCTCATTGTACATGACTTTACACTGATCCCAAAAGAATAAATGAGGTAGTTTGATTGTAAAAAAAGTATAACATAACGAAACTGCTCCCGAGTCGCTTCCCTAGTTGGGCCAACCCACTATACTCACCTATGTTTGTTTGCCCAACAATTTGAGGGGCGCCCTATGTCTCGCATACAGCAAGACAGAGGAAACACTCGCTGAAGGATGCCGCGAGATGGTTCCACCCAGTCACGCTGGAAACAATAGCCTCATTTTCTATTTGTTTTATATGTTTTTTGTTTTCATTTTTTGCTTCCTTTTTTGACCTTTTTCATACTTTCAAATAATCTAAATAAATATATTACAAAAATCACTCTACATAAAATATTTCAAAAATATTGACCAAGCTTTGATAAACATTAAATGTGTATAAACATCTTTAAAATAATTTGATCATGTCTTTAAAATAAGTTAATGAAGCAGTTGAAAAAAAATGTTTCACAAGTGTTTCAAAAATTATAAACAAGCATTTTAAAATGCTAAATATGCATAAATAAAATGTTGACTATGTATCAAAAAATGATAAAAAAAGGTCATAAAGTATATAAAAATGTTAATCAAGAACTTGAAAAAAAAATGTTGAACAATTACTTCAAAAATTATTTATGTATGAAACAATGTTGACAATGTATTAAAATTTTGATCATGTATAAAAATTGTTAATTTAGAATGTGGAAAAATGTTAAACAAGTATATAAAAATGAGAAATAAAATTTTCACAAATTTTTAATGTCTTTAAAATAAAATGTTGACCAAGTTTTCATAAAATGTTAATATTGCATTTAGAAAATGTTAATCATGGATTAGATTTTTTTAAGTGGATAGAAAAATGGTGACTATGTATTAGAAAATGTTAATATTGTATATGAAAAATGTTATTCAAGAATTTAAAAAGGGTTAAAAATTGGGTACAGAAAATATGTTCACCATGTATTCAAAAAATGTTAATTTTGTTTCAAAAATGTTATTCAGGCATTTGAAAAAAGTTGTGTAGAAAAGTGGACCATGTAACTTTTTTCTTAATTTGTATTGGATAATTTGTAAACATGCATTAGAAAAATGATGTTGACTTGTATACAAAACCTCGAGGAAGCTTGAAGTCTGCCTCTGAAAAATTAAGCAGCCTAAAGTGGGAACGTTAGCGAGCAAGGCTCGGTCACTCGCGTCCTTACAGAATCTCTAGCCGAATTGCGCTAATCTGAATCACACACACCCCCCCCCCCCCCCCCAATGTCCATGTATACTTCCAGAAATAAGGGCTCCATTGCGTGGCTAGACAATGGGGCTTAGTGGAATCTTGTTCACAGACATGTCCAGACGTGTCCACGGACAGGAGCCGACCGAGCCCCATGTTTTTGCCTGCGCAACGACGCCCCCATTTCCATGTGTTCCCATACAAATACTTCATTCAACAATACAACCAATTCAAAAGATGAAATCGTAAAAATCAATTCAACAATAGGTAACTCAAATGAAAAAAATCATAGTTAATTCAAACATAAATATCATTTAGACGATAGATTTCAAAGAGGAAACTGATGGTTTTCAGCATGAATCCACATATGATTCACAAGATTATCGAGTGGCGCTTATTAATGACGAAGTTAACGATGCATCTTTAGAAAGTTGACAACATGCTCTGGGTCTTCTTTTTAGAGGCGAGCATGTATAGGGATGGCACCCGCATGGTTTGGGTATGGGTGGAGCCACCCCATACCCTTACCCGTCATCCCAAACCTTACCCATCACCCGTACCCATACCCGTTGATGGGTACAATTTTTTTTCATACCCGTCACCCATCAGGGTAAATGGGTACCCGCGGGTAAAATTACCCAGATTTGCAACACATCAATTTGAGCATTACATAGTCATAAACAACAACTTATAATAATAATTTACAAACAACACACATCATGACAGCGACAACGCATACTCGTTCGTGGGCTAGCTATTGTGGTGTGGCGGCCTAGCATGAATGCATGATGAGGTCCTTTTAGGGTTGTGGGATTTATGTACATATAATATGTTTAATACGTGGATAAATAATATATAAGGCCTATTTCTGAGATTATATGCGGGTACATGGGTACATGGGTATGGGTTATACCAAACCATACCCGTACCCACTATACCGATGGGTATGAAAATTTTCTATTTATGTACCAAAGTGTTTGCCCACAACACACATGGCCTATTCCATCACAAATAGGTCGGATGGATCAACTGTATGTCACGTATCGCACATTGTCAAAAAGTAACGCGGTAGATCGTCTTTAATTAACACGTGTTAAAAATAAAAAAAACAAGGACCTCGAGGTTAAAATAGCTGAGGGAATGGGGAATTTCGGTTATTTGACCGGAATGACCCATCCCATCAGCTAATTTAACATCGACACAACTTCCCATCCAGCCACCCATCCGATGGTTGCTCCAGCCTGAGCACACTTAACTTGATAGTTTTCTTACATGAGCTACTGGTGGAACAGCTAGTCCTTTCTGATAGATGTTGTGTAGACCGAGCATATCACATAAGTCTTATTAGAATCAATTGTCTGCGTTATTATCGGTCTTTGCACACATTTCTGATTACAGACATGTTTGCCACGTATCACACACATCTTCTTATATTGAACCGTTTCTGTTCTCTTGCCTAATCACAAACAGTTCATCCGAGTGAACCGTATGCTGTATATCGTACACACCTTCATCTGGCTGCCTGTTTCTTTTGTGTTGCCTAATCACAAACAGTTCATCCGAGTGAACCGTATGCTGTGTATCGCACGCGCCTTCATCTGGTTGCCCGTTTCTTTTGTTCCTCATCGCAAATAGATAATTGAACTAAACCGTATGCCCTTAATCGCACACGCAACTAAAACCTGAACCGTGTTTGATGCATCTGTCATCGCAAATGTTTTATACATTTCTGACGGTTTTCATACACCACCGTTTGCGACTATGGCATCGCACACAGTTTCTCGAAGGGTCTCTGATTGTAGTGTCGCGTTAGCAGGATCCTGCAGTAGTGGGAGGAGCCCTCGAAACATATCAAGTGCATTTTAGGTTAGTAGATTTTAGGTTAGTGGAGAGAAAAAGGAAAATAAGTAAAAAGAAGAAAAGAGGAAGAAGAAAGAAGGAAGAAGAAGAAAAAGAAGGAGAGGAAAAAGGAAAATAAAAATAAGGAAGAAGGAGAAGAAGAGGAAAAAAATAAGAAGAAGAAGAAGAAGAAGAAGAAAAAGAAAGAGGAGAAGAAGAAGGAATAGAGGAGAAGAAGAAAAATAGAATAATATTATTCTTCTTCATATTATTCTATTTTTCTTCTTCTCATCTATTCCTTCTTCTTCTCCTCCTTTTTTCGTCTCCTATATTCCTTCTTCTTCTCCTCTTTTTTTTCTTCTTCTTCCTCTTCTAATTTCTTAACGGGAATGAGGGGGTGTCGAGGATCGCCGAGCGGTCGAGGGTAGGGAACGAGGGTAGAGGGTCGAGGGTCCAGGGTCGTCAAGGGGTCGAGGGTCGCTGAGGGGTCGAGGTTCGAGGATCGCCGAGGGGTCAAGGGTCGAGGTTCGAGGATTGCTGAGGGGTCGAGGGTCGACGGTCGTCGAGGGGTCGAGAGTTGAGGGGCGGTCCATATCTAGGACATTCATGAGAAGGTTGAGGCCACCCCGAACCCTAGAAGCGTTGCCGAGGCCACCTGAAACCCTAGAAGCGTCGAGGCCACCACAAACCCTAGAAGCGTTGTCGAGGCCACCCCAAACCATAGAAGCGTTCCCGAGGCCACCCCAAACCCTAGAAGCGTCGAGGCCACCCAAATTTACCAAGTTAAAAGAGCGTTGTCGAGGCCACCCCAAACCCTAGAAGCATTGTCGAGGCCACCCCAAACCGTAGAAGCGTTGTCGAGGCCACCTCAAACTGTAGAAGCGTCGAGGCCGCTAATTAACATTCCTTGTTGTGATTAGCTAGCTAAGTCTTTGTTTGTCACTAATATATTAATTGCCATGTTGTAATATTTGCACAAACTATGGAGCAAAGAAACAAAGAACAAGAAATGTTGTTCGGGGATATAATCTATGGCGGAGGTAATGTCTTGTCGTTTCTCAACGACACCGATGGTATGGAAGGAGAGGATGATGAAGGCTCCGGTGATCGAACAATGGAGGAGGAAAGACATGATCATGATGGCTCCGGTGACCGAATGCCGGTCGAAGAAGGAGACCGTGATGACGGCTCCGACGACCAAATGGAGGAGGGAGCTGTTGCAATGTCCGGCGAGGTATATATATTAGTTAAGCCTGTGCTGACTAGCTAATTGATGCATTAATTTATTTGGTATGTACATATATTAACCCTTCTTTCTTCTTTAATAGCCCTCCGGATCAAGCCAAACTTCGGTAAAGAAACGAGGACCGAAGAAAAGGTTGCGCCAGGGTGAAAAGTTCACGATCACAGCAATCGCAGACGATGGCCTACCGATTCAACCCAGCCGGACGAAGGTAGAATTTTCTAGTAAGTGCGGAGCTATTGTCCGGGACAGCATCCCGATCAGCATCCAGCTATAGAATAAGCCTAAGAATAAAGACCCTCAAGTTTCTTATGTCAACGATAGACAAAAATATGATCTTTGGACCTCACTTAAAGCAAATTTCACCCTACCGCCACAGGAAGATCCGAATAAACCAGTTATAGAAACTGATCAAGGCGTGTGCTCTTAAGAAGATGGCAGATCTATTCAGGAGGTGGAAGAATGAGTTAAAATCAACATTTGTCGACAAAGGGGAGACTCCATAATTCACATGCCGATTTGAGAAGATAAGAGATCACTGGCCCGCATTTGTGGCCTACAAGACATCGGACAAGAGTAAGAAAATGTCAGAGATAAACAAGATAAATGCTGGAAAGAAGCAGTATCACCGTCGCACGGGGTCGGGCGGCTACCTCAAAGCCCAGCCATTGTGGGACAAAGCTGAGAATGACCTGATAGCAAAAGGGGTCGAACCAGAGACATTGAACTGGCTAGAGCGTTCAAGGACTTGGTTCTTCGGGGTTGGGGGAACTTTGGACCCTGAAACAGGGGCCTGCCGTTGGACGGATGAGCAACTTGCAATACCCATCAAGAAGCTTCGGAAGTATACGAACTTAGCGCTGGAAGGGTTGTTCATTCCCGACAGAGAGAACGACGAGCTGACTGCGGCTCTCGGGAATCCTGAGCACTCTGGACGAACACGAGGCACACCAGGCTCCGTTTTATGGAAGGTTGGTTTGCCGGCGCAGGCGGTTACAAAACCCGGGAGAGGAAGAGGAAAGATGAGCTGAGCGCGGTGGAGAAGCTCCATGCAAGAGTACTAAAGCTAGAGGAACAAGCTGAGAGCCAGCGAGCTGCCGACCAACCATCTCAGCGGCACGAAGCTACCCCGCCAACTCAGCAGAGAAGCACCGTGGCTTCCACGCAGCTCGTTCAACAGCCAGCTGACTTCATGGATCCTAGCTACCCCATGGATGCTACCACGGAGGCTCAGCATTGCAAGCTTATGACGAATTGGATGAACCTCACCGTTAAGGTGGCTGTCGGCTCTGTTTTATCTACTGAAGCTAATGGAAATTTTCTCTGCCATCTGATTCCACATGGCTATGCTCAAGTGACGGTGGATGAAATAACGGAGGGATTCGAGGAGCTGGTGCTTGACCACCCTATAGGTGAAGGGGAGAATCATCTGATTAATGCTTTGAGGACTACATGTCTAAGGAGGAAGGAGCACATCAAGCTTCCAAACTGGACGCCTCCTCCTCCTCCGGTGAGTCAGGGCACTGCGCCTCCTCCTTCTCCTCCTCCTCCGGCAAGTGATCAGGGCACTCGGCCTCCATCACCGCCTGCTCCGGCGCGCGAGGGCACTCCGACTCCTCCTTCACCTCCTCCGGCGCGTCGGAGCACTTCGCCTCCTCTGGCGCGTCGGAGCACTCCACCTCCTTCTCCGCCTCATCAGCAACGGTGGAAGACATACGCCACCGCTCAGGCTCCTTCTATGCATCGGAGCACTCCGGCTCCTCCGGCGCTTCGGAGCACTCCGCCTCCTAAGCCACGACGGACGAAGAGAGACGCCGCCGCTCCGACGGCTAGCAGTACAGCCAGAGGCGGTAGGCAACTCAGATACGGTCCATCTCTCAAGCCTATTGAAAAGTTAGCATATGAGAGGACCGACAAGGAAAACACGGATATCTGTGCTGCCGAAGTGAGGGATTTTTTTGCAAAGAAATATCCACGTCCGAAGGAGATGATAGATCCGTTGAAAGCGAAGCGCACTATCAATGCCCTGAAGCAACCACCACCGCCTCCGTCGGATACCAATTATGAACGCTGTATTAAAAGGGCATATACAGATGCTGTGCGGTCAGGAAGTACTTCCAGTGATAAAAGGTTAGCATAACGAAGAAGTGGGAAAAAAAATTCCCCAACTCGACAAACAGGTGAACCAATCATACCCCCCGCTCAAGGTGACTAGCGATATCGTCGCTAATCTGCCGGGGATGGTGCCCGATACCAATCCTGATGATTACCTGGCCGATGATGATATTTTAAAGATTGAAACATTGGAGGCGGACAAATTCAAATACAAATACGGGCAACCTCTCGTCAAAGATGGAAGTCCTCCTCTAACAACGATGATGCGAAGATTCCATGATTGGTACATGAAAACACGCAGCGAGTCTGGGAAGGATACTTTGACGATGCTAATTAAAGAGGAGCACGACCTGGTTCCAACTGGTCTGTTCTCTGTGGAATTTGATGAGTTATTACAGTTCTACAATCAAAACGCCCTCGACAAATCACTCGTGACTTGCTACTGTCTGTAAGTACTACTTCTGTAATTAAGTCTCTATATATAGCTCAACTCTTTCTGATTGCATGTGTATATATAATTATCCTCACTATATTGTGCAGATTGAAGATCGTCGAATGCAGAAAAGCACAAATTTTGGACATTGGGTTCATTAACCCAAATATCATACATGAATAGACGCTTCTAAAGAATGTCACAGAAACCGAGGACAACTTGCTACAATCGTTTCTCAAAATCAAAACAAAGATACAATACTCTTTCCTTACAACTTCTTGTGAGTGTTACTGTCTTGTGCATATTCGGTTTCCCTTATTACTCAAGGTTATAGTAATATAATTGATGAGTTATGCATGCATGCGCAGGTACCATTTTATTCTCCTAGAGATTAAGCTTGAGCGGGGAGTAGTAATTGTCTTAGACTAGAGACAAAGAAATCCCAAGGACTATGCGGGCATGACTCAAATGCTCCAGAAGTAAGTTCAATCGATCATTATCGCACCATATCGGCAACTTTGTTCATTTCCTGATATCAAAGAATTATTTTCTTTGTCTGGCAGGGTTTCGAAAGAGTTCACCGCAATTACTCCGGGACTGCCGAGAAAGCTACCATTTACACACCCGGAAGTAAGTACTAATACCTAGTTTCGCACATCTCCCATTGATTCTAGCTAGTTTCATCAATACCATTTAACATGCTTGCTTATCAGTTTGATTGACCTCTATTTCTCGTAAAGTGCTTGTGGCAGGAACAAGGGAATGCTTTTTGTGGATACTACGTTTGCGAGTTCATCCGCCACTGGACCTGTGAGCGGGGCTACTCTAAAAAATAATTTGAAGTGTGAAAGCAAAAATATTCACAATTTTATTTTATTAACATCATTTGTGTTGAGTTTCATTCACATACATGTATTGACCCTCTTCTTCAATTTAGATCTGGCAGATGCGGGACGAACTCTTACCACAAGATCGCATACGATCAATTCAAGAGGAATTGGCGGGATTCTTTCTTGACCACGTCATCAATAAAGCCGGAGAATACAATGTGGAAATTGATATAAACATGAGATATTAGGGATTGTAAGAGATCTTATATTATATATATGTAGCTTGTACCGTCGGATAGATATACAAAAACTTGTTGTTCAACAAATCTCTCGGAGAAAGAGAGGTGCACTCCTCTCTGTATATGTTCATGACGATCTTGTGTCATTAATGGTTCCTTCATTTGCTTACCAACTAGCTTGTCAAGTTCTCTCTATACGTTTAGTAGCTAGGGTCGACCAAGCACGGAGATAAGAGAGGTCACTTCTCTCTATTAGCTAGCTAATAACACAATATATGAAACCCCTAAATTAACTCTCCAAAACCCCCTAACCCCTCCCCCCTTCAAAAACAAAAAACAAAAACCACTGCTCTTGCCAGCTGCTGATGCGTGGATGCCTTTTGGTCCCGGTTAGTGTTACCAATCGGGACTAAAGGTGCTCCTGCCTGGGCGCCCCGCAGCGGCCATGTGGAGCCTTTTCTGTCCCGGTTCGTAAGCGAACCGGGACTAAAGGTTTTGGGCTTTAGTCCCAACACTTTAGTCCCGGTTCCAGAACCAGGACTAATGGTCCTCTAGAACGGGGACAAATGGCCCGTTTTCTACTAGTGTTGGTGGAAGATTATATGTTCAGATCCATTATGCTATTCAAAACCCCTCTGATCTTGAACATGAATATGTCTTGTGAGTAGTTACTTTGGTTCGTAAGTAGTCATGTGAATTTAATATTCGTTCGATATTTTGATGATATGTATGTTGTGATTCCCTTAGTGATGTTATGTGAACGTCGACTACATGACACTTCACCATCTTTGGGCCTAAGGAAATACATTGTGGAGTAGTTATTAGATGATGTGTTGCTAGAGTGACAGAAGGTTAAACCCTAGTTTATGCGCTATTCCGTAAGGGGCTGATTTGGATCCATATGTTTAATTCTATGGTTAGATTTTATCTTAATTCTTCTTTCCTAGTTGGGGGTACTTGCGAGAGGGGTTAATCATAAGTGGGATTCTTGTTCAAGTAAGAACAGGATCAAAGCACCAGTCCACCCACATATCTAATTATCAATGTAGTGAACGTGAATCAAACCAACATGATGAAACTGACTAGATGAAATTACCATGTGTCCTCAGGAATGTTTTGCTTATTATAAGAGACCGTTCCCGCCCGTCCGTTTCCACAAAAGGATTAGGTGATCTTTCTGCACCTATTGTTACTATTGCTACTTGTCACTTGTTACGAATTACCTTGCTATCAAACTACCTATTACTGATAATTTCAGTGCTTGTAGAAAATACCCTGTTGAAAAGTGCTTGTCATTTCCTTCTGCTCCTCGTTGGGCTCGACACTCTTACTTATCGAAAGGATTATGATTGATCCCCTAGACTTGTGGATCATAGAGTGTTTTCATATTGCTTTGCATGATCATATAGAGCTGACATGATATTTGTGGCGAAGCCACCGTTCATCATTTAAATATATGTTATGCTAGATCATTGCACATCCTGGTACACTCCTAGAGGCATATATTCGTAGTCATAATCTTTCAATTTATCGAGTTATAAGAAATTAAAAGTGTGATGAACGTTATTAAAGCATTGACCTAATTATGTAAATAATGATGGACACTAATGAGTCCTCAGAAAAGCGAGGTTCAGGATATTATTCTAAAAAATATAAAATGAGAAAATGAGAAAAGAAATAAGGGGCAATGCTACTATCCTTTGTTCACACTCGTGCTTCAAAGTAGCACCATGCTCCTCATATAGAGATTCTCAAAGATTTGTCACTTTCATATATTAGTGGAAATTTTACATTATGGAACTTGGCTTCTATATTCCGATGAAGGGCTTCCTCAATTGCCCGAGGTCTTAATGAGCAAGCAAGCTGGATGCATACCCACTTAGTTTCATATAGAGAGCTTTCATACACTTATAGCTCTAGCATCCGTTGCATGGCAATCCCTACTCCTCGATTGTAAGGCCTCTCCATTGCCTAGCGATCCGCCGAGTTGATGCAAGACTTTTCCCACTTTTTGTCTTCCCTCTACCAACATAGTCTTTGCCACCTGGAGTGCTACATCCATGGCTAATGCTCATATATTCAGTGAAGTTCAAAAAACTAAAACGAGAAAAAGTATGATGCAGTTACTTGGTTTGGCACTGGGGTGCTCATGATTTATACTTTATTGTTAGGAAGACTGAGTTATCCTATGCTTAAATGATTAAATGAGTAGGGAATAACATTCTTTATTTTGAAGAGTATTGATTATTTTCTAGATTCTTGCATATTACAGTTTTGATATCTATTAAGCCATCAATTCCCAATATTCATACTGTAAGAGAATTACATGATAAGACATATTAGGTAGCATTTCAACATAATTTTTTTGTTTTTATCATTCACCCACTCAAAGGACGACCAGAAATGAAGCTTGGGTATGCTGATATTTTTTTACGTTTTCATGGTATTATATTATGAATCTTGTATGCTTTATATGCCATTTTATATTGTTTTCATAGACTAACCTATTAAGTTAGTGCCTAGTGAAAGCCGTTGCTTTCTGCATGTTTTTGGTTTTAACAGAAAATCCATACCAAATGAGTCCAAACGCGATGAAACTTTTTGACATTTTTTTCCGGACCAGAAAGGACCCTAGAAGCTTTAGAGAGAGACCAGAAGCCGCACGAGGACGCCAAAAAGGCAGTAGGGTGCGCCCTACCCCTTGTGGGGGCCCCTATGGATCCGAGCCCCCAAATTCCAAGCCTATGAATTCAAATATATTCAGAAACCCTAAGAGGAGGTCCCGAAACATTTTTTTCCACCATCGCAAGTCTCTATTCTTTCGCAAACCCATCTTGAGGCCTTTTCCGGTACTCGCCGGAGGGGGGATCGATCACGGAGGCCTTCTTCATCAACCTTGTTGCCTCCATGATGATGTGTGAGTAGCTCCCACAAAACCTACAGGTTCATAGCAGTAGCTCGATAGCTGTCTCTGTGTGTGTGTGCGCGCGCGCGCACGAGCGCATGTATCTGTGCTCTTCAATACAATGATCAGGGATCTATTCATGTATTCTTTTTGCAGTTTGTTGATCCGATGAATTGTGAGTTTATGATCAGAATATTCATTAATAGTAATTTAGTCTTTTCTGAATTATTATGTTTGATTTCATAGCCACGTATTTCATAGCCATGTGTTTCAGTGGGAGAGTTTCTTGTTAGTAGGTTAAATCTTGCGTTGTCCCTACTCTATGACAAAATGTGTTGCAAGACACATATTGTATTGCTGCTACTAAGGGTAAAATGAAAGAATTCAAACATATTGTTTGGTCTTATTGTGTCTATGTTATGTCATCATGCTTAGAGCATTACTCTCTTTGTTATAAACTTAATACCTTAAGATGCATGCTAGACAGTGGTCGAGGGATGGAGTAATGGTAGTAGATGCAGATGGATGTCGGTCTACTTGTCATGGATCGTAATGCCTATATATTGATCATGTCATTAATATCATCATGATAATGCGTTATTCTATCAATTGACCAACAATAATTTGTTTACCCACTATGTTGCCTTCATGAAAGAGATGCCTCTAATGATCCTATGGCCCTCAGGTCCATTATCTTTACATTTACTAGAACCCTAAAAAAATGCTGCAATTTATTTTGTTTTCTTTTTCATATTATATTATCTATGTACCACTATCAGATTTAATCCTTCTAATCGGCGAGAACAAAGGGTTTGACCACTCTCTAATAAAAAATTTCTTCTAGATGACTTGGCCAAATTAAAGCTAGGCATTAGGCTTTGCTATAATTTCTATCTACCTTAATTTTACAGGTAAACAAATACATCGGTGAACTTTGAGTACCAGTTCTAAGTGAACACTAAGTTATTCAAATTTCAAGATTAAATTTTATGTTCCTTATCGATCTTTCTTGCTCATGCACGATTAGCAGTTAAGCTTGGGAAATTTTGATGGAAGGATCTTACGCCCTTCGTTTCCATAGTTGAATGTTGATATTACCAAGAATGATCTTGGATTATCTCTTTAATTTTTCAACAAATGCGTAATTAATTGCGAAGTGCGCAAATATGATATTTATTTTCCATTTCATTATAAATATGCCTGAATAGGGAAAGATTATCATATCTCCATAATATACACATGAAATAGATTATTTTCATATGTGGTACACCACTAGACGAGCATCCAGAAGGAATGATAACTGGTACTACGCTCGCTGCCACAAGCCCTAATACACATGATTGAACATCTATTCAAGGAAGTTAGGAGGCACTGGAAATGGCTTGCCATTCCCAGTCACCGAGCTTTGTGAAGTCTACCATTGCACAATACGCACTATATCAAAGGTACTCCTAGTTATCGGCATCATCATCGCCACCCCATTTAGATCAAGCCCTAGTACTCCATCAATCGGATTAGATTAGTATAAAACAGGCATTAGAGGAGATTAACAAAGAGGATTCCATAGCTAAAACCTCTAGTCGTGTAACATCCCCACTTTTTCCAAATTAGGATGTTAATAGAAGCATAGCACTTGCATATCATTGTTTCATGCAATCTTGGAATGTTCCAAATGGTTTCCAACTCGAACAGAAGTGAAGATATGCTTTCTCAATTGTAATATTGGAATACCTTGGACTGGAGCCATAACAATTTGAGGAAAAAATAGAGATACTATTCTATTTGGACCGGTCGACACCATCCTCATAACCCAAATCCTTGTCGACAAACCTTTAGGCCTATAGTCTAATAAATCACTCGAGCTTTGTCAAAGCGAAAGCAACCACAACCGTACCAGACGTAAGTCACTTGGTTATCCCACTACTAGGAAACTCCTTATAGTTGGGGTCACATTAGTGGTGGGCAGGCTGTGTGCCCCTTTACTGTTCTTTTTACCAGATACCAGTGGCGAGTGCAAAACGATGCTCGCCGCAGGTATTAAGTTATCTGTGGCGAGCGCAAATTCCTACCTTCCACTGGTTTTAGGTACACAGGTTAGGCATGCACCAATAGTACCAATCGTGGATACCACACACTTGACCGCCACTAGTAGTTAGATTAGCAGTGGTGGGAGGTATACCCGTGGCAAGTGTCATTGCCCGCCACTGCTCTAACATGTAGGTATTTTGTTTAATTTCATGTTTTTAAATTTTATTACGTTATTGTTTTGCTACCTTGGTATTGTATGGAAAATGATTTGAACATTGTAGGTTTCATTATTTGCTATATTTTGGACATTTTATTAATAAAAATGTATTTGATTAGATATAATTAAATTTTAATTGCAACAATACATTTAAAAAATTCAACAGATTGTAATAAAATCATAACTAATGTATTTATGTCTAATGAAATTTGGCTGCTACTTTAAAATATACTTATGTGTCAAAATTGGAACTCCCAAATTAATTGTAATTATGTTAGAAAAATATTTAAAAAACAATGTTGTCTGAAACCTATGAAACTTTGCCTCATGTAATGACAGGTGTAATGTGTGGTTCAATTTTTTAGAACATTAGAAAATGCTATGATATAGATGATGTTGATTTTTTTAAGCATCCCGAGTACAAGTTCGAGCTTTTATCATTTTAGGTTGGTTCGAGCTTTTATCATTTTAGGTTGGTTCGAGCTGAAAGGCTTAGTGTGAAAAATTAAGTGTTTCAAAATCTCACAAGTATCCATTATCCATGGTTGCGTGATCAAATCAGGAACTACTAATCCAACTTCGATTAGAACAGCCAGCAAAGTATCAACACTTCTTAATATATCAAATACACATTTGCACATGTCTTCAGGCCAACTCGACTTGGACCCATGACCAACCTTGGCTCGTCTTCTAGCTGTGAGCCTGTGAGTGACTATCAGTCATGGTCACAGGCAAGTGTTCGATGGCTTGGCTACATACGGCAATGTACCATAGTAAGATTGCTTGTGGAGAAGAATCAAAGCAATCACGCTCGCTCGATCGCGCGTTAATTTATGGTTGTACTGAGGACGTACGAAAATGTCACATTTCATTTCACTCTATATATGGAGACTTGGAAAGTGAGAGAGACAGAGAGAGAGAGACACACACACAGAGAGAGAGAGAGAGAGAGAGACGCAATGGCTTTGCTCCTTCGCTCAATTTTTGCTTGTCGGCAGTATGTACGGTGATTGCTATGTAGTCCGATCATGTACTGCAGACAGCAACTTGTGTGTGTGGACGAGAGAAGATTCAAATAGCTCGCTTAAGCCTATTTATGGTTTGACAGCTCCCTTTAATAAAGTTTTCTTGGAGAAAATAAACTATTGAGCTACCTAAAACTAACTAAGCACAACTTGTAGGCATCGTTTATTTGCCAACTGCTTCCTCCGTTCCGATTTACTCGTTGTGGTTTTAGTTCAAATTGAACTAAAACCACGACGAGTAAATCGGAACGGAGGGAGTACATCCCTAGGTTCAAAGCAGTGTGTGTGTGTGTGGACGAGAGAAGAGAAGAGAAGATTCAAAGCAACCACAGCCGCACGATCGAGAGTTGATTTGTGGTTGTTGACAGGGAGTGCGTACAAGGTTGTCCCATCTGCTCTATATATATCACACTAGATACCCCTCTCCCACGGTCACAGATACGGAAACTTGGAAATTGAGAGACAGAGACATGTACGATGCCTTGAAAAGGACCATGAGAGAGACATATGTTCAAGCAAACCTCTCACCGACGATGGAACAACTAACTGTTCGGTGCATAGTTCATTTTATTTACTCCATGTGGATGAGCTCTCTGCTCAGTGGTCAGGGGGCAGTGGTTTCTCCCAGCTGGCGCGTGTTTCAAACCTCGGTTCTTGCACGGGTCTCACATCTCCTTCTTTATTAAAAAATCAGTAGGGGCTTCTTCCCCTACTGGTCTAGTTTTTTTACTCCATGTGTATTATCTAAAAATATGTACAACATGCCAAAGTAGAGAGATGGGATGCACCATCTTCTATAGGTATGCCTCATTTGCCTTCTATTTTAGCTGGTGGGCTTGCTGTGTCGTCGAGTCGATCTTTAGGGACGCTGCCTTTGTTGTGTCTTCCACCTTTGTTGCAGCGAAAAAGGACTACAGTTTGGATGGAGAGCGGAGAGGGTAAAGAAAAGTGGAGGGGG
>LR738715.1:863504268-863515101 GCA_902687465.1 Secale cereale | reverse complement strand
CAGCACGCCACGTATCAAAAAACATCACTTGTTTTTCAAGAAGTTCAAAATATTATTTAAAGGAAGATCACCGTGTATAAAAAACACATGTTCGTAAATTTACGAAATGTGCACAATTTTTTCAATTTTTTTTAAAACTCTTCACGAAATAAAATAAAAATAATAAAAAAGGAAAAAAGAAACGGAATGAGGACTGAAGAAA
Organism: Secale cereale; assembly: GCA_902687465.1. NCBI lineage: Eukaryota > Viridiplantae > Streptophyta > Magnoliopsida > Poales > Poaceae > Secale > Secale cereale. The sequence continues at coordinate 863,514,899 of LR738715.1, read as the reverse complement.
CCAAGGGAAACTACTAGAGAAAAAACAACCAGCAATAACCTTTCAGAAAAGAGTAGAGAAAGAAAGAAAATAGAAAATAGAAAAGTGGAAAACCAATAAAACATGGCCCAAAAAGCAACAAACCAAATTTAGATATACAAAAATAGAGAACAGGGAAAACGAAAAGAAAACCAGCGAATGCTGAAAAACATAAGATAAACAAAAAGAACCATTGGAACATAACGGAACTTTTCCGTGAGAAGCGAACATGGTTGTCCATGAACTAGAGTCTAGCTAAGTTTACCACTCCTAGTGTTTGGATGTAGGACCCCTCTCCATCTATCTCTTCTCTCATTGTACATGACTTTACGCTGATCCCAAGTGAATAAATGAGGTAGTTTGAATGTAAAAAAGTATAACGTAACGAAAGTGCTCCCGAGTCGCTTCCCTAGTTTGGCCAACCCACTATACTCACATATGTTTGTTTGCCCAACAATTTGAGGGGCGCCCTATGTCTCGCATTCAACGAGATAGAGGAAACACTCGATGAAGGATGCCGCGAGATGGCTCCACCCAGTCACGCGGGAAACAACAGCCTCTTTTTCTGTTTTTTTTTATGTTTTTTGTTTTCATTTTTTGCTTCCTTTTTTTCCTTTTTCATACTTTCAAATAATCTAATAAATATATTACAAAAATCACTCTACATAAAATATTTCAAAAATATTGACCAAGCTTTGATAAACATTAAATGTGTATAAACATCTTTAACATAATTTGATCATGTCTTTAAAATAAGTTAATGAAGCAGTTGCAAAAAATGTTTCACAAGTGTTTCAAAAATTATAAACAAGCATTTTAAAATGTTAAATATGCATAAACAAAATGTTGACTGTGTATCAAAAAATGATAAAAAGGTGATAAAGTATATAAAAATGTTAATCAAGAACTTGAAAAAAAATGTTGAACAATTACTTAAAAAATTATATATGTATGAAAAAATGTTGACAATGTATTAAAATTTTGATTGTGTATAAAAATTGTTAATTTAGAATTTGGAAAAATGTTAAACAAGTATATAAAAATGAAAAACAAAATTTTCAAAAAATTTAAATGTCTTTAAAATAAAATGTTGACCATGTTTTCATAAAATGTTAATATTGCATTTAGAAAATGTTAATCATGGATTAGATTTTTTTAAGTGGATAGAAAAATGGTGACCATGTATTAGAAAATGTTAGTATTGTATATGAAAAATGTTATTCAAGAATTTAAAAAGGTTTAAATATTGGGTACAGAAAATATGTTGACCATGTATTCAAAAAATGTTAATTTTGTTTCAAAAACGTTATTCAAGCATTTGAAAAAGTTGTGTAGAAAAGTGGACCATGTAATTTTTTTCTTAATTTGTATTGGAAAATTTGTAAACATGTACTAGAAAAATTATGTTGACTTGTACACAAAACCTTGAGGAAGCTTGAAGTCTGCCTCTGAAAAATTAAGCGGCCTAAAGTGGGAACGTTAGCGAGCAAGGCTCGGTCACTCGCATCCTTACAGAATCTCTAGCCGAATTGCGCTAATCTGAATCACCCCCCCCCCCCCATGTCCATGTATACATCCAGAAATAAGGGCTCCGTTGCGTGGCTAGACAATGGGGCTTAGTGGAATCTTGTTCACAGACATGTCCAGACGTGTCCATGGACAGGAGCCGACCGAGCCCCATTTTTTTGCCTGCACAATGACGCCCCATTTCCATGTGTTCCCATACAAATACATCATTCAACAATACAACCAATTCAAAAGATGAAAAATCGTAAAAATCAATTCAACAATAAGTAACTCAAATGAAAAAATTCATAGTTAATTCAAACATAAATATCATTTAGACGATAAAGTTCAAAGAGGAAACTGATGGTTTTCAGCATGAATCCACATATGATTCACAAGATTATCGACTGGCGCTTATTAATGATGAAGTTAACGATGCATCTTTAGAAAGTTGACAACATGCTCTGGGTCTTCTTTTTAGAGGCGAGCATGCGTGTACCTTGGGCCTATAAAATATCAAAGGTATGGCCAGCATCCAGCCTCATCCTTTACATTTATATTATGCTTGATCATACAACAAGTCGTCACCTTCCACAGTGTCTCAGCATCCCATATATTTGCAGCTCCCCGAACATTACACAAACGAAAAGTGAGCACTTGAAATGTCCTCTCCACATCGTTCCTAGCTGCTACTTGCATTTGCGCAAACACAAAAACTTTTGTGACCTGGGCTCGAGGATAGTCCTCTTAAACTGCGCAACCTGAGGATAGGTATCATCAACAACGTAGTACCCCATGGTGTAATCGCCCCCATTGATGGTGTTGTTGCACGACAAAGCATCTCGGCCCACCACAAAGACTCTTAAACAACAGAGATCGCTAAAGCACGTTGATATCATTACGAGACCCTGGGCATGCCAAAGAAAATGTGCTAAATCCGTAAGTCATGTGGTGTGGCTTCTAGTCCGCATGCCACTAGTACATTTTTCCTGGAGAATACAAACATTGTTTTCCAGGATCAAATAAAGCAAGCTTTAGCTATGTGATATTCACTCTAGAAGGTGGAGGTCAGAATGATCAACGGTGCTATAGGTGAAAGGGTATTTGGACTCCTCTTCCTTGCCCTTAAATCACGGATCACATGAGCTATGCATGGATGTCAATTGGCGATCAATACACATGTGGCATGGACCTTCAAACCGTCTGCATACATCTTGATCGTGTAGTCCGAACGTGTTATCCGAGCCAACATGGGTCTGTATCGATCCGCTGAGCCATCCAGACAATTTTTTTTCGCAAATCGGAGACAAATTATGGGGCTTTCCGGTCGTTCGGACCGCTGTTACGTCCACTCCTAACTGCTCTGACCCGGAAAAAATTCCCACCCGGCTCTCCCGCACATTCCATCGAACGCCCACATGTAGGGCTGGAAAAAAAGCTCGAAGCTCGTGAGCTAAACGAGTAGCTCGTGACTCGGCTCGAATCGACTAGAACTCGAAGAATAACGAGTCGAGCCAAGCTTTATTTTAAGATCGTTTATAGACCAAATTAAATGAGCCAAGTTCACGAGTACTCGTGTAACTCGTTAGGCTCGATATAAAAATCAGCCACCCATCACCAACTTGCATCCCAGGCCAATTGCATAGGCACAACACAAGGCCCATCCACATAACACAACGCATAACCGCCCAGGAGACACACGGCACAATTCCTCTCCTTCCATCCCTAGCAAAATAACGAGAAACCAGTATGTTGATTCCCCTCCTACCTCCTCCGTTTCCGAAACGTGAGTTCATGACGGCGGCAGTGCCGGGTAAGCCCACCTCTCAAGTCATGTAATAGTTACTAACTAGTTGATTATTATGGTCATGTACCATTGTATGTGGAATTATGGTCATGTATATGTTACCGACTTGCTAGCCAATTGTAAGTTAAACTACTTACTATTGGTTGTCAGCATCGTACATGCTTAATATGTACATGTTACATTTCCAATTAATATTTTTTTATCATATTTTTAAGGTTTTCTGTTCATATGTATAACGAGCTTAACAAGCTAAATGAGCTAGCTCGCGAGCTATACGAGTCAATCCAATCTTCGATTTGAGCTCGTTATAGTAACAAGTCAAGTTGAGCTAGCTCGTTAACGAAACGAGCTCTAGCGAGTCAAGCCGAGCTGGCTCGACTCAGCTCGAACTCCAGCCCTACCCACATGGCATGCCGTGCCATATTCATGCCGGCCTAGAGCATGCAGCGGCCGACATTGATGGCCGCGATTAACGGACTGGAGGTCGGCGAAGACGGACGCGGTCACTCGGGAGTCGCTGATTCAATGCAGACGCAACGTCCCAATAAACTAACTCCCGCTGTTGCGTCGAATTGAAGCGGGCCGACTGCCTGTTCAACTGGCTGGAAGCAGCTGTTTAAGACATGCGTCGGCAACGCACCTAAGCGCACTTCCCCGAGCCCAACGGCGATGTCAAAGTCCGGGTTCTTCGTGCGGGCAGGCGGAGCCAGTGGATGTACCTCTTCAGGCGGATCATGGCACCGCCGCCCTCGCTCTCCGGGACCATCTGCATCCACGGCAGCAGGCTCCTCCGGCGATGACGAGGACCAGCAGCCACAGAAGCGGCCCCATAACCTCTCATAGGCAGCTCTAACGGACGAAGAATTTTTCCATCAAATGGAGATAATGACAGAGCGCTTGCTCCGTCAGATGGGACAGACACCACCATCGTTGGTGAACATGAAGGAGGAGCCACCATCCCGACGCGCGTCCGCGTGAAGCGGGAGCCGACATCCCCAATATGGCAGGTGAAGGACGAACTGGCGTCCCCGCCTCCCAACTGCGGCCTCCACATCGGAGGTCGTGTTAAGAAAGAGGTAGCATGCCGCCAGTGCCGCCGCCGCGTCAAGGATGAGCTGGCGTTGCCCCCACCGCATAGCTGGTACGCGTGGCTTGGCGGTCCCTCATTGCCACCACGCCATCACCACGCCCCAATAAAAGAGGAGTTGACACTCGCAATCGGGAAGGCACGTTGCCGCATCCTCCACTACCTATGAGGAGGCGGTTGCAGTGCTGCCTCCGGCTCGAGGGTCGTGGTATCTCAGGAGGAGCGCACAGCGAGGCAGTAGATGAGGTACGACAGGTGCAATGCCGGTCGCCGCTTCGAGTTCGCTAGGATGGGTGTGGCGTCGGAATGGGACCGGAATAACCCTGACTTCGCCGCCGCGCGAGCGCTTGACCGCTTCATCATCACCACGGAGAAGGCGAGAACTAAGAAAAATGCTCATCCTAATCAGCCTCAATGCCCGGTTCTTTTTCCCTCTGGAATATCCGAATTTCTGAAGAACTTGACAGCTGAAGATCCTGCTTAATAATCAAGTGAAAGTGTGGTTGTTCACAGCGACATCTTGCTGCTTGAAAACGATGTGAGATTTTTCCTCTTCTTTGAAGCAGTTTTCTATTTTCAAATGTTTGATGAATTGTATTTTGCAAGACAGTCTATTGTTAGTCTAGTGGTTATTGTGGATAATGCTACGCGTAAGTTCTTGTTGTTGGTTTCTACTGTCAGCTTTTTTGTAAGTTATTGCTGGCAGGTTTTTAGTTTCACTAATTTATCTCCATTTCGTCGGTACAATAACAACAAAGATAGAAAGATAAATATATTGCTGAATTGCACAGGCAATGTTTCTGTAGTAATTTATTTTTTGACATAAACTGCAAATTACTCTAAATAACAGAATCCTCGTTATTGGTTATAATGCATTTTTTTTAATCTTTTACCGATTTCAAAATATTCACTTTATATCTCTTTCTTTGCAAGAATTTGGTTATATGCTTGATGAGCTGCCACATGTTCTGCTGCTGGATTTAGTCGATCGTGGATTATTAATTCCTAGTCTCATCATGCAGCCAAGTTAAGACAAAACACAAAATAATACAATTATCCGGTGATGTCTGAGACTAGGACTCGCAGCCACCTTATTTGAGAAATAAGTCCAACTGAGTTTAGAGCTCACAAGGCTCAAGTTTTATTCGTTTTATGACCTTATTTGACTTCCGTTAACTCTAAGAATATGTAGATTCGATGTTTATTAATCATGTGCATATATGTGTAACAGAAAGTACTTTTGAAATATGTACTTTTGTTGATTTTTGAAATATGCCATTATAAAAATTACCTGTAATTTGGACCGATAATTTTGCTAGAATGATCAAGTTGATAGTCGATTTATTAATTCATGTTTATCGCTTGCAGACAAGGAGAAGGGATAGTCGTGAAATTTTTTTACACTTAATTTTCGCACTACTCTTTCTGGTTCCATAACGAAAGTTCTCATGTTCATGATTTACGTGGTGTTCTAAGTTAAACTATATACCATCATGCTATACCAGACCGGTAGTTTTTCAACAAAGGGCACCTCTGCGACTCATAGTATTACATTTAGTGGATGCAAGCATAATGAGTATACTCCTGGTCACTGCATGATTAAGAAGCACATTGCGGCCGCCGACTTCTTCTGGTCTACATCATTGATTTCTCCGGCCATTGTCTTTATAACATCCTAGGTTTAAATAAGTTTGCTTCACTGAGATGCGGGGTAGAGGCGGCAACAAGCTTTGCTCACAGCGGCACTGGCGGTGGATGCAGGATGAAAAAGACTTCGATACCGTCAAAGGTTTGAATGATTTTTTCAATTTCTGAAAGAGTGCTTTTTATTATAAGGGTATGTGCTACTTAATATGTGTCGTTTTGGCCTTTTCGCAAAGAAGAAAGATGCAAACGGCCAACATGCGGTTCCAACAGATTTATTTATTTTCACTAGGACAAATGCCCGTGTGTTGCAATGCAATATAAACATCCCTGTTTGTTAGGTTGTGATTTACCTGCCCATATTAAAGTGACTAGCAAAAATGCCTGTGCATTGCAACGGGAGAAAACAAATCGAATGCCCAGCCCCTAAGTACGACTCAAGATCCCCGCAGGTCCACATCCTCTTTTTTGACATGGCACCCCACTGATGTCCTCATTTATGTCGACAAACACACAATACTAATTATTGGTCGCGGTGTCCATGCCAATACATGTGCTTCGCTATGGAGCATAGCAAAAGCTGCTAGTAATTAGTATTGTGTGTTTGTCGACATAACTTCCTACCAATAATAATAAATAGCAGTTCCGTCAAAAATATAGTGTAGAGATAATTCATACTACATACCATCAAATTTTACAACCTTCTTATTTAACTTTTATCTAGGTAATAAAATCACTTTTGAGATTAAAAAAATTATATCCATTTAGTCTGCTGATCCGTGTATGATTGACATCCCTTAAGAAATTATATACACATATTGCCAGTCTCGTTAATGCTTGTTGTCAGTAAAGAATTACACCATTACATGAGCAACCAATTGGATTTATCCATTATATACTTGAATTAATGTTTTATTACTCATATCATTATTATTTTCTCACAAAAATAGAATCAAGTTGTCAAATTTTAATCCATTTTATAATTTTTTGAATTTTTATATTAGTCAAACCGCATGTGTTAATTCTTTTCTTTTAATGATCATGTATTAATGCATGGTGACAAATTTATTTACAAGTGTTTAGCCATAACATTCACTAATTATGGTTGTGCTTGAAAGATAACATGTGATTTCATCTTAAGAATAAAAAAATAGTAAAGTGAAGCAATTACCATAGAGTGGAGGTAGGGGGCGTGAACTATCCTTTCTTATCAACCTAGCTCTAGTCATGCTCCAACATAGGCCATGTGAAAGAACACACACCTGGTGAATTAATCATCATGTGTTGCATCGTCTATGAACAGGATCAGCTTTCCTGCCACAAATCCTCTGCCTCGGCTTTATGGCATCCTTCTAGCGCTGCTCAATATGCCACACCACTGGCCCCTCAGATCAATGGTTGGACATAAAGCTTGCACAATTTTGGTAGAGGGTGCAGTTCTCGTTGTTGTGGGCTGCGGGCGTGCAAGGTATGGAGGATGTCCGGCCTGCAGGCGAAGTGCTTCAGGTCTTGCTAATAGCGTGCTACAAAATATAGCGAGCCCCTTCTCAAAATGCTACACAAGTTATAGCGCGCTAATAGCGTGCTATATTTCAAAATAGCGTTTGCAAAAAATGCCAAATATATCCACAAATAAAGTATTTCAGTACCTTAAGGCACCATCATAGAGAGACATAACCTAGCCAGATAGGAAGCACAAATTTTAAACTGAATGTCAAACTGTAATCAATCTATTTAACATATAGTAACTCTGAACACTGAGCACCTAGCCTACATCTACCGTGCAATAACCACAAAATAAACCTGTGCTTCCTTATTTTTCTGATAATTTTCATCATTTGAACGCTATAACGCTACACGCTACAACGTTATAACGTCCTGTAGCGCGCTAATTACGTGAATAGCGCCATAGCGGCTGAATTTGCTAAAATATAGCGTTTCCTTCTGAATACACTATAATGGCGCTACAGCGTCGTTATAGAGCGCTATTTTTTTCGTTGGTGGTGTCCCTTGACCCAAGGTAAACGAAGAAAAGTAAGAAGTGGGTGCAGAAGCTAAACACGATCTGGTTTAAAGCTGATTGGATATTGGCTCAGTCGGAGGCTCGGAGCTGCTCATATACCAACGCGTGCAAACCGTGGTGGTTGTCATTGTCAGGGAGATAGATGCATGCTGAACCTATACACGCCCCCACTACTGCCCTCGCAGCAGGACCTTGAAGCCGCTGGATGGAAGTTGTTGATCTGGCTGTGTTTTACTTGCCATGAACGGTACAGACTGCTCTCGTGGGAAAAGAAAAATTGGCCGTCCACGGTTTCTTTGCGATCAAACGGGTCAGGCGTGAGAGCGTGTTTCTTTTTCTTTTTCTTTTTGCGGGGAAGGCGTGAGAGCATGTTGCCAATCAACAGGACTGTGTCGTTGTCTACGTCTCGCATGGTCCTTGGTCCCCCGGCTGGTCGTGCAGCCGTTGTTGACGCCTCACGGTCTTTGATCTCCTGGCTCGCTCCGCCGCCGTCGTTGTGAACACCGCCGCAGCAGCCATGAATCCAGGATGCAATATCTGCTTCCGCTATGGGTGGCTGGGTTTGATTCAGAACCGCTCTCTTCATGCTTGGTGAGAAAATCACAACGGGCAAGGTGCACCCCTCGATCGGGAGGAGGGAGGTGGAACGGGTAGATCGGCGCAAACAAATATTTAGTTGATATATAAATCAGATGCTCCGTGCGAGGAGGGGCAGAGGAGTTTCCATCATACGTGAAGGTTGAGGGATTTCTCTGAGTCGGAAGGATGAGGTATCTTTTTCTTTTTCTCTGGCTCGGGTGGGCTGTTCGAGTTGAGGCGCATATGGGCGACCAGCGATAGATGAAAACGTACCGAACGAAAAAAAAAAGGTAAGATATGCTTTTAAATCTTAGCCGTCAATGTTTATAGTTAACATAATATCGACGGATATAAATGGGCCACGTATGGAGAAATATGAAAGGCATTAGGTAAAAATTGTGTAACTAAATGTTAATCAAATGCCGTCCATGATTTATCTTATACTTTGATGAGAAGTTTGACAAGTAAATTTAAGTGAAAAATGTTTTGTTTTTGCGGCAAGTGAGAAATGGTTTAGAATGTAAATAAATTAAGGCGATTGATTAACATACGAGGAAGGTTGGACGAATGGACGGTGGGAACTAAAGTGAAACATGAAACCTTATATTCTTTTAATTATTATTACTCCCTCCGTCTGAAAATATTTGTCATCAAAATGGACAAAAAATGATGTATTTAGAACTAAAGTACATCTAGATACATCCCGTTTTATTCATTTTGATGACAAGTATTTCCGGATGGAGGGAGTATTAAAGTAGATATTACTTGGCTAAACTGGATTTGTGGTTGTATGGTGATGCTGCTTTATCTGGAAAGCTGGACGAAACCCTAGTTTCTGAAATAATTGATCACTTTTAACATAAATAAAAATACTTCATCAAATTTGAACTGAAATCATGACACTTATTTTTAATTGAAGAGACTAGTACGTGCCTCACGGGACAGAGCTGAGACTGGGACTCACAACCAACCTTAATTACCTTGTCTTCTAGCTGTGATATGTGATTATCAGAGTCACAGAAACTGGTCGGTTCTCGATGGTCATGTACGCATCATCATGTGCTGCCGACAACGTGTGCGTAGGAGAAGAGGAGAAGAGTCAAGGCAACGAAACCCACACGATCCCCCACGCGTTGTCATCGGGAGCATGTACGTACGTCCGAAGTTGTGACACGAGTGCGTACGTCGGAAAAACGAGCAAGTACCATGTACCATGATGTCATGTGGCTCTGCGTTCTCGGATGAGAACGTCCACATGACAAGCTAGCCCACAAGATTAGTCTCCACTCTCAAGGCTGTCCGTCGTATGCAACCTGTTCATCATCACTTGCGTAGGCATAGTGCTGCAGACAGCGTGTGTGGGATCGGAAAGAAGGCCTCAATGCTTGGGTTTGTACGTGTATACAAGTACACCCAGCCCTTGTAATTGATCTTAAAAAAAAGCAATAAAGCAGAATGTTAGAAGGGAATAGAAAGTGATTAATGGAATCGATTGATTTATTGCTTGAGCCTCATGGGCATTATGAAACAATAAGATTAAGCGACCTACGCGCCTCAGAACGATTTGAGTTTAACGGCCGTCCGATCACATTGACCAACGTTCCAGATTTCCTGATCATCCATTCATTCACTACTGGCGATCTTTCCTCCGTCACCAGCAAGCCCCCACTCAACCCATCCGGCCGCTGCTCCTCAGATTGATCTAGACGTTAACTGGGCCAGTGAAAATTTACAACCCAACCGCGAAGGAAACTCTCAGGCTGTTCTTTCTGTTCGCTATATCTCTATCCCCATGATGCGTCTAGGGTACCTGGTCATTTTGGAGTACAAGATAAGTTAGAACACATCCTAGTCTATATAATACTTTCTAAATATTCAGGATACTCAATATCTCCCGCAGTCACAACGATAGTGACGCCGACGGTGAGACTGGAGAATAATCCGAAGGTAAGCCGAGAGACCCCCCC
>LR738715.1:863482438-863498375 GCA_902687465.1 Secale cereale | reverse complement strand
CCGCCCTCCCCCCGACGTCGCCCCGAGCACCACCCGCCCCCACCCCTCCCCCCACCCCGGCCCTGGCCAGCTCCTTTGACAACGCCGGCACGCTCGTGACACCGCCACACTTGCCGGACAACGCTAGGCATGGCAAAATCAACAAATTTTTTTTACAAACATTGACAATAGTTTTATGATCTTGCAAAAGTTCATCATGAAATCCATTTATGGTTGGCATGGCAAAAGAAACAAAAACAAAATCGATACTCTGATAATACTACTTTCGGAAGCATTTTGAAGCACTGATTTTTTTTCACGTCTTCCATTAATGTGATTTCATGATGAAATTTTGTAGGATCTTAGAATATTTGTCAATGATTGTTAAAAGAAATTCAGATTTTCTGAATTGAATATTTTTCAATTTTTATTATTCACCCGAGTACATTTGAGCTCGGGCTGAGAAGGTTACTTTCCCTCCTAAACGGACAGTACTACTTTCCTAGATTTCCTGCCACCGTTAATCTCAAGTTTAACAATAGCTACTAACTCAAAATTAACCAGCAATAAACATGTCTAATAACCAGTGTTTTAAATAGCGGGTTATGGCAAATAGCAGTGGCCAATCAGCTATAACGAGGCTATAGCCGGCTATTTCGTAAATTTAGCAGGCTATGCGACATACCGGCACCTGCTGAAACAGTTATAGCGAGGCTATAACGGGCTATTTAAATTTTCACTATTAACTAGTCAATCCATGGTCAGAGGTACTGTGCGGCTCGCTCCCGGTTTGAGCGTTGGTAACTCGTCAATACTGAGACTAGCTAGAGACCAGACACTCGTGCATCATGTGCTACCTGTAGCCAGTGCGTGTGAGTGGAGGAGAATGGCTCCGGACTGTGAACGTACGGGTCGAACCACACCCACAGAAACCAGGCCAGCCTCAGTGCAAGATTCCAATGCTAGACCCAACTGACATCTCAGAACCAAGAGAGGGTAACCAGCCGTTGCCTCGGTTGGCTCCCATGACTAACACATTTTATGACATTTTAACTGTTAACCAATGAGGTTTCTCTAACTGATAAAATAATTATATGTACGTCAAGGATGCTGGCTCCCCGTATGTCCTATAAATACCCGCAGAACTAACCAGCATAGATGCACCAAGCAAGACTCTCTTCAAGCCCAGGTCTTAAAACATCTGTCCATCACCGATCTGTTCCACAAACTGCCTTCTATCCTACTCCATACAACATAGTGATCAGCTCATCCAAAGATGGCTATTGGTACTCTTCATATCATGGCGATCTTGCTGGTGTATTTTGTCTTGAAGAATAAAAGAGTGCTATTGTCCGAGCAGCAACGGGGGCGACGGGGAAGGCTGCCCCCAGGGCCTGCCAGGCTGCCCATCGTCGGTAACATGCACCAGGTGATTCTGAACAAGCCGGCGGTATTCCGTTGGATCCATGGCCTGCTCAAGGAGATGAACACAGACATCATGTGCCTTCATCTCGGAGCTACTCATGTCATTGTTGTGGCATGTCCACAGATAGCCTCTGAGGTACTACGAAAAAATGATGAAGTTTTCGCCTCACGTCCCACCACCTTCGCCTCGAGCTTATTCAGCTTCGGGTACAAGGGCTCCATCTTTTCACCGCATGGGGAGCAGTGGAAGAAGATGAGGCGCGTCCTCACCGCTGAGATCCTCGCCTCATCCATGGAGCGAAAGCTCCACCACCTCCGAAAAGAGGAGTACAACCACCTTGTGAGGTACATTAATAACACTCCTAGTTGCATCGACATGGCATGTCCAAACAAGATTGTCAACGTCCGTCATGTGACCCAACACTTCGTTGGTAACATGATAAGAAGGCTTGTGTTCGGTAAAAGATACTTCAGTGACCTACAATCTTCATCCACTAGTGGTCCTGGACATGATGAGGTGGCACATGTTGCGGCTCTCTTCACGGCCCTCAACCATCTCTACAGCTTCTGCGTGTCCGACTACTTCCCAGCCCTCGTAGGCCTCTACCTGGATGGCCATGAAAAGGTTTCCAAGGATGCCATGCAAACAATCAACCGGTTGCATGATCCCATTATAGAGGAGCGGATCCGTGAAAGGTCATCCTCTCCTGAGAAAGGTTGTGAAGAGAAAGAGGCCAGAGACTTTTTGGACGTCCTGGTTCATCTTAAAGATGCAGAGGGACAACCATTGTTGTCCCTACAAGACATTAGAGCACAAACAGCGGTTAGTATGTCGTGTTAAACACAATAGAAAGTTCATTGATTGTTCTTTGATCCATATTATACATTTATTGACCTTTTTCTATGGATGTAGGAAATGATGTTTGCGGCAGTCGATAACCCATCTAATGCGGTTGAGTGGGCACTCGCTGAGATGATGAATGTGCCAGAGATTATGCAAAAAGCAACTGAAGAACTCGATGCTGTCGTCGGTAAAGATAGATTAGTCCAAGAGTCTGACATTCCCCCGCTAAACTATCTCAAATCGTGCATCCGGGAGGCCTTCCGCTTACACCCATACCATGCTCTTAACGTACCCCACGTCGCCATGGCGGACACAACTATTGCTGGCTACACCATCCCCAAGGGTAGCCACATACTTTTAAGCCGGCTTGGACTTGGCCGCAATCCCAAAATCTGGACTGAATCACTAAAGTTTCAGCCTGAGAGGCATTTGACCACCGTGAATGTACTTCTCACTGATCCAAGTCTACGTTTCATTTCATTCAGTAGTGGGAGGAGGGGTTGTCCTGGGATATCACTTGGTACCTCTATCACAGTGATGTTGTTTGCAAGGATGTTGCAGGGATTCACTTGGACAAAGCTTCCCGGCGTTAAGAGTATCAGTCTCCAAGAAGGAAATGCAGGCCTTGCACTAGCTGAACCGCTTGTTCTACAAGCTACACCACGGTTGGCTGCACATCTCTATGTATGATCCAATCAAATAGAGTTAATACACGTTTTATCAATTATATATCAATATAAAATGTATCTGGAACTAGTGTGTGTTACACGTTGTCGGGGTTGCGTTTGGCTCTATTGTAATGTTATGACACTGCATGTGTGTACAAAGAAAGAACAATCGATGATTTTATATGTACTGTAAGGTGTGCATTTATCATTATGTAAAACGAAAGCTCTGTATTTTCCATTATGGTCTATCATTTAAATAATCCTTGGAATCTCAGAGAAGTTTTACATTTATGTTCTTTACATGCCTGGCTGTAGAATTGTGTGCCCAACTTTGACCCCGTGTTATCATTGTCATTCATGCATTAACATGCTCTAAATTGCCAACTTGATGTTCTATGAACTAAGTTTTTTTGTCTATTAACTAGGGTTTCTTTTGTTGTGGAAAACTTTTCTTCTGGGAAATAAAAGTTGTATTATCATGCATTTCAGTAGAAACAAACTTATACACCATTATTAATGATCCAAGAAGATGCCCCGTTACTGAAAAGTGGTAAACAAAGAAAATGCTCATCCTAATTAGGCTCAAGGCCCGGTTCAGTTTCCCTTTGAAATAATCAAATTTTTGAATAACTAGACATAGGCAAATTATGCTTAATAGTCAAGTGAAACAGGTTGTCCACAAAGATGTCTTGGTGCTTGTAACAATGTGAGAATTATTATTTTGGAAGCAATTTTCTATTTTTCATATGTTTAATGAATATATTTTTGCAAGATAATGTATTTTCAGGCTAGTGGTTATTGCTGATATTGATATGATTTAGTTCTTGTTGTTTTGTTTCTACTGTCAGCTTTTTGGTAAGTTATTGTTGCATGTTTTTCATTTCAAGTATTTAACTTCATTTCATCAGTGCAACAACAAAGACGGAAAGATAAATATATTGATGAATTGCACGGACCAAGTTGCTATAGTAATTAAACTTTCTTGCATAAACTACAAATTGTTATGAAGAATAGAATTGTTGTTATCCACTGGCATGTATGTGGAAGAGACAATCTACCCATGTCATAGATCTTTTCGGACATCCTACAAGCAGGCATCCATGTAAGGAATTATTTATCCAGTATTACAAAAGGAAAAAAATAACTATGTTCTAAGTACATAATATAATAGGTGGAGTTAGAGTTTCCATGTTTATATTATAGCAAACTGCTATTTTTTTTTCCTTTTAGGTTGAATGATTCATTTCTTTGCTAGGGAATTCTAAAAAATATTTGTTCTTAAGGTTATTCAGTTTTTTCATGATTTTCCTAAATATATTGTGCATTTGGTTTAATTTTATCTTTCTTTTACTCATGAATTTCCTATTAAAAAATGTGCAAAGTTTTAAAATTTTGCTGGAAATTATATTTTCATTGTTTCTGTTATTGTTTTCTAAAAAATATGGTGTTTCTCTTTACATTTGTCCCTTTTTGTTCATATTTTTGTTGGAGAGACGGCCAGACCTGCAAATCCGTTATCATGTAATTTTGATCTTTTGTCGTTATCTTTAGAAGTTCATGTTATGTGCTTTCAAGAATTTGGCTATTTATTTATTTTGTTATGCCTGATGATCTGCCATGTGTTCTTTTGACGATATAGTTGATGGTGGATTATGAATTCCAAATCCGATTGTGCAACCATGTTAACACAAGATACAAAATAGTACATGTCTCCGGGGAAACGGCAGGTCTGAGGCTGGGACTCGCAGCCACCTTATTTGAGAAACAACTCCAATTGAGTGTAGAGGTAGACAAGCTCGAGTTTTATTTGTTTTACAACTTTTCTTTATTAATTTCATTAACTTCAATAATATACAGATTCGATATTTATAAATCATATATGCATATATGTACCTCAAATGGTACTTTTGAAATATTTAATTTTGTTGATTTGATAAATATGCAATTATAGAAATTAGCTAGAATTTTGCTAGCCGATCTAGCAGACATGGAGAATGGATAGTCATGCCCTTTTGCTACGATTAATTTTGACACTAATCTTTTGGGTTCCAATAAGAGAAGTCCCCGTGATCAATATTGACACGGTTACCTATGTTAAACGCCATATGATTATGATGTTGTGCCAAGTAGTTTTTCAGTAAACGATGACTTTATTGACTCCTAATATGGCATCAAGGTGATACGAACACAATGAGTACTCATCCGGTATCTGCATGGTTAAGTTGCACATCCCGGCTATCGGCGTTTTCTAGTCTATATCGGCGACTTCTAGGTCGCCGCTTTTACATGCTCCCTAATTTAAACTTGTTTGATCTGCTGAAAAGGGGACCCAGGGCGGTAACAAGCTTTGTTCACAACGCGTTGCCGATGGATGCATGATGAAAAAGACTTTGGTACTCTCAAGGGTTGAATGTATTTTTGAGTTTCTGTAAGAGTGTCGTTTTAAGGGTTTGTGCTACTTAATATTTGGCCTCTGGCCTCTCGAAAAAAAAGATGCAGACTGCGAGCGCCAATTCCAGTAAACTTATTTATTTCTTCATACTGATTAAATTTCCATGTGTAGTTGTTTCGGAGTTGTTGCTTTATCAAGAAAGCTGGACGAAATCCTAGTTTCTGAAATTACTGATCCCTTTTAACACCAAATAAAAAAAATACAAATATAATATTTTAGATCATTAAAACAGTGATCTAAAACGTAGTTTACAGATTTAGTACTGACTAGGACTCAGCACCAATGTTAGCTTGTCTTGTAGCTGTGACTTGTGATTAACAGTCACTGACACTGGCCGGTCCTCCATGGTTACGTACGCATCGTCACGTGCTGCAGAGACACAGCGTTTATGAGAAGAGAAGAGAAGAGTCATGGCAACCACACCCGCAAGATCGCACGGGCAAAATGCGCAGTGCTTACGTACGTGCGAAGTTGTCACGTCTGCAGCAGGGTGGCATATGTGACAGGAGTACATACGCGTACGTCTGAAAAACGAGCAAGTTAATCATGTACCATGTCAACTAGTGGCTATGCGTTCGTGGATGAGAATGTTCACAAGACAAGCTAGCCAGCCCACCAAGATTACAGTAGTCTCAACGCGATTCGCTGTCCGTCCTACGTAGCTTCTCCATCATCAGTTGCGTAGGCATGCTAGTGCTCCAGACATGTGTGGTAAAGAGAGTGAAACTTGTTAACTTTTTTGTTTACGGGTGTGAAACTTGTCACCCTGCCTCCGTAGCCTCTCGCCACAATTTTGCACCACGTCCTTAGGGCAACTCTAACGCAGGACTCCAAATGAACTTCCCTTTTGTTAGGATTTCATCCGTTTAGGAGTGGCAATGAAGTTGTGTGCGTCCGGATTTGTGGATGCGCCCGCAATGTGCCCAATATACGGCATCTACGGCCATATCTCCTCCGATGTGCATGCAAATATGAAAGCAACAAAATGATGTGTCTAAATGGCAGTGACCATAGTTCATGCCAACGGCCGCGTTCACGTCGGCCCGCAACAAAGTCATCGGCCTGCTGAATGATCACACAGAAGTTTCACGCCGGCAACAAAGCCAACGTCCGACACACTAGCCAACCTTCAAAATGGGCATGTTTTTTACGCCGGCAACAAAGCCAGCGGCATGCAGCGCGGCCGCCTCGGTGGCTTAGCCGGCAGCGGCCTTCTTCTCCGCCACCTCCGCCGATTCCTTCTCTTGGCCGATTCGGTGTCGAGCTTGGCGACCTCCGTCTACGTGAGCAAGGCCCGTGGCTGCTTGGTAGTCTTCTTCTTCGCCGCGGGAGGGTGACGACCCCGTCGACTGGGATGACGTCGCCAACAACAACAGCAGCGACGACCGCGGTGACGGCGAAGGCGTCGTCGTGATCGACCTGCTCGCACCTAGCGACGAATACTAGTGTCATTTTAATTTTAATTTTTCGTCTAAATATATGTTGAACTATGTAAAATATGTGTTGAATGCAATGATTTCTTTTACTTTCCACCGACGGCGGTGCCGGCGAAGGCGGGCCGGGGCGGCGTGCAGGAGGGGTGGGGCGTTGGCGGTGGGGCATGGGGTCGGGGGGCCTTAGCGGCGGGGCGTCGGTGGCGGCGGGCGGCGTGGGGTCGAGGGCGGCGGTGGCGGGGTGCGGTCGGGGAGAGAGAGGGTGTGGGAGACAGAGAGTGAGGAGAGGGTGGGAGACAAGATTAGGGTTAGGGTGGGGGCGGGCGCGTCAGCGCCGTTAGGTAGAATATTGGTTGCCATTCTTTGTCGTCGGTTAGCCTACGGCAACGAACTGGCTGAAGGCAAGAGCTACTTTGCCGTTCGCTAGAGGACGGCAAAGAACTGGCACACAGTGAAGGCGAGGTTTGCCGTTCGCAAGAACTGGCTGGTGTAGTTTTTCGTCAATCAGTTCATTGCCATCTGCTTTTGGTCAGCTTCTTTGCCGTCTGCTAGCCGATGGCAATGAACTGGCTGACGACAAATTCTCTGATTTCAGTAGTGTATACATGACACTTTACCATTTTTGCGCCTAAGGAAATGCATTGTGGAGTAGTTATTAGATGATGGGTTGCTAGAGTGACAGAATCTTAAACATTAGTTTATGCGCTATTCCGTAAGGGGCTAATTTGGATCCATACGTTTAATGCTATGGATAGATTTTATCTTAATTCTTCTTTCGTAGTTGCGGATACTTGCAAGAGGGGTTAATCATAAGTGGGAGTCTTGTTCAAGTAAGAACAGCACCCAAGCACCGGTCCACCCACATATCTAATTATCAAAGTAGCGAACGTGAATCAAACCAACATGATGAATGTGACTAAATGAAATTTCCATGTGTCCTCAAGAACGTTTTGCTTATTATAAGAGACCGTTCCCGCCTGTCCTTTGGCACAAAAGGATTGGGTTATCTTGCTGCACCTATTTTTACTATTGCTACTTGTCATTTGTTACGAATTACTCCCTCCGTCCCATAATATAAGAGCATTTTTTACACTACCCTCCGTCCCATAATATAAGAGCGTTTTTGACACTAGTGTAGTGTAAAAAATGCTCTTATATTATGGGACGGAGGGAATACATTGCTATCAAACTACCTGTTACCTATATTTTCACTGCTTGTAGAAAATACCTGGCTGAAAAGCGCTTGTCATTTTCTTCTGCTCATCGTTGGGTTCGACACTCTTACTTATCGAAAGGACTATGATTGATCCCCTATACTTGTGGGTCATCAAGTGTTCATTGTCATATTGCTTTGCATGATCATATATAGAGCTGACATGATATTTGTCGCAAAGCCACCGTTCATCATTTAAATATATGTTATTCTAGATCATTGCACATCTTGGTACACTGCCAGAGGCATTCATACGTAGTCATATTCTTTCAAGTTATCGAGTTATAAGTAATTAAAAGTGTGATGAATGTTCTTAGAGCATTGACCCAATGATGTAAATGATGATGGTCGTTAATGAGTCCTCAGAAAAGCAGGGATGAGGTTCATGATTTTGTTCGAAAAAATAAGAAAAGAGAAAAAGAGAAAAGAAAGAAGGGGCAATGCTACCATCCTTTTTTCACACTTGTGCTTCAAAGTAGCACCATGTTCCTCATATAGAGAGTCTCCAAGATTTGTCACTTTCATATACTAGTGAGAATTTTACATTATAGTACTTGACTTGTATATTCCGATGGAGGGCTTCCACAATTGCCCGAGGTCTTAATGAGCAAGTAAGTTGGATGCATACCCACTTAGTTTCATATAGAGAGCTTTCATACACTTATAGCTCTAGCATCCGTTGCATGGCAATCCCTACTCCTCGATTGTGTGGCCTCTCCATTGCCTAGCGATCCGCCGAGTTGATGCGAGACTTTCTCCACATTTTGTCTTCCCTCTACCAACATAGTCTTTGCCACCTGTAATGCTACATACATGGCTCAGGCTCATATATACAGTGAAGTTCAAAAAACTGAAACGAGAAAAAGTATGATGCAATTGCTTGGTTTGGCACTGGGGTGCTCATGATTTATACTTTATTCTTAGGAAGACTGAGTTATGCTATGCTTAAATTATTAAATGAGTAGGGAATAACATTCTTTAGCATTGTATATTTTGAAGAGTATTGATTATTTTGTAGATTATTGCATATTACAGTTTTGATATCTATTAAGTCATCGCTTCCCAATATTAATATTGTAAAATAATTACATGATAAGACATATTAGGTAGCATTTCAACATCAAAAATATAGTTTTTATCATTCACCCACTCAAAGGACGAGCAAAAATTAAATTTGTTTATGATGATATTTTTTGACGTTTTCATGGTATTATATTATCAATCTTGTATGCTTTATATGCCATTTTATATCGTTTTCATGGACTAACCTATTAACTTAGTGCCTAGTGAAAGCTGCTGTTTTCTGCATGTTTTTGGTTTTAACAGAAAATCTATACTAAACGAGTCCGAACACGATGAAACTTTTTGACAATTTTTCTGAACCAAAGGGACCCTAGAAGCTTCGGAGGGAGACCATAAGCCGCACGAGGACGCCAAAAAGCAGTAGGGCACGCCCTACCCCTTGTGCGGTCCCCTGGATCCCATCGCCTGAATTCCAAGCCCATAAATTCACATATATTCAAAAACCCTAAGAGGAGGTCCCGAAACATTTTTTCTGCCGTCGCAAGTGTCTATTCTTTCACGAACCCATCTTGTGGCCTTTTCCGTTACTCGCCGGAGGGGGGATCGATCAGAGAGGCCTTTTTCATCAACCTTGTTGCCTCCATGATGATGTGTGAGTAGCTCCCACAAAACCTACGTGTTCATAGTAGTAGCATGATTGCTCTCTCTGTGTGCGTGCGCGCGCGCGTCTGTGCTCTTTAATACAATTATCTCTTCAGAGATCTATTCATGTAATCTTTTTGCGGGTTTTTATCCGACGAACCGTGAGTTTCTGATCAGAATATTCATTAATAGTAATTGAGTCTTTTCTAAATTATTATGTTTGATGTCATAGCCATGTATTTCTCTCCAATCTATCTATCTGTTTTGACGTTTTTGATGGGTTGATCTTGAGTGGGAGAGTTGCTTTGTAGGAGGTTCAATCTTGCGGTGTCCCTACTCTATGACAAGAGTGGTTGCAAGGCACATATTGTAGTGCTGCTACTAAGGGTAAAACGACAAGGTTCCAACGTATTGTTTGGTCTTACTTTGTCTATATTATGTCATCACGCTTCAAACATTACTCTGTTTGTTATAAACTTAATACCTGAAGATGCATGCTAGATAATGGTCGAGGGATGGAGTAATGGTAGTAGATGCAGATGGATGTCGGTCTACTTGTCATGGACGGAATGCCTATATATTGATCATGTCATTAATATCATCATGATAATGCGTTATTCTGTTAATTGATCATCAGTAATTTGTTTACCCACTATGTTGCGTTCATGAAAGAGATGCCTCTAGTGATGCTATGGCCCTCGGGTCCATTATTTTTACATTTACTAAAACCCTAAAAAAATGTTGCAATTTATTTAGTTTTCTTTTTCATTTTATTTTATCTATGTACCACTATCAGATTTAATCCTTCTAATCGGTGAGAACAAGGGGTTTGACAACTCTCTTGCCTTCGTTGGGTACAATTATTTTCTTTGTGTGTGCGGGTACTGCTTATCTTTTTCTCGTGGAGTCTCCTATTAGTTTGATAAACCTTAGTTCTTAACTGAGTGAAATACTTTTCGCTGTTGTACCACATACACTTCCTCCTCGGGGAAATCACAATGATATTACAAGTAGCAACACTCTGTGCCGTTCTCCCTCTTAGGAGCGTTGTCGTGAAATTTAGGTGTGCTAGGGCGCACGGGTGTTTTGTTTTCCCGGTGCTCGTTCATGGTAGTCACATGCATGGGATGTTTCAGGATTGACTTTGTCTGAGGGCTACCTCGTCAATTATTATATCGGTTGTTGCTTTGTATTTATAATAAATAAAGTGTTTCTAGATCACGCATGCCAAACGCGCGTTGTTGAATTGTCATCGGCAGCATGTACCTACATGTTGTATGTGAGAGGTCGTCACATCTGTAGCAGTTGGCATATGTGACACCAGTACATGACATACGTCTGAAAAACAAGCAAGTTAATTTTTTTTTGAAGGGTGAAAAACAAGCAAGTTAATTATGTACCGTGTCAAGTGGCTCTGCGTTCACGGATGAGAACGTCCACGAGAAGATCTAGCTAGCCCACAAGACTAGTCTCAACGCGAGTCGCTGTCTGTCGTACGTAACTTGTCCATCATCAGTTCTGTAGGCATAGTGCTGCAGATTGGATTTGCGATCCAGAACATGACACTGAAGAGACAGACGATGACGATGACAGTACGAGCTTGTGCACATTCGAACGGTGCAAAAATGGAATTTCTCTTGGTTGTTTCGTTCTGGACCGTGGACGTTCTGGACCCATGGGCATATGAACCAGTTTTTAATATATCATTTTAAACGTGTTTTAAAATGTAGAAAAAACACGAAAAAGAACTTCGCGCATTCATCTTCGTAACATGTGTGCGTAGGAAAAAAAATTGTACAAATTTCCTTTTATTTTGCCTCCGCAAAAAAGAGAAATGCCAATGCTCCTAAATAGCGTTCCATGTTCTGCTGCTTCTGCACCAGCTTGGTCTGCTTGGAGGCTCTCAATCTGGCGACTACGACTTCAAGTTTGAGATGTTTGACATTTTGTGTTGGACTACAATACTTGCCTGAGTATCTAGCTTTGGGGAGGTTACCGGAGCAGCTGCGGTGGCGCACCATAGGCCCATCCGAAAAATTGGAGGAGTGAGGCAGCCTAGGGACCTAGTTTAATATTTTTTTTCGGATTAGACTAGTATAAAACAGGCATTAGAGGAGATTGACAAAGAGGATTCCATAGCTAAAACCTCTAGTCGTGTAACATCCCCACTTTTTCCAAATTAGGATGTTAATAGAAGCATAGCACTTGTATATCATTGTTTCATGCAATCTTGGAATGTTCCAAATGGTTTCCAACTCGAACAGAAGTGAAGATATGATTTCTCAATTGTAATATTGGAATACCTTGGACTGGAGCCATAACAAATTTAGGAAAAAAAATAGAGATACTATTCTATTTGGACCGGTCGACACCATCCTCATAACCCAAATCCTTGTCCACGCGTCCTTTAGGCCTATAGCCTAATAAATCACTCGAGCTTTGTCAAAGCGAAGGCAACCACAGCCGTACCAGACGTAAGTCACTCGGTTATCCCACTACTAGGAAACTCCTTATAGTTGGGGTCACATTAGTGGTGGGCAGGCTGAGTGCCCCTTTACTGTTCTTTTTACCAGATACCAGTGGCGAGTGCAAAACGATGCTCGCCGCAGGTATTAAGTTATCTGTGGCGAGCGCAAATTCCTACCTTCCACTGGTTTTATGGACACAGGTTCGGCATGCACCAATAGTACCAATCGTGGATACCACACACTTGACCGCTACTTGTAGTTAGATTAGCAGTGGTGGGAGGTATACCCGTGGCAAGTGTCATTGCCCGCCACTGCTCAAACATGTAGGAATTTTGTTTAATTTCATGTCTTTAAATTTTATTACGTTATTGTTTTGTTACCTTGGTATTGTATGGAAAATGATTTGAACATTGTAGGTTTCATTATTTGCTATATTTTGGACATTTTATTAAGAAAAATGTATTTGATTAGATATAATTAAATTTTAATTGCAACAATACATTTAAAAATTTCAACAGATTGTAATAAAATCATAACTAATGTATTTATGTCTAATGAAATTTGGCTGCTACTTTAAAATATACCTATATGTCAAAATTGGAACTGCCAAATTAATTGTAATTATGTTAGAAAATTATTTAAAAAACAATGTTGTCTGAAACCTATGAAGCTTTGCCTCATGTAATGACATGTGTAGTGTGTGGTTCAACTTTTTAGAACATTAGAAAATGCTATGATGTAGATGATGTTGATTTTTTTAAGCAGCCCGAGTACAAGTGTCAAAATATCACAACTATCCATTATCCATGGTTGCGTGATCAAATCAGGAAGTACTAATCCAACTTCGATTAGAACAGCCAGCAAAGTATCAACACTTCTTAATATAACAAATACACATTGGCACATATCTCCAGGCCAACTCGACTTGGACCCACGACCAACCTTGGCTCGTCTTCTAGCTGTGAGCCTGTGAGTGACTATCAGTCATGGTCACAGGCAAGTGTTCAATGGCTTGGCTACATACGACAATGTACCAGAGTAAGATTCTTTGTGGAGAAGAATCAAAGCAACCATGCTCGCTCGATCGCGCGTTAATTTATGGTTGTCCTGAGGACGTACGAAAATGTCACATTTCATTTCACTCTATATATGGAGACTTGGAGAGAGAGAGAGAGAGAGAGAGAGAGAGAGACGCAATGGCTTTGCTCCTTCGCTCAATTTTTGCTTGTCGGCAGTATGTACGATGATTGCCATGTAGTCCGATCATGTACTGCAGACAGCAACTTGTGTGTGTGTGGACGAGAGAAGATTCAAATAGCTCGCTTAAGCCTAGTTATGGTCTGACAGTTCCCTTTAATAAAGTTTTTTTTTTGGAGAAAATGAACTATTGAGCTACCTAAAACTAACTTAGCACGACTTGTAGGCATCGTTTATTTGCCAACTACATCCCTAGGTTCAAAGCAGTGTGTGTGTGGACGAGAGAAGAGAAGAGAATATTCAAAGCAACCACAGCCGCACGATCGAGAGTTGATTTGTGGTTGTTGAGAGAGAGTGCGTACAAGGTTGTCACATCTGCTCTATATATATCATACAAGATACCACTCTCCGGCGGCCACAGATACGGAAACTTGGAAATTTAGAGATAGAGACATGTACGATGCCTTGAAAAGGACCATGAGAGAGACATATGTCCAAGCAAACTATCACCGACGATGGAACAACAAACTGTTCGGTGCATAGTTCATTTTATTTACTCCATGTTTATTATCTAAAAATATGTACAACATGCCAAACTAGAGAGATGGGATGCACCATCTTCTATAGCTATGCCACCTTTGCCTTCTATTTTAGATGGTGGGCTTGCTGTGTCGTCGAGACGATCTTTAGGGACGCTGCCTTTGTTGTATCCTCCACCTCTGTTGCAGCGAAAGAGGACTACAGTTTGGGTGGAGAGTGGCGGGATGATAGCGGAGAGCGTAAAGAAAGGTGGAGGGAGGGGGGGAGGTGCCACGAAAACAGTACGCCACGTATCAAAAAACATCACTTGTTATTCAAGAAATTCAAAATATTATTTAAAGGAAGCTCACTGTGTATAAAAAACATGTTCGTAAATTTACGAAATGTTCAAAAAAATTTGAAAAAAATAATTAATACTCTTCACGAAATAAAATAAAAATAATAAAACGAAAAAAAGAAACGGAATGAGGACCGAAGAAACCAAGGGAAACTACTAGAGAAAAAACAACCAGCAATAGCCTTTCAGAAAAGAGTAGAGAAAGAAAGAAAATAGAAAATAGAAAACTGGAAAACCAATAAAACAAGGCCCAAAAAGCAACAAGCCAAATTTAGAAAAAAAATAGAGAATAGGGAAAACAAAAAGAAAACCAGCGAATGCTGAAAAACATAAGATAAACAAAAAGAACCATTAGAACATAACGGAACTTATCCGTGAGAAGCGAACATGGTTGTCCATGAACTAGAGTCTAGCTAAGTTTACCTCTCCTAGTGTTTGGATGTAGGACCCCTCTCTATCTATCTCTCCTCTCATTGTACATGACTTTACACTGATCCCAAAAGAATAAATGAGGTAGTTTGATTGTAAAAAAAGTATAACGTAACGGAACTGCTCCCGAGTCGCTTCCCTAGTTGGGCCAACCCACTATACTCACCTATGTTTGTTTGCCCAACAATTTGAGGGGCGCCCTATGTCTCGCATTCAGCGAGACAGAGGAAACACTCGCTGAAGGATGCCGCGAGATGGCTCCACCCAATCACGCAGGAAACAACAGCCTCATTTTCTGTTTGTCTTTTTATGTTTTTTGTTTTCATTTTTGCTTCCTTTTTTTTTACCTTTTTCATCCTTTCAAATAATCTAAATAAATATATTACAAAAATCACTCTACATAAAATATTTCAAAAATATTGACCAAGCTTTGATAAACATTAAATGTGTATAAACATCATTAAAATAATTTGATCATGTCTTTAAAATAAGTTAATGAAGCAGTTGAAAAAAATGTCTCACAAGTGTTTAAAAAATTATAAACAAGCATTTTAAAATGCTAAATATGCATAATAAAATGTTGACTATGTATAAAAAAATGATAAAAAAAGGTCATAAAGTATATAAAAATGTTAATCAAGAACATGAAAAACAAATGTTGAACAATTACTTCAAAAATTATATATGTACGAAAAAATGTTGACAGTGTATTAAAATTTTGATCGTGTATAAGAATTGTTAATTTAGAATGTGGAAAAATGTTAAACAAGTACATAAAAATGAAAAACAAAATTTTCAATTTTTTTAAATGTCTTTAAAATAAAATGTTGACCATGTTTTCATAAAATGTTAATATTGCATTTAGAAAATGTTAATCATGGATTAGATTTTTTTAAGTGGATTGAAAAATGGTGACCATGTATTAGAAAATGTTAATATTGTATTTGAAAAATGTTATTCAAGAATTTAAAAAGGGTTAAAAATTGGGTACAGAAAATATGTTGACCATGTATTCAAAAAATGTTAATTTTGTTTCAAAAACGTTATTCAAGCATTTGAAAAAAGTTGTGTAGAAAAGTGGACCATGTGACTTTTTTCTTAATTTGTATTGAAAAATTTGTAAACATGTATTAGAAAAATGCTGTTGACTTGTATACAAAACCTCAAGGAAGCTTGAAGTCTGCCCCTGAAATATTAAGCAGCCTAAAGTGGGAACGTTAGCGAGCAAGGCTCGGTCACTCGCGTCCTTACAGAATCTCTAGCCGAATTGCGCTAATCTGAATCACA
>LR738715.1:863439817-863455658 GCA_902687465.1 Secale cereale | reverse complement strand
CGCCTCCGCCACTGCCTCGCCGATGAGCCACCACAGTCCCTCCTCCCCCCGACGTCGCCCCGAGCACCACCCGCCCCCACCCCTCCCCCCACCCCGGCCCTGGCCAGCTCCTTTGACAACGCCGGCACGCTCGTGACACCGCCACACTTGCCGGACAACGCTAGGCATGGCAAAATCAACAAAATCTTTTTTTACAAACATTGACAATAGTTTTATGATCTTGCAAAATTTCATCATGAAATCCATTTATGGTTGGCATGGCAAAAGAAACAAAAACAAAATCGATACTCTGATAATACTACTTTCGGAAGCATTTTGAAGCACTGATTTTTTTTCACGTCTTCCATTAATGTGATTTCATGATGAAATTTTGTAGGATCTTAGAATATTTGTCAATGATTGTTAAAAGAAATTCAGATTTTCTGAATTGAATATTTTTCAATTTTTATTATTCACCCGAGTACATTTGAGCTCGGGCTGAGAAGGTTACTTTCCCTCCTAAACGGACAGTACTACTTTCCTAGATTTCCTGCCACCGTTAATCTCAAGTTTAACAATAGCTACTAACTCAAAATTAACCAGCAATAAGCATGTCTAATAACCAGTGTTTTAAATAGCGGGTTATGGCAAATAGCAGTGGCCAATCAGCTATAGCGAGGCTATAGCCGGCTATTTCGTAAATTTAGCAGGCTATGCCACATATGGGCACCTGCTGAAACAGTTATAGCGGGGCTATAGCGGGCTATTTAAATTTTCACTAATAACTAGTCAATCAATGGTCAGAGGTACTGTGCGGCTCGCTCGCGGTTTTAGCGTTGGTAACTCGTCAATACTGAGACTAGCTAGAGACCAGACACTCGTGCATCATGTGCTTCCTGTAGCCAGTGCGTGCGAGTGGAGGAGAATGGCTCCGGACTGTGAACGTACGGGTCGAACCACACCCACAGAAACCAGCCCAGCCTCAGTGCAAGATTCCAATGCTAGACCCAACTGACATCTCAGAACCAAGAGAGAGTAACCAATGAGGAGCCGTTGCCTTGGTTGGCTCCCATGACAAACACATTTTATGGCATTTTAACTGTTAACCAATGAGGAGTCTCTAACTGATAAAATAATTATATGTACGTCAAGGATGCTGGCTCCCCGTCTGTCCTATAAATACCCGCAGAACTAACCAGCATAGATGCACCAAGCAAGACTGTCTTCAAGCCCAGGTCTTAAAAGATCTGTCCATCACCGGTCTGTTCCACAAACTGCCTTCTATCCTACTCCATATAACATAGTGATCAGCTCATCCAAAGATGGCTATTGGTACTCTTCATATCATGGCGATCTTGCTGGTGTATTTTGTCTTGAAGAATAAAAGAGTGCTATTGTCCGAGCAGCAACGGGGGCGACGGGGAAGGCTGCCCCCGGGGCCTGCCAGGCTGCCCATCGTCGGTAACATGCACCAGGTGATTCTGAACAAGCTGGCGGTATTCCGTTGGATCCATGGCGTGCTCAAGGAGATGAACACAGACATCATGTGCCTCCATCTCGGAGCTACTCATGTCATTGTTGTGGCATGTCCACAGATAGCCTCTGAGGTACTACGAAAAAACGATGAAGTTTTCGCCTCGCGTCCCACCACCTTCGCCTCGGGCTTATTCAGCTTCGGGTACAAGGGCTCCATCTTTTCACCGCATGGGGAGCAGTGGAAGAAGATGAGGCGCGTCCTCACCGCTGAGATCCTCGCCTCATCCATGGAGCGAAAGCTCCACCACCTCCGAAAAGAGGAGTACAACCACCTTGTGAGGTACATTAATAACACTCCTAGTTGCATCGACATGGCATGTCCAAACAAGATTGTCAACGTCCGTCATGTGACCCAACACTTCGTTGGTAACATGATAAGAAGGCTTGTGTTCGGTAAAAGATACTTCAGTGACCTACAATCTTCATCCACAAGTGGTCCTGGAGATGATGAGGTGGCACATGTTGCCGCTCTCTTCACGGCCCTCAACCATCTCTACAGCTTCTGCGTGTCCGACTACTTCCCAGCCCTCGTAGGCCTCGACCTGGATGGCCATGAAAAGGTTTCCAAGGATGCCATGCAAACAATCAACCGGTTGCATGATCCCATTATAGAGGAGCGGATCCGTGAAAGGTCATCCTCTCCTGAGAAAGGTTGTGAAGAGAAAGAGGCCAGAGACTTTTTGGACGTCCTGGTTCATCTTAAAGATGCAGAGGGACAACCATTGCTGTCCCTACAAGACATTAGAGCACAAACAGCGGTTAGTATGTCGTGTTAAACACAATAGAAAGTTCATTGATTGTTCTTTGATCCATATTATACATTTATTGACCTTTTTCTATGGATGTAGGAAATGATGTTTGCGGCAGTCGATAACCCATCTAATGCGGTTGAGTGGGCACTCGCTGAGATGATGAATGTGCCAGAGATTATGCAAAAAGCAACTGAAGAACTCGATGCTGTCGTCGGTAAAGATAGATTAGTCCAAGAGTCTGACATTCCCCGGCTAAACTATCTCAAATCGTGCATCCGGGAGGCCTTCCGCATACACCCATACCATGCTCTTAACGTACCCCACGTCGCCATGGCGGACACAACTATTGCTGGCTACACCATCCCCAAGGGTAGCCACATACTTTTAAGCCGGCTTGGACTTGGCCGCAATCCCAAAATCTGGACTGAATCACTAAAGTTTCAGCCTGAGAGGCATTTGAATACCGTGAATGTACTTCTCACTGATCCAAGTCTACGTTTCATTTCATTTAGCAGTGGGAGGAGGGGTTGTCCTGGGATATCACTTGGTACCTCTATCACAGTGATGTTGTTTGCAAGGATGTTGCAGGGATTCACTTGGACAAAGCTTCCCGGCGTTAAGAGTATCAGTCTCCAAGAAGGAAATGCAGGCCTTGCACTAGCTGAACCCCTTGTTCTACAAGCTACACCGCGGTTGGCTGCACATCTCTATGTATGATCCAATCAAATAGAGTTAATACACGTTTTATCAATTATATATCAATATAAAATGTATCTAGAACTAGTGTGTGTTACACGTTGTCGGGGTTGCGTTTGGCTCTTTTGTAATGTTATGACACTGCATGTGTGTACAAAGAAAGAACAATCAATGATTGTATATGTACTGTAAGGTGTGCATTTATCATTATGTAAAACAAAACCTCTGTATTTTCCATTATGGTCTATCATTTAAATAATCCTTGGAATCTCAGAGAAGTTTTACATTTATGTTCTTTACATGCCTGGTTGTAGAATTGTGTGCCCAACTTTGACCCCATGTTATCATTGTCATTCATGCATTAACATGTTCTAAATTGCCAACTTGTTGTTCTATGAACTAAGTTTTTTTGTCTATTAACTAGGGTTTCTTTTGTTGTGGAAAACTTTTCTTCTGGGAAATAAAAGTTGTATTATCATTCATTTCAGTAGAAACAAACTTATACACCATTATTAATGATCCAGGAAGATGCCCCGTTACTGAAAAGCGGTAAACAAAGAAAATGCTCATCCTAATTAGGGTCAAGGCCCGGTTCAGTTTCCCTTTGAAACAATCAAATTTTTTAATAACTAGACATCGGCAAATTATGCTTAATAGTCAAGTGAAAGAGGTTGTCCACAGAGATGTCTTGGTGCTTGTAACAATGTGAGAATTATTATTTTGGAAGCAATTTTCTATTTTTCATATGTTTAGTGAATATATTTTTGCAAGATAATGTATTTTCAGGCTAGTGGTTATTGCTGATATTGATATGATTTAGTTCTTGTTGTTTTGTTTCTAGTGTCAGCTTTTTGGTAAGTTATTGTTGCATGTTTTTCATTTCAATTATTTAACTTCATTTCATCAGTGCAACAATAAAGACGGAAAGATAAATATATTGCTGAATTGCACGGACCAAGTTGCTATAGTAATTAAACTTTCTTGCATAAACTACAAATTATTATGAAGAATAGAATTGTTGTTATCCACTGGCATGTATGTGGAAGAGACAATCTACCCATGTCATAGATCTTTTCGGACATCCTACAAGCAGGCATCCATGTAAGGAATTATTTATCCAGTATTACAAAAGGAAAAAAATAACTATGTTCTAAGTACACAATATAATAGGTGGAGATAGAGTTTCCATTTTATATTATAGCAAACTGCTATTTTTTTCCTTTTAGGTTGAATGATTCATTTCTTTGCTAGGTAATTCTAAAAAATATTTGTTCTTAAAGTTATTCAGTTTTTTCATGATTTTGCTAAAATGATTGTGCAACCATGTTAACACAAGATACAAAATAGTACATGTCTCCGGGGAAACGGCAGGTCTGAGGCTGGGACTCGCAGCCACCTTATTTGAGAAACAACTCCAATTGAGTGTAGAGCTAGAGTTTTATTTGTTTTACAACTTTTCTTTATTAATTTAATTAACTTCAGTAATATGAAGATTCGATATTTATAAATCATATATGCATATATGTACCTCAAATGGTACTTTTGAAATATGTAATTTTGTTGATTTGATAAATATGCAATTATAGAAATTAGCTAGAATTTTGCTAGCCGATCTAGCACAGACATGGAGAATGGATAGTCATGCCCTTTTGCTATGGTTAATTTTCACACAAATCTTTTGGGTTCCAATAAGAAAAGTCCCCGTGATCAATATTGACATGGTTACCTATGTTAAACGCCATATGATTATGATGTTGTGCCAAGTAGTTTTTCAGTAAACGATGACTTTATTAACTCCTAATATGGCATCAACGAGATAAGAACACAATGAGTACTCATCCGGTATCTGCATGGTTAAGATGCACATCCCGGCTATCTGCGTTTTCAAGTCTATATCGACGACTTCTAGGTCGCCGCTTTTACATGCTCCTTAATTTAAACTTGTTTTAATCTGCTGAAAAGGGGACCCAGGGCAACGTTTATGAGTAGAGAAGAGAAGAGTCAAGGCAACCACACCCGCAAGATCGCATGGGCAAAATGCGCGGTGCTGACTTGTCATCGGGAGCGCGTGCTTACGTACGTGCGAAGTTGTCACATCTGCAGCAGGGTGGCATATGTGACAGGAGTACATACGCGTACGTCTGAAAAACGAGCAAGTTAATCATGTACCATGTCAACTAGTGGCTATGCGTTCGTGGATGAGAATGTTCACAAGACAAGACAAGCTAGCCAGCCCACCAAGATTACAGTAGTCTCAACGCGATTCACTGTCCGTCCTACGTAGCTTCTCCATCATCAGTTGCGTAGGCATGCTAGTGCTCCAGACAATAGGGCCGGCCCATAGGCCGGGCCAGCGGGGCACCCGCCCTGGGCCCCCAGGAGGTAGGGGCCCCGACCCAGGTAGTAGAATCTACTGTGTTGTTGTCTCAGCCCGAAGAAATCTAGAGAGAAAAAAATAAAAGGGCCCAAGGTGCAACGGTACAAGTGTAAAGCCCATTAAACTGGTGGACGTACGAGCAATAGTCAGGGAGAAGTCAAATCGGGTTCCACTGGATCCAGAATTCCTTCGTTCTCCTTCGTATTCGGTGACTCCTCTCCTTCCAACGCCGCCGTTTCGGTGTCTTTCAGATTCCAAGGGCGCGGCAAGCGATTAATGGATGATCATCGATCCTTCCAAACACAGAGATCTGCATCCTCCCTGTAATTCTCTAACTCCTTCAGATCTGCTGACTTGCATATGTCTTCTTGTAATCATCTGCTCTTCATCGGTTCTGAGAAAGCATTAAGGAGATTAGGAGAAGGTGAGACGTGAATTCAATTCATGGTGGTGGTTTCTCATTTGTGCTGACTATTGTGGCATTTGTACAAATTCACATTATGCCATATGATATCCAGGTGCTTTTCTGATCTGCATTGAACATATTTTATGCGCCTTATATGGTGACATGTCTTGTCAAAAGCATTTCTCTAGTAGTAGTGATGAAAATATGAGGAAAAACATGTATAGGTGAACAAGTAGAATTCCCCAAAAAAATCGGTTGACATTTTTTTAAGGGACGAGTAGTTCTTTCAGGAATCACTGCAACTGGCAATATATATAGTAAATGTTTGAAGTTCTCTTGGTCGATACATAAATTGTAGAGTTAGGTTTAGAATTCAAAGATAATGGATGTATATATTCCATCTACTGAATATTTACTTTGGTTTTGACATACAAAATATTTTCAGTCCATGTGTGTAAAAAAAGAAAACAAGGGCCCTTTGCTGTCTTCCTGCCCCGGGCCGTGTATATATGTGGACCGGCCCTGCCAGACATGTGTGGTAAAGAGAGTGAAACTTGTTAACTTTTTTGTTTACGGGTGTGAAACTTGTCACCCTGCTCCGGCGTGTGTACTGTGGCCTCCGTAGCCTCTCGCCACAATTTTGCACCACGTCCTTAGGGCAACTCTAACGCAGGACTCCAAATGAACTTCCCTTTTGTTAGGATTTCATCCGTTTAGGAGTGGCAATGAAGTTGTGTGCGCCCGGATTTATGGATGCGCCGGCAGTGTGCCCAATATACGGCCGCATCTATGGCCATATCTCCTCCGATGTGCATGCAAATATGAAAGCAACAAAATGATGTGTCTAAATGGCAGTGACCATAGTTCATGCCAACGGCCGCATTCACGTCGGCCGGCAACAAAGTCATCGGCCTGCTGAATGATCACCCAAAAGTTTCACGCCGGCAACAAAGCCAACGTACGACACACTAACCAACCTTCAAAATGGACATGTTTTTTACGCCGGCAACAAAGCCAGCGGCATGCAGTGCGGCCGCCTCGGTGGCGTAGCCGGCAGCGGCCTTCTTCTCCGCCACCTTTGTCCGCCGATTCCTCCTCTTGGCCGATTCGGTGTCGAGCTTGGCGACCTCCGTCTACGTGAGCAAGGCCCGTGGCTGCTTGGTAGTCCTCTTCTTCGTTGCGGGAGGGCGACGACCCCGTTGACTGGGTTGACGTCGCCAACATCAACAGCAGCGACGACCGCGGTGACGGCGAAGGCGTCGTCGTGATCGACCTGCTCGCACCTAGGGACGAAGACTACTGTCATTCTAATTTTAATTTTTCGTCTAAATATATGTTGAACTATGTAAAATATGTGTTGAATGCAAGGAATTTTTTTACTTTCCACCGACGGCGGTGCCGGCGAAGGCGGGCCGGGGCGGCGTGCAGGAGGGGCGGGGCGTCGGCGGAGGGGCATGGGGTCGGGGGGCCTTAGCGGTGGGGCGTCGGTGGCGGCGGGCGGCGTGGGGTCGAGGGCGGCGGTGGCGGGGTGCGGTCGGGGAGAGAGAGGGTGTGGGAGACAGAGAGTGAGGAGGGGATGGGA
This sequence comes from Secale cereale, assembly GCA_902687465.1. NCBI lineage: Eukaryota > Viridiplantae > Streptophyta > Magnoliopsida > Poales > Poaceae > Secale > Secale cereale. Next base: position 863,448,330 of record LR738715.1, on the reverse strand, counting down.
GACAAGATTAGGGTTAGGGTGGGGGCGGGCGCGTCAGCGCCGTTAGGTAGAATATTGGTTGCCGTCCTTTGTCGTCAGTTAGCCTACGGCAACGAACTGGCTGAAGGCAAGAGCTACTTTGCCGTCCTCAGAACTGGCACGTGGTGAAGGCGCGGTTTGCCATTCGCAAGAACTGGCTGGCGTAGTTTTTCGTCAATCAGTTCATTGCCATCTGCTTTTGGTGAGCTTCTTTGCCGTCTGCTAGCCGACGGCAATGAACTGGCTGACGACAAATTCTCTGATTTCAGTAGTGTATACATGACACTTTATCATTTTTGCGCCTAAGGAAATGCATTGTGGAGTAGTTATTAGATGATGGGTTGCTAGAGTGACATAATCTTAAACATTAGTTTATGCGCTATTCCGTAAGAGGCTAATTTGGATCCATACGTTTAATGCTATGGATAGATTTTATCTTAATTCTTCTTTCGTAGTTGCGGATACTTGCAAGAGGGGTTAATCATAAGTGGGAGTCTTGTTCAAGTAAGAACAACACCCAAGCACCGGTCCACCCACATATCTAATTATCAAAGTAGCGAACGTGAATCAAACCAACATGATGAAAGTGACTAAATCAAATTTCCGTGTGTCCTCAAGAACGTTTTGCTTATTATAAGAGACCGTTCCCGCATCCTTTGGCACAAAAGGATTGGGTTATCTTGCTGCACCTATTTTTACTATTGCTACTTGTCATTTGTTACGAATTACATTGCTATCAAACTACCTGTTACCTATATTTTCACTGCTTGTAGAAAATACCTTGCTGAAAAGCGCTTGTCATTTCCTTCCGCTCATCGTTGGGTTTGACACTCTTACTTATCGAAAGGACTATGATTGATCCCCTATACTTGTGGGTCATCAAATGTTCATTGTCATATTGCTTTGCATGATCATAATAGAGCTGACATGATATTTGTCGCAAAGCCACTGTTCATCATTTAAATATATGTTATTCTACATCATTGCACATCTTGGTACACTGCCAGAGGCATTCATACGTAGTCATATTCTTTCAAGTTATCAAGTTATAAGTAATTAAAAGTGTGATGAATGTTATTAGAGCATTGACCCAATGATGTAAATGATGATGGACGTTAATGAGTGTTGGAGAACGTAGCAGAATTCAAATATTTTCCTACGCTTCACCAAGATCAATCTAAGGAGTCATCTAGCAACGAGCATAAAGGAGTGCATCTACATACCCTTTGTAGATCGCGAGCGGAAGCGTTCGAAGGAACGTGGGTGATGGAGTCGTACTCGTCGTGATCCTCGTCACCGATGATCCCAGCGTCGAACGGACGGCACCTCCGCGTTCAACACACGTACGGTACAGCAACGTCACCACCTTCTTGATCCAGCAAGGGGGGAGGAGAGGTTGACGGAGATCCAGCAACACGACGGCGTGGTGGTGGATGCAACAGGAAAAGCTGCAGGGCTTCGCCGAGACCCTGCGGGAGGAGAAGGAAGTGTAACAGGGGGGGAGGCGCCAGGGGCTGAGGTGCGGCTGCCCTCTCTCCCCCCCACTATATATAGGGGGCCAGGGGGGCGCCGGCCCTAGGAGATCCAATCTCCTAGGGGGGCGGCAGCCAAGGGGGGGTTTCTTACCCCCCCAAGCCAAAGGGGGCGCCCCCACCCCTAGGGTTTTAACCCTAGGCGCATGGGGGGAGCCCATGAGGGGTGCGCCAGCCCACTAGTGGCTGGTCCCCCTCCCCCTACGGCCCACGGGGCCCTCTAGGATGGGTGGCCCCACCCGGTGGACCCCCGGGACCCTTCCGGTGGTCCCGGTACACTACCGGTGACCCCCGGAACGCTCCCGGTGGCCGAAACTGGACTTCCTATATATAATTCTTTACCTCCGGACCATTCCGGAACTCCTCGTGACGTCCGGGATCTCATACGGGACTCCGAACAACATTCAGATTTCCGTGTGCATATATCTCTACAACCCTAGCGTCACCGAACCTTAAGCGTGTAGACCCTACGGGTTTGGGAGACACGCAGACATGACCGAGACGACTCTCCGGTCAATAACCAACAGCGGGATCTAGATACCCATGTTGGTTCCCACGTGTTCCTCGATGATCTCATCGGATGAACCACGATGTCAAGGATTCACTTAATCCCGTATTTTATTCCATTTGTCTATCGGTACGGTACTTGCCCGAGATTCGATCGTCTGTATACCGATACCTTGTTCAATCTCTTCATGGCAAGTCTCTTTACTCGTTCCATAATCCATCATCCCGTGACCAACTCCTTAGTCACTTTGAGCTCATTATGATGATGTCTTACCGAGTGGGCCCAGAGATACCTCTCCGTCATACGGAGTGACAAATCCCAGTCTCGGTTCGTGCCAACCCAACAGACACTTTCGGAGATACCCGTTGCGTACCTTTATAGTCACCCAGTTACGTTGTGACGTTTGGCACACCCAAAGTATTCCTACGATATCCGGGAGTTGCACAACCTCATGGTCTAAGGAACAAATACTTGACACTGAAAAGCTTAAGCATTACGAACTATACGATCTCGTGCTAGGCTTAGGATTGGGTCTTGTCCATCACATCATCCTCCTAATGATGTGATCCCGTTATCAATGACATCCAATGTCCATGGTCAGGAAACTGTGACCATCTGTTGATCAACGAGCTAGTAACTAGAGGCTTACCAGGGACACGTTGTGGTCTATGTATTCACACATGTATCGCTGTTTCCGTACAATACAATTCAAGCATGAATAACAGACAATTATCATGAACAAGGAAATATAATAATAATCCTTTTATTATTGCCTCTAGGGCTTATTTCCAACAGTCTCCCACTTGCACTAGAGTCAATAATCTAGTTACATTGTGATGAATCGAACACCCATAGAGTTCTGGTGTTGATCATGTTTTGCCCGTGGAAGAGGTTTAGTCAACGGGTCTGTGACATTCAGATCCGTATGCACTTTACAAATATCTATGTCTCCATCTTGAACATAATTCTGGATGGAGTTGAAACGGCGCTTGATGTGCTTGGTCTTCTTGTGAAACCTGGGTTCCTTGGCAATGGCAATAGCTCCAGTGTTGTCACAGAAGAGAGTCATCGGGCTTGACGCGCTTGGAATGACTCCTAGGTCGGTGATGAACTCCTTCATCCAGACTCCTTCTTGCGCTGCTTCGCAAGCAGCTATGTACTCCGCTTCACATGTAGAATGCGCCACGATGCTCTGCTTGCAACTGCACCAGCTGACTGCTCCACCATTCAAAATATACACGTATCCGGTTTGTGACTTGGAGTCATCCAGATCTGTGTCGAAGCTAGCATCGACGTAACCCTTTACGACGAGTTCTTCGTCACCTCCATAAATGAGAAACATATCCTTAGTCCTCTTCAGGTACTTCAGGATGTTCTTGACCGCTGTCCAGTGTTCCATACCGGGATCACTTTGGTACCTCCCTACCAAACTTATGGCAAGGTTCACATCAGGTCTGGTACACAGCATAGCATACATAATAGAGCCTATGGCCGACGCATAGGGGATGACACTCATCTTCTCTCTATCTTCTGCCGTGGTCGGGGACTGAGCCATGCTCAATCTCATACCTTGCAAAACAGGCAACAACCCCTTCTTGCACTGATCCATATTTAACTTCTTCAATATCTTGTCAAGGTATGTGCTTTGTGAAAGACCAATGAGGCTTCTTGATCTATCTCTATAGATTTTGATGCCTAATATGTAAGAAGCTTCTCCAAGGTCCTTCATTGAAAAACTCTTATTCAAGTAGGCCTTTATGCTCTCCAAGAATTCTATATCATTTCCCATCAGCAATATGTCATCCACATATAATATGAGAAATGCTACAGAGCTCCCACTCACTTTCTTGTAGATACAGGCTTCTCCCCAAGTCTGTATAAAGCCAAACGCTTTGATCACATCATTAAAGCGAATATTCCAACTCCGAGATGCTTGCACCAGCCCGTAGATCGAGCGCTGGAGCTTGCATACCTTGTTAGCATTCTCTGGATCGACAAAACCTTCCAGCTGCATCATATACATCTCTTCCTTGAGGAAGCCATTAAGGAATGCCGTTTTGACGTCCATTTGCCATATCTCATAATCATAGAATGCGGCAATTGCTAACATGATTCGGACTGACTTCAGCATCGCTACGGGAGAGAAAGTCTCGTCGTAGTCAATCCCTTGAACTTGTCGATAGCCCTTAGCGACAAGCCGAGCCTTATAGATGGTCACATTACCATCCGCGTATGTCTTCTTCTTGAATATCCATTTATTTTCTATGGCGTGCCTATCATCGGGCAAGTCCACCAAAGTCCATACTTTGTTTTCATACATGGATTCTATCTCGGATTTCATGGCTCCAAGCCATTTATTGGAATCCGGGCCCGCCATCGCTTCTTCATAGTTCGAAGGTTCACCGTTGTCTAACAACATGATTTCCATGACAGGGTTGCCGTACCACTCTGGTGCGGAACATGTCCTTGTGGACCTTCGAAGTTCAGTAGTAACTTGATCTGTATCTTCATGATCATCATCATTAACTTCCTCCCTTGTCGGTGCAGGCACCTCAGGAACAATTTCCTGTGCTGCGCTACTTTCCGGTTCGGGAGGGGTGACTGTCACCTCATCAAGTTCTACTTTCCTCCCACTCACTTCTTTCGAGAGAAACTCTTTCTCCAGAAAGGATCCATTCTTAGCAACAAAGACCTTGCCTTCGGATCTGAGGTAGAAGGTGTACCCAATCGTTTCCTTTGGGTATCCTATGAAGACGCATTTTTCCGATTTGGGTTCGAGCTTCTCAGGTTGAAGTTTCTTGACATAAGCATCGCAACCCCAAACTTTCAGAAACGACAGCTTAGGTTTCTTGCCAAACCAAAGTTCATATGGTGTCGTCTCAACGGATTTTGACGGAGCCCTATTTAAAGTGAATGCGGCAGTCTCTAAAGCAAATCCCCAAAAAGATAGCGGTAAGTCGGTGAGAGACATCATAGATCGCACCATGTCCAACAGGGTACGATTTCGACGTTCGGACACACCATTACGCTGAGGTGTTCCGGGCGGTGTCAATTGTGAAACAATTCCACAGTTCCTAAGGTGCGTGCCAAATTCATGACTTAAATATTCACCCCCACGATCCGATCGCAAGAATTTTATTTTTCTATCACGTTGATTCTCAACCTCATTCTGAAATTCCTTGAACTTTTCAAAGGTCTCGGACTTGTGTTTCATTAAGTAGACATACCCATATCTACTCAAGTCATCTGTGAGGGTGAGAACATAACGATAGCCTCCGCGAGCCTCAACACTTATTGGACCGCACACATCGGTATGTATGATTTCCAATAAGTTGGTTGCTCGCTCCATTGTTCCGGAGAACGGAGTCTTGGTCATCTTGCCCAAGAGGCATGGTTCGCACGTGTCAAATGATTCATAATCAAGAGACTCCAGAAGTCCATCTGCATGGAGCTTCTTCATACGTTTGACACCAATATGACCAAGGCGGCAATGCCACAAGTATGTGGGACTATCATTGTCAACTTTACATCTTTTGGCATTCACACTATGAATATGTGTATCATCACGTTCGAGATTCATCAAAAATAAACCATTGACCAGCGGGGCATGACCATAAAACATATCTCTCAAATAAATAGAACAACCATTATTCTCAGATTTAAATGAGTAGCCATCTCGCATCAAACGAGATCCATATACAATGTTCATGCTCAAAGCTGGTACTAAATAACAATTATTAAGGTTTAAAACTAATCCCGAGGGTAGATGTAGAGGCAGCGTGCAGACGGCGATCACATCGACCTTGGAACCATTCCCGACGCGCATCGTCACCTCGTCCTTCGCCAGTCTCCGCTTATTCCGCAGCTCCTGCTTTGAGTTACAAATGTGAGCAACTGCACCGGTATCAAATACCCAGGAGCTACTACGAGCGCTGGTAAGGTACACATCAATAACATGTATATCACATATACCTTTGACGTTGCCGGCCTTCTTGTCTGCTAAGTATTTGGGGCAGTTCCACTTCCAGTGACCCGTTCCCTTGCAATAAAAGCACTCAGTCTCAGGCTTGGGTCCATTCTTTGGCTTCTTGCCGGCAACTGGCTTACCGGGCGCGGCAACTCCTTTGCCGTCCTTCTTGAAGTTCTTCTTACCCTTGCCCTTCTTGAACTTAGTGGTTTTATTCACCATCAACACTTGATGCTCTTTCTTGATCTCCACCTCCGCTGATTTCAGTATTGAATACACCTCGGGAACGGACTTCTCCATCCCTTGCATATTGAAGTTCAACACGAAGCTCTTGTAGCTAGGTGGGAGCGACTGAAGGATTCTGTCAACGACCGCTTTGTCTGGGAGATTCATTCCCAACTGAGACAAGCGGTTGTGCAACCCAGACAACTTGAGTATGTGCTCACTGACGGAACTATTTTCCTCCATCTTACAGCTGTAGAATGCGTTGGAGACATCATATCTCTCAACTCGGGCATGAGCCTGGAAAACCATTTTCAGCTCTTGGAACATCTCATATGCTCCGTGGTGCTCAAAACGCTTTTGGAGCCCCGATTCTAAGCTATAGAGCATGCCGCACTGAACCAGGGAGTAATTGTCACAACGCGACTGCCAAGCGTTCATAACATCTTGGTTTGCCGGGGCGGGAGCGTCACCTAGCGGTGCTTCTAGGACATAAGTTTTCTTGGCAGCTATGAGGTTGATCCTCAGGTTACGGACCCAGTCCGTATAGTTGCTACCATCGTCTTTCAGCTTGGATTTCTCTAGGAACGCGTTGAAGTTGAGGGTGACATGAGCGTGGGCCATTTGATCTACAAGACATATTGTAAAGAATTTAGACTAAGTTCATGACAATTAAGTTCATCTAATCAAATTTAATGAACTCCCACTCAGATTGACATCTCTCTTGTCATCTAAGTGATACATGATCCGAATCGACTAGCCCGTGTCCGATCATCACGTGAGACGGACTAGTCATCAACGGTGAACATCTTCATGTTGATCGTATCTTCTATATGACTCATGTTCGACCTTTCGGTCTTCCGTGTTCCGAGGCCATGTCTGTACATGCTAGGCTCGTCAAGTGAACCCTAAATGTATTGCGTGTGTAAATCTGGCTTACACCCGTTGTATGCGAACGTTAGAGCCTATCACACCTGATCATCACGTGGTGCTTCGGAACAACGATCCTTAGCAACGGTGCACAGTTAGGGGGAACACAATTCTTGAAATTTTCAGTGAGAGATCATCTTATTTACTACCGTCGTTCTAAGTAAACAAGATGCATAAACATGATAAACATCACATGCAATCAAATAAAGTGACATGATATGGCCAATATCATTTTGCTCCTTTGATCTCCATCTTCGGGGCACCATAATCATCTTTGTCACCGGCATGACACCATGATCTCCATCATCGTGTCTTCATGAAGTCGTCTTGCCAACTATTACTTCTACCACTATGGCTAACGTTTAGCAATAAAGTAAAGCAATTACATGGCGTTATTCAGTGACACGCAGGTCATACAATAAATAAGACAACTCCTATGGCTCCTGTCGGTTGTCATTTTCATCGACATGCAAGTTGTGATTCCCTATTACAAGAACATGATCAATCTCATACATCACATATATCTTTCATCACATCTTCTTGGCCATATCACATCACATATCACAAGCTGCAAGAACAAGCTAGACGACCTCTAATTGTTGTTGCAAGTTTTTACGTGGCTTCTATAGGTTTTCTAGCAAGAACGTTTCTTACCTACGCCAAAACCACAACGTGATATGTCAATTTATATTTACCCTTCATAAGGACCCTTTTCATCGAATCCGATCCGACTAAAGTGGGAGAGACAGACACCCGCCAGCCACCTTATGCAACTAGTGCATGTTAGTCGGTGGAACCAGTCTCACGTAAGCGTACGTGTAAGGTCGGTCCAGGCCACTTCATCCCACAATGCCGCCGAATCAAGATTGGACTAGTAACGGCAAGAGAATTGAACAAAATCAACGCCCACAACTTGTTTGTGTTCTACTCGTGCAAGATGTTACGCAAAGACCTAGCTCAGATGCCACTGTTGGAGAACGTAGCAGAATTCAAAAAAATTCCTACGCTTCACCACGATCAATCTAAGGAGTCATATAGCAACGAGCATAAAGGAGTGCATATACATACCCTTTGTAGATCGCGAGCGGAAGCGTTCGAAGGAACGTGGGTGATGGAGTCGTACTCGTCGTGATCCTCGTCACCGATGATCCCAGCGCCGAACGGACGGCACCTCCGTGTTCAACACACGTACGGTACAGCAACGTCACCTCCTTCTTGATCCAGCAAGGGGGGAGGAGAGGTTGACGGAGATCCAGCAGCACGACGGCGTGGTGGTGGATGCAACGGGAAAAGCTGCAGGGCTTCGTCGAGACCCTGCGGGAGGAGAAGGAAGTGT
>LR738715.1:863301473-863439626 GCA_902687465.1 Secale cereale | reverse complement strand
AGTTACGTTGTGACGTTTGGCACACCCAAAGTATTCCTACGATATCCGGGAGTTGCACAACCTCATGGTCTAAGGAACAAATACTTGACACTGAAAAGCTTAAGCATTACGAACTATACGATCTCGTGCTAGGCTTAGGATTGGGTCTTGTCCATCACATCATTCTCCTAATGATGTGATCCCGTTATCAATGACATCCAATGTCCATGGTCAGGAAACCGTGACCATCTGTTGATCAACGAGCTAGTAACTAGAGGCTTACCAGGGACACGTTGTGGTCTATGTATTCACACATGTATCGCTGTTTCCGTACAATACAATTCAAGCATGAATAACAGACAATTATCATGAACAAGGAAATATAATAATAATCCTTTTATTATTGCCTCTAGGGCATATTTCCAACAATGAGTCCTCAGAAAAGCGGGGATGAGGTTCATGATTTTGTTCTAAAAAATAAGAAAAGAGAAAAGGAGAAAAGAAAGAAGGGGCAATGCTACTATCCTTTTTTCACACTTGTGCTTCAAAGTAGCACCATGTTCCTCATATAGAGAGTCTCCAAGATTTGTCACTTTCATATACTAGTGGGAATTTTACATTATATTACTTGACTTGTATATTCCGATGGAGGGCTTCCACAATTGCCCGAGGTCTTAATGAGCAAGTAAGTTGGATGCATACCCACTTAGTTTCATATAGAGAGCTTTCATACACTTATAGCTCTAGCATCCGTTGCATGGCAATCCCTACTCCTCGATTGTGAGGCCTCTCCATTGCCTAGCGATCTGCCGAGTTGATGCGAGACTTTCTCCACTTTTTGTCTTTCCTCTACCAACATAGTCTTTGCCACCTGTAATGCTACATACATGACTCAGGCTCATATATACAGTGAAGTTCAAAAAACTGAAACGAGAAAAAGTATGATGCAATTGCTTGGTTTGGCACTGGGGTGCTCATGATTTATACTTTATTGTTAGGAAGATTGAGTTATGCTATGCTTAAATTATTAAATGAGTAGGGAATAACATTCTTTAGCATTGTATATTTTGAAGAGTATTGATTATTTTGTAGATTTTTGCATATTACAGTTTTGATATCCATTAAGTCATCGCTTCCCAATATTAATATTGTAAAATAATTAGATGATAAGACATATTAGGTAGCATTTCAACATCAAAAATATTGTTTTAATCATTCACCCACTCAAAGGACGAGCAAAAATTAAGCTTGTTTATGATGATATTTTTTGACGTTTTCATGGTATTATATTATCAATATTGTATGCTTTATATGCCATTTTATATCGTTTTCATAGACTAATCTATTAACTTAGTGCCTAGTGAAAGCTGATGTTTTCTGCATGTTTTTGGTTTTAACAGAAAATCTATACTAAACGAGTCCGAACGCGATGAAACTTTTTGACAATTTTTAATGAACCAAAGGGACCCTAGAAGCTTCGGAGGGAGACCATAAGCCGCACGAGGACGCCAAAAAGCAGTAGGGCACGCCCTACCCCTTGTGCGGTCCCATGGATCCCATCGCCTAAATTCCATGCCCATAAATTCACATATATTCAGAATCCCTAAGAGGAGGTCCCGAAACATTTTTTCTTCCGTCGCAAGTGTCTATTCTTTCGCGAACCCATCTTGTGGCCTTTTCCGGTACTCGCCGGAGGGGGGATCGATCACAGAGGCCTTTTTCATCAACCTTGTTGCCTCCATGATGATGTGTGAGTAGCTCCCACAAAACCTACGTGTTCATAGTAGTAGCTTGATTGTTGTGTGTGTGTGTGCGCGCGCGCGTGTGTGTCTGTGCTCTTCAATACAATTATCTCTTCAGAGATCTATTCATGTAATCTTTTTGCGGTTTTTTATCCGACGAATTGTGAGTTTATGATCAGAATATTCATTAATAGTAATTGATTCTTTTCTGAATTATTATGTTTGATGTCATAGCCATGTATTTCTCTCCAATCTATCTATCTGTTTTGACGTTTTTGATGGGTTGATCTTCTGTGGGAGAGTTGCTTCGTAGGAGGTTCAATCTTGCGGTGTCCCTACTCTATGACAAGAGGGGTTGCAAGGCACATATTGTAGTGCTGCTACTAAGGGTAAAACGACAGGGTTCCAACATATTGTTTGGTCTTACTTTGTCTATATTATGTCATCACGCTTCAAACATTACTCTGTTTGTTATAAACTTAATACCTGAAGATGCATGCTAGATAATGGTCGAGGGATGGAGTAATGGTAGTAGATGCAGATGGATGTCGGTCTACTTGTCATGGATGTAATGCCTATATATTGATCATGTCATTAATATCATCCTGATAATGCGTTATTCTGTTAATTGACCATCAGTAATTTGTTTACCCAGTATGTTGCGTTCATGAAAGAGATGCCTCTAGTGATGCTATGGCCCTCGGGTCCATTATCTTTACATTTACTAAAACCCTAAAAAATGCTTCAATTTATTTAGTTTTCTTTTTCATTTTATTTTATCTATGTACCACTATCAGATTTAATCCTTCTAATCGGTGAGAACAAGGGGTTTGACAACTCTCTTGCCTTCGTTGGGTACAATTATTTTCTTTGTGTGTGCGGGTACTGCTTATCTATTTCTCGTGGAGTCTCCTATTAGTTTGATGAACCTTAGTTCTTAACTGAGTAAAATACTTTTCGCTGTTGTACCACATACACTTCCTCCTCGGGGAAATCACAATGATATTACAAGTAGCAACACTCTGTGCCGTTCTCCCTCTTAGGAGTGTTGTCGTGAAATTTAGGTGTGCTTGGGCGCACGGGTGTTTTGTTTTTCCGGTGCTCGTTCATGGTAGTCACATGCATGGGATGTTTCAGGATTGGCTTTGTCCGAGGGCTACCTCATCAATTATTATATCGTTCGGTCATTTCCTTGCCGGTTGTTGCTTTGTATTTATAATAAATAAAGAATGTTTCTAGATCACACATGCCAAACGCATGTTGTTGAATTGTCATCGGGAGCATGTACCTACATGTTGTATGTGAGAGGTCGTCACATCTGTAGCAGTTGGCATATGTGACACCAGTACATGATATACGTCTGAAAAACAAGCAAGTTAATTTTTTTGTGAAGGGTGAAAAACACGCAAGTTAATTATGTACCGTGTCAAGTGGCTCTGCGTTCACGGATGAGAACGTCCACAAGAAAATCTAGCTAGCCCATAGTGAGTCGCTGTCTGTCGTACGTAACTTGTCCATCATCACTTCTGTAGGCAATAGTGCTGTAGATTGCATTTGCGATCCAGAACATGACAGTGAAGAGACAGACGAGGGCGATGGCAGTACGAGCTTGTGCACATTCGAACGGTGGACAAATGGGATTTCTCTTGGTTGTTTCGTTCCTGAGTGTGGACGTTCTGAATCCATGGGCATATGAACCCATTTCTAATATAGCATTTATACGTGTTTTAAAATGTTGAAAAAACTCATAACAGAACTTCACGCATACATCTTCGCAACATGTGTGCGTTGGACAAAGTTTTGTGTAGAAATCTCCGTTTATTTTGCCTCCGCAAAAAAGAGAAATGTCAATGCTCCTAAATAGCGTTCCATGACAAATAAAAAGTTATTTTCTCACAAAATTTTCTGCAAACACATAGAAACTTTTTTCAGAACTTTTGGGCAATTAGAAATCAATTTTCCAAAGTGGGTTCATATGCCCATGGGTTAATCCATGCAATTTCCGTTCGGGATTCATATGCACTTGTCAATTTCGAATCATTAAGAATATCTTATTTTTCTAAGACACCTCACATGTGCAGTTTTGAATGTAGAGGTGGGGGTTGTTGCTTTCTAATTAAACTCCCCACCCTAGGCACTCCGGCGGTGGAAGGGTGTGAGGGGAAACCTTGGATCTGGTTTCAGTGTGGAGATAGGGCGTGGGCTTGCTTCTAAGGCGGTGCCGTGGTTGGGGGAGCCGTCTCAACGCGTATGGAAGTAATGTCCTCCCAATCCTTGCTCCACCTCAACGACGGTGCACCAGGCTTCTGCGTAGAATGACCAATGGATGTTGGTCCTGGTGTTGCTGTGCACTCCCTCCGTCCGGTGAAGAGGGTACGTTTGTCTTTAAATTTGGTCCACAAAAGAGTGTACTTCTATCTTTCCAATGCATCACTAGTAAGAAATGGCCAACTAGTCTTAGTTTCAGAGACCAATTAGTCCCGGTTCAGCAACCGGGGCAAAACGAACAAGACTAAAGCCTAAAACTTTTAGTCCCGGTTGGCTTACGAATCGAGACGAAAGGGGCTCCACATGGCTGCTGTGCAGCGCTCTGGTAGGATGACCTTTAGTCCCGGTTGTCGTTACCAACCGAGATCAATAGGCTCCATGTGCCTGCAGCACAACGCTCAGGTAGGAGGACCTTTAGTCCCAGTTGCTAACACCAACCGGGACCAAAAGGTTATGTGGTTGTTTTTTTTGAAAGGGGGGTTTAGGGGTTTTGGAGAGTTTAGGAGATTCATATCGTGTTAGCTAGCTACTACATATAAAGAGAAGTGACCTCTCTTTCTCCATGCTTGGTCGACGCTAGCTACTATATATGTAGCTAGCGCCGACCCAGCACGAAGAAAGATAGGTCACTTCTCATGTAGCTAGTGTCGACCAAGCACGGAGAAAGAGAGGTCACTTCTCTTTATATATAGCTACTAGCTACATATAAAGAGAAGTGACCTTTTTTTCTCGGTGCTTTGTCGACGCTAGCTACTATACATATAGAGAGAACTCGACGCTAGCTAGCACTAGTGCAGAACCGGGTTTTAGCACCAGTTCGTAAGGCCCTTTAGTGTCGTTTCAGCAACCGGCACTAAAGGGCGAGGACTTAATCCCCGCCCCCCTTTAGTATCGGTTCAACACGAACCGCCACTAAAGGGCCACCACGTAGCACGAGCCAGCGCCGGGGGTGGGGAAACCATTAGTACCGATTGGTAACACCAACCGGTACTAAAAGGTTTAGGGGTTTTGCTTTTATTATTTATTTTTCCTTTAATTTTGTATTTTTCATTTAATTTTTTTCATTTGCTGGTATTTTACGATACTACATATTGTACACGTTATGCATATATATAAATAAATTTACTCGTAGAACCGATCATATATACAAAGACCTATGAGGTATATTTACGTACAGTAGCAATTTAGAGATTGCTTTTACAATATAATGAGTTATTAAATCACTAGGTGAAAGAACCGCGGATTAGCTTCAAGTGATGGATCCTAAGTGATCAAGTCATTGATTATCGTGGTTCTTTCACCCAATAATTTAATAACTCATCATCATCATCATCATCATCATCATCATCATCATCATATTAATATAAAAACTCTTGCATCATATCATCGCCAACAACACTAGCTAATAATCATCATAGTCATAGTGTAGCACATCATCATCTTTAAACTAATTGTAGCTAGCTAATCACTCCTGCTGCTCTCTCTCAGGTAAAATGGCATAGAACATGTGTAGCAGTCCTGATTCATCATATTAGAGCATGCAGATGAACATGTCTCTTAATTGTGGGTTGCGCTTCTGATTGCTTCCCCCTAGTACTTCTCTGCGATCCTTCACAACTCTGCTCCAGTCTTTCACCATTAAGACTTGCTCGGTTTTAGAAATTCTGAATGCACTCATATGCGATATAGGATGTCTTGGCCGTAAGCTAACCATTGCCATGCGACCTTCAGACTCGATCCAATGAGGCACAACTATCATCGGGAGTACCTGCTGAAGAACATCGTAGTAACATACTTAGCAATGAAGTTTAGCTTAAAAAATAATGTTTACAAAAGATGCACCAAGGATAAATAGTAAAAATCTTACCATCTTTCCTAAATAGATGTGACCGTAGTTCAATACGCACGCTAGTGGTCGCACGTTTTGAATGCTAATATTTTGAAGTCCAGGAAAATAATTTGTCTTGACAGTATCAAGATCCTCACGCCATGAAACATAATGACTTATCTCCTCGCAGTTTAGTTCAGCCCAGGGACAATAGTAGGTCATGTCTACCAAGCGTCAGACATGTTTGCTTGAATGGAAATAAGCTGTCAATAAAAATTAGTTGTCAATTATTTTTGAATAAAAAATATCGACAACATAAATATGGTTGAGAAACTCACATAATGATAGAACTGGAGGCATCGACCCAGATGTCGATATTACCTTCAATATAATCTTCCGGACGAATATCAAAGGTGATAAGCATATCAGACTCAAATGCATAAGCCTTGCATAATTCTCACCAATTTTTGCATCCAAAATAGGTGTACATGTCTGCATTGTATAATTTTTCGGTGAAAGTATAACCATGCTCAGTCCTCATGTGAACTCTCTTTACCTTCATAGTTTCCACAGGACTGAAACCAATCTTATCTAAGACAAAAATTCTTGCATGACATGGGATATGCTAGTAGGAGAGTAAAAAATTAAAATTATAAGTTGAAGAAAATGAAGCAGCAGTCATGCTTAATTACGAAAAAAATACTTGTTGTTGTGACTTATTATATCCACTTCGAAGGTCTCATCCAGCTTGATGTTGAAGCGCATATCATTAACTAGGAAATTTCTGACGCATATGCCGCACTCGTCTTCGCAGTATTCGCACATACCGAAATCCTTTTCATCGTCAGACATTTCCTATGTTTATAGTTGAAATATTAACTAAAAATCTTATAATCCGAACATTTCATTTGGTTAAGAAGCATAACTAAATAACCTAGTTCTACTCTATTCAACACCGAGGAGTGGAGAAGGAGGAAGTGGACTTTTACCACACCAACTAATTCAACTAAGCACTTACTAAAAATAAACTAGTTCTATTAATTTTCTTACAAAAAATAAACTAGTTCTATAGTAACATTTTAATTAGATCATCAAATCTCATATACCTAAATTTTCTTACTAAAAATAAACTAGTTCTATTAATTCAACTAGTTCAACTAAGCACTTACTATAAATAAAAATAATTAATTTTTTTTATTAATTCAACTAAGCACTTACTAATTCAACTAAGCACTTATTAATTTTCTTACTAATTCAACTAAGCACTTACTAATTCAAATCTCATATAGAATTTTAACTAGTTGCAACTTTTTTGTGTCGCGAACGGGTGGGCGGCGACATATATATACAAATGTGACGTAACATATGATATCTAACTAGCTAGCTAATCCATCTAATGTTAATATATCTAGCTAATTCACCTAACAATTTGACATTAACCTAACATTTATATAAACTAAAGTATAAAAAACTAAAAAACAGAAAACAACAAAT
Organism: Secale cereale; assembly: GCA_902687465.1. Classification (NCBI taxonomy): domain Eukaryota; kingdom Viridiplantae; phylum Streptophyta; class Magnoliopsida; order Poales; family Poaceae; genus Secale; species Secale cereale. Next base: position 863,432,315 of record LR738715.1, on the reverse strand, counting down.
AATTAGGAAAAACCGGTCTCTGTGTGTGTACTGTTTGTGTAAGAGACGCCATAGCGCGGAAGGGGGCGGTCTTACAGTGGGGCGACGGCCGGCGATGGTCGGCGACGGGGGGACGGCGATGGGGACGGGCAGGGGCGGCGCGCGACGACGGGCACGGGCACGCCGATGGGGACGACGACGGGGATGGGGACGGGGGATCGCGATGGGGACGGCGACGGGGACGGGCGCGGCGATGGGGATGGGCGCGACGACAGGGCAGAAGCAGAGGAAGAAGAGAAGAAACTAAAATTTTCGTAAGTGCTATATATATAGGAGGGACCTTTAGTACTGGTTGGAGCCACCAACCGGTACTAAAGGTCAAATTTGGCCAAGCCAAACGGCGGGAAGCGACCCCTTTAGTACCGGGTAGTGGCTGCAACCGGTACTAGAAACCTCCCCTTTAGTATCAGTTTGAGCCACGAACCGGTACTAAAGGGCGTGCGCTGCCACCCCGCGGTGCACAAAGTTTAGTCCCACCTCGCCGAGCGAAGGGCAGCCGCACTGGTTTAAAAACTCAGCCATGGTTGCTCCTTCGAGTGCCTCTCTAAAGCAGACTTTTGGGCCTACCTCTGTTGCGTTGCCCTGTTGGGCCTACTGGGCTTGCGGGCCTGCATCCTGGCCCAACTACAGGTTGGGTTTCTAGTCGTATGCAGGCCGTTGTGACCTAGTAGGCGGGCTTTTTTCAATTTTTTTTCTTTTTTTCTTTTCTGCTTTATTTATTTCTTAATTGTCTTTTGCTGTATTCAGAATTTGTAACATACCAAATATTCAATTTGGATTGTTATACATAGATCATATTTGCATTGCATGTTTTTGCATTTTTTGTTGTGGCGTCCCTCGAAATTCTAAGCAACTCAAGGACCTACGGAGAGAGTTGGGAATTTTACCGTTTACGTATTTGAGTTCGCTTGAATACCGGTACGAGGACAGTGTGATTCTAATTATTTCTCTTTGCTAAAAATATTTCTAAATACCAAATATGAGCGGAGATAATATGACTTCTCTAAAATAACAGAAATATTGGAGGAAAAATGTTAAAATCACTTTTGGTATTTTTCTGGATTTATTTGCGAATTTATTTGCATAGGAAAAATGTGCGTTTTTTAAAATTGCATTTAGGTCCGGAAAAAATGTTCACGTTGTCCTAAATATTATTAGAGGACGGCGAAAATATATTTCGGGAATTTTGGAGTCCGTTTAGTATTTCGTTAGTTTTTCTGCGCCAGGACTCTATTTAAAAAAAAAGAAACCGACTTAGACTCGTATAGGATTGGGACTCTGGGCTTTATAAGCCAGCCACCCCGGCCCAAGTCGCCAGCCCGCCTCGCCCCAGCAGCCCCCCAACCCTAGCGCCGCCCCGCGCCGCGTGCCGCCGCCGCCGCACCTCCGCGCCACCGCCGCATCCCGCCGCCGCCGCCGCACCCCGCCTCGCCGCCCCGCCAGCCCGCCGGACCACCCCGCCGCCGGAGCGCCGGAATCCCGCCGAAGTTCGTGCCCGAGGTAGTTACGTTTTTTTAGTAAAAACCGATCGGTTTTTCGTAAAACCGTAGATCGGTTTTCTTTTTTTTAGATCGGTTCGGTTTTTCGTCGGTTTAGTTATTTAGCGGACGTTCGTCCGTACGTTCGTTTTAACACGGTTTTCGTCAGTTAGCCGCAGATAGCGAACGTTCGTTTGTTAGCCTGTTCGTCCGTTTTTCTTTTTTGGGGTATTTATCCGCGGTTATTCCGATCGCTATTTCTGTCTTGATCTTGTTTTTCGTTTTTCTTTTCGCTCGAGAGTCGGAATCAGGTAATTCAAAATCCCTGATCTTCGTCTCGATGCCCTCTTTACGTTTAATCAACTTGAACAAAGTTTTGGATACTGTAAAATTTGACTTTAGGCCAATTAGTAACCGGAGCTCGTTTCTTTTGCAGTTTGAGTTTCGTTGCTTCTTTCGAGTTGATTCTTTTTGCAAACCGGAGTTCTTAAGTTAAACTTTCTGGTTAGATCTCTTATTTGAGTTTTACCCGTGCATTAGTTAAGTACTTATTGTGTGCTTGTTTGATTGCGATAGAGTACCCGGAGTGCACCGCTTGCTACTTTGAGTCTCTAGGTTTTGCGGATCATCAGCAAGGCTAGTAACACTTTGATCATACTTTCCAATTACCCAATTTTCATTGCATTAGTCCAACCCTCACACATTGCATGAGTAGGATCAATTAACCTATGGGACTGGGAAGTAGATTGAGGTAGTACCTATTACCTGCATTACATTCAAACCTTTGTGAGTTACTCTACGTTTGCTGTTAGGACATGCTATGCTCGTAGACGTGGTTTGGGTTTGAGTGAAATCCATGACAGATGTGAGTTTGTTAATTAATGGTTCAACTTAAGGTGGCAACATTAATACACATCTGGGTGGATTGAGGCATCTGGTTATTCCAGTGATTGCCTGTTTTTCTTTTGGACCGCCACCCAGGCTCAAAGGGATCATGAGATTTTTCATACTAGAAACTTCCGTGTGCAGCCACATGCTAATATGGGCTCTGGCATAGTTGAGTAAGTTGTGGGAAACCTTTCCATAATGGGCTAGTAGATGTAGTGGGTTGTGTAGGTGTATCGGCCTATCTATCTGGTTAAGGGGACCTCTTCGGAAAGACTGTGTCTCGGTCATCCGTTTCTCAAACACCATGCAGTGCAAGAAAACAAACGGAGGCGATCGGGTCTTGTGGGGAAAAGTGCACAAACCTCTGCAGAGTGTACAAACTGATCATGATTAGCCGTGTCTCTGGTTACAGACGTCTTGAGTATCTAGTACTTGGATTATCATGTGAATCTCATCATGTTACTCTAATTAATTTTGTTGGGTTTAATGATTATTTTAATTGGGGTTGAGAGGATGTCTATCTTCTCAACGATGTTTCAACTATCATGATAGTTAAATTAAATCTATTCCTTTGAAGTAGGGAAAATTTGGCTTTACGCAAAAACTTAACCATAGAGCTTTCCACCAGCCAAATATTCATGTAGTATAGCCTTATTTTCATTGCATTCTCTTGTGTTACCTTGCCAGCATATTCTATGTGCTGACCCGTTTTCGAGCTGCAACGTCTCATGTTGCAGACTTTTCAGACGACGAGTAAGGTGCCTTTTTAGGTCGTGGTTCTATACTCAGCGATGCCGCTGGAGTTGATGGACTCACTTATCTTCCAAGCCTTCCGCTGTTATCGTATTAGATGGCCTTCAGCCATATTTATTGTAATAAATTCATCGTTGGACTATCGATGTAATAAGTGTGTGATTGCTACTCTGTTATAAATCCTTCAAGTACTGTGCGTGTCAGCATTACTGATCCAGGGATGACACTGATGCACAGAGGTCAGACTGTTTGAGGTCTGGTCACTACAAGATGGTATCAGAGTACACGTTGACTGTAGGCCACGACCACTAAGACAAGCCCTAGAGCAGAATTCACTCTTCTCTTTTCTGACTCCTCATCTTTTCTACTCTTTAGGATGGTGGAAGCAAAGAACAAGTTCATGCAACCGGATGATGATACACCATTTGGATGACACCTGAAGGAAGTCACAAGATATCTAAACATTGGACTACCAAATTTCACCGGAACCTACAATGCCACTCTACCTGAGGAGGAGCGTTGGTTGATTCAAGCCCAAGTTCCAGAAAGGACGTTCGCACCCGTCACCTCACTCATAGCATTTTCCTTTAATGCGCCTACATGGAGCCTAGGCAGGAGCATGGCAGCCCACATCGCTATGGGAAGGATTGGAGAAGTCTACAAGCAGGAGCTAAAGGACACCATCTACCAGATTTGTGGACGCCGATATGAGAATTGTGATATGATCAGCATCCGGAAGGATAGATCCATTGCAGCATTCATCCAGGAGTTGAACCACCACATTCGTCGCCAGGAGCACCAGATGTGTGCAGGGATGATAGATTTGAAGAAGGCCCTAAATAGGAATTTGGAGCTAAAAGAAGAACTCAAGTCTACACGCGACGGATATGAGGAGGAGATGAAAATACTTGTGGAGAAGAATGATGATTTGACACGGAAATTAGGGATACTCATGGGAGAAGAAGACGAGGAAGAAGAACCCAATGAGATTCCACCGGAAGACTACATCATTATAGATGACACAGATTCGGAAGCTGAGGATAGCAAGGACGAAGACTATGAAGATGAAGCTGGAGCAAATATCATGGAATCCTCTGCCGATCAATATTTTTAGATGACCACCCTGTGACTAGTAGTTACTTCCATATATTAGTTTTAGAGCATTTTTGTAACGATCATTAGATTTGTAAGATTTGCTTGAAATTGATTGGTGTGATATGATTGTGTGTTTGCCTCATGTGCATATGGGTAGTGATTTTCCCTTACACCTCTTTTCTATTCTAATCTCTTCCCTCTACACCCATCAGATGCCTTCAAGACGTGAATTTGAGTTTCCCCCTGAGCTCACTCAGTTGATCCAGCAGCAGAACACCCTGATGCAACTTCTTGTCCAGAACACTCAGAACAACCAGAACAACAACAACAACCCTCCACCACCACCACCCGTGGACAACCTGACACGTTTCTTAAGGTTGCAACCACCCGTGTTTGCTAGCAGCATCGAACCAATAGTGGCTGATGACTGGCTATGCAAGATTGGAAGGGATTTGACCACCGCCAATTGCTCGGATGCTGAGAAGGTGCGACTTGCCGCACACCAGTTGTCTGGACCAGCCGCAGCATGGTGGGAGAATTACACAACCACTTACCCCGTAGCCAATGTGACTTGGGATCAGTTTCAGCAAGCTTTTCGTATCGCCCATGTCTCAACCGGAGCAATGAGTATGAAGAAGCAGGATTTTCGCAATGTGCGCCAAGGGAATCGTACTGTGGCCCAGTACGTGGATGAGTTTAGTACACTATCTCGTTATGCCCCAGATGATGTGGCCACAGATGCCAAAAAGCAGGAGAGATTCATGGAAGGGCTGAATGATGAGATGAGTGTACAGTTGATGGTGGCAACTTTCAATAACTACCAGGAGTTGGTTGACCGCGCCCTAATGATTGAAAGGAAGCATCAACAGATTGAAAGTCGCAAGAAGAAGTATGGGCAAGGAAAGTACAATTCTGGAGCTCAGCAGAAGCCCCGTTTTACCCCTAAAACGGTAGGACAGTTTCAGCATACCCATGGAGGAGGTAGCTCGCACAACCACAATGGCACCAACAATGGCAATGGAAATGGGAATGGAGCAAATGGAAACCAGAACCGCCCTACACCGTCCACACCCACCAAGAGGGATTTCAGCCATGTCACTTGTTACAAGTGTGGGAAGAATGGACATTATGCCAATGAATGCCCAGAAGCTAAGAATGGGAACGGCAATGGAAGCGCCGCGAAGAAGCCCAACCCGTTCAACAAAGGACAAGTGAACCACGTGACCGTGGAGGAGGTAGAAGAGCAACCAGATGCTGTTGTCGGTAAGTTTTGGTTAAGACAGTTACCGCATAGTTCTTTTCGATACTGGTGCATCGCATTCATGTATTTCAAGGGGATTCGTAAATAGACATAGGATGTCCACCCGAGTTCTAAAGACCCCCATGTTAGTAAGTTCACCTGGAGCAGACTATATGGCACACCAAGGATGTTTCCAGACGCCATTGATCATGGGACGCCATACTTTCCCCTCTAACCTAATAGTTCTGGAGTCACAAGGATTGGATGTGATATTAGGTATGGATTGGCTATCGAAGTATGGAGGTAACATTTACTGTGCCAGTAAGTCTATTTTTGCTCACCACCCCGGAGGGAAAAAGGATTAAGTATGTATCTAGGCATTCGCCTACAAGGACTCAAGTACATTCTCTCACAGGAGTTGTTCAGGAGGAAGTGCCAGTAGTGAAGGATTATCTGGATGTGTTTCCAGAGGAGTTACCTGGCATGCCACCGGATAGAGATATAGAGTTTTTGATTGAACTTTTGCCAGGCACCTGGCCAATTTCTAAGAGACAATACAGGATGCCCGCAAAGGATTTGGAGGAGATAAAGAAACAGATTAAGGAGTTGCTGGATAAAGGATTCATACGCCCAAGTTCTTCGCCTTGGGGTTCGCCAGTACTTCTAGTGGAGAAGAAGGATGGATCGTTAAGAATGGTTGTTGATTACCGAGGATTGAATGAAGTAACGATCAAGAACAAGTACCCATTGCCGATGATCAATGATCTGTTCGATAGATTGCAAGGAGCTAAGATATTTTCCTAGATCGATCTGCGGTCAGGGTACCATCAATTGAAGATCCGAGAGCAGGATATACCGAAGACGGCCTTTACCACTAGGTATGGGTTGTACGAGTATACCGTCATGTCGTTTCGTCTGACGAACGCACCGGCATACTTTATGAACCTGATGAACAAAGTGTTTATGGAGTATTTGGATAAGTTCGTCGAAGTGTTGATACGTCCAAAACGTATCTATAATTTCTGCTTGCTCCATGCCACTTTTGGGTGATATTGCTATGATATTCATACACTTCCATACAGTTTTGATCATATTTGGACTAACTTACTAATCCAGTGCACCCCAGTGCCAGTTTCTGTTTTCGGTTGTTTTTGTATTTCAGGTTTTCACGTTTCGAGAACTGCCCAGAAAAATCCAGAAAATTATAAAAAAAATCAGCGATCCGGAAACAACACTGCGTCCGAAGGGCAGCCTGGGGGGGCACCGGGGCTCCAGGCGCCCTGGCGGCGCCCCCCCTGGGCCGCGCCGGGGGGGCGCCTGGGCCCCCCGAGACTCCCCCGGTGCCCTACTTTGGCATATATTTAAATGGTCCTCCGTAACCCTCAAAACAGGAACTCTTTTCGCGATCCCATCTCTGTTCCACCGCCGCCGCCGCTTCCAAGATCGGGAGCACCAGGAGAACTCTTCCCGGCACCCTGCCGGAGGGGAGGATCACCACCGGGAGCTTCTCCACCACCATGGATGCCTCCCGGATGACTCGTGAGTAGTCTCCCTTGGACCATGAGTCCATGACCAGTAGCTATGTGATGTTCTCCTCCCGTTCTTGTGCTTCACTAATTATTCCTCGTGAGCTGCCCTACATGATCGAGGCACCTATGTAATCCTTATGTTGTTGCTATGTTGAGTTTGCTGGGATCCGATGGATTATGAGATTATGTTCAGATTGATCTTGAGTAATATATTTGATTCACCTCTTTTATATTTTAGTTCATAAGTAATTCTTGCATGTTCTCCGTTGTTATTTATTGCTTTGGCCGAGTAATAGGTAGTGACTCCAAGAGGGAACGTTATGCTCGATTGTGGGTTCATGCCCCTCGATGACTAGCTTGAGTGACAGAAACATGAGTCTTGGGGATGTGCTGTTGCCACAAGGGGGAAAACAACGGTGCTTGTGCCCGCGGGTGCAAGGATTGTTTACTTTACGCAAAGTTCTTTTAATGCAGTTGTCTGTTGCATTGAGTTTACACTATGGGTGGGACTCGCAACTTAATACCAGCGAGATGTTCTGGATAGATATCTCAAGGTGGATGATTAGTAGTAGGCATTGATGGATTTCGGTCTACTTACTTTGGCGTACCGCCCATGCTTTGAACCTCAACCTTGCTTGCAATGTAGTCAGCATCGGTTTGCATTCGTGGTCCTGTCAATTGCCCAGTTGTAATTTGTTACCTCACATAGCTGTTTTATCGTCTTTTGGGAGAGAGACATCACTAGTGAACATCATGAGACTCCGGTCCGTATTACCATCATTGATCACATCCGCTATTTACTTTCCGTTATTATTTACTATTGCAAAATACTATCTATCACTATTATCATTGCTTTTAATCCTTTGTGAACTACAAGGCCGGAGGGATTGACAACCTCTCTGTACTCGTTGGGAGCAAAGTTATTTGTATCTGTGTGCAGGTCCACGTTGATTGCTACTAATCTGGCGCCGTAGCAGTTGACACCTACCTGTTGAACCTAGGAGTCTCTGGGGATTCGATCCTTGCCATCGTTGCTAAGGGAAAACACTTCTACTTACTGCATCTTACACCTTCCACTTGGGGTAACCAACGAGGGGTTCGAGGCCCATCAAGGAGTATTTTCTGGCGCCGTTGCCGGGGACTCCACTCTTCAGGATAGGGGAGTTGCATGCTATCTTTTACCTTTGCTTTTTAGTCTTGTTAGTTTACCATTCAGTTTTTGCTTTAGTACCTTTTTATCAAAAATCACAAAAAAAAATTATTTACCTTCCTATTAGTAGTCCTATCTGTTTAGTTAAAACATGTTAGGATTTGGTGCTTTGAGGGAATCAGAAGTTCTAGATTTCCATCAAAGGGATGGAGAAAATATGAAGAAGGCATGGGACAGAATTTCTGATGCACATAGAAGAATTATGCCTTGGATACCTATAAAAATTGTGCTTAGAAATTTTTACCATGGTCTTTTTAAATGGTGTAAACACTCCCTTGACATTATAGCTGAGGGAGATTTCCTAGAATGTGATGAAGCTAGAGCTCTTGAAATTATACATGGTCTATCTAGTTACTTTGTTTATGATCATAATTTTGATACTGTCATAGATAGACTTGCTACTATTGAAAAGAGGATGGATGCTCTAGACTTAATGAAGGTAGAGAAACCCAAACCCAATAAGAGAGATATTTTGGAAATAGATAATGATTGGGAGCCTTTTGTTAGGATTAGCATCTCTAATCAAGACTTCCTTGCTTATTGTGATATTGGATCTATGGTTTCCACTATGCCAAAAATTGTTCATGATTCTTTAAAATTTAACATGGATAGATTACCATCTTATCATGAACATACTAATGGAGATATTTCTGAAATCCAGGGAAAAATAAAAGACGTGCCAGTAAAATTCCTTAAAGGGATTGCAATGATTGATTTCTTCATCATGGAGCCAAACCAAGGAAATATAGTGCTTGGAAGGGACTTCCTCCGAGCATTTAAAGGCTTCATTGATATAGGTAAGGGACAAATCCGCTTACGTGGGAAGGCAAAAGGTGTGTACCCCTTTCCTAGAAGGAACAAGAATGAACTTATTGAGGAACCATTTGAAACAATTTATAACTCCGATTATTATGATGATTATTGATTCCTCTATGCATTATGCCTAGCTTAAAGGCATAAAAGAAAGCGCTTTTGGGAGGCAGCCCACATGAATAAATATTTTGTTTTTGTTGTGTCTTGATGTTGTTTACTGCTGTAGCATCATCATTGTATCTTTGCTTTTCATATTTGTGCCAAGTATAGCCTCCGATTGCTAGAAAGTTCAAAAGTTATGAGGTGCTGTCCAGGAAACAGATTATGTCCTTGGATAGAAAAATTCGTATAAAATCACCAGATCATCTTTTTGGTCTGAATTTTTTCGACAACGTTCTCTATATAATTGTATTTCGTGCATCTGTTCTGAGTTTTTTGATTTGAGTGGCAGAAGTATCCCGAACAGGTCAATTACTGCCTGCTGTTCTGTTTTTCACAGATTCTGTCCTGTTTTGCCTTACCTTCACTTTGCAAATTAAGAACTTGATTTTTCTTTGCAAAAACCTTCTGGCAATCTTGAGAAACAGTAGAACTTCAAGAATATCCTTATTTCCATCAAGGTATAATTATTTTATTAAGGGTACTAACCTCGCTATTCAGATTATGATGAGTTATGTATGAAGGGAGTTTTCAAGTGTGCGAGGGAAGATGATAAAAAGATTCAGGAGTGTCAAGCGCTCAAGCTTGGGGATGCCCCCGTGCACCCCCAAGAAATATTCAAGGAGACTCAAGCGTCTAAGCTTGGGGATGCCCCCGTGCATCCCCTTCTCCATCAACATTATCAGTTCGTCTTTCTTTCCGCTATATTTTTATCACTTCATGTGTTATGTGCTATGCTTGGAGCGTCTTGCTTTTAGTTTTCTTTTAAGTTTTTCATAACGAGTCGGAACTCAGCATTCCTTTATGTGGGAGAGAAACATGCTCCACCTCTACCTAGAACATAACATAGAATTTTCATGTCTATCTTTGCTGTGTGTGTTCTTTGTCTTTTAAATAGCTACTATCAGGCTTTGCTCTTAGTATTCATGCTTATATTTTCAAAGAGCTTTTGTTTAGTTGGTTGCTTGAACTCTCTTTAATTACCATGCTCACCTTATTAAGAGAGTTTGCTTCCGTTGCATTGGTTAATGTGTCTATGATAAAGATGCTACTTGCATGATGGTGCTTAGTAGTTCAGGTTTTCTTATGGTTAATCTCGAATAGCTGGGGGGTTCCCAATGTGTTATTGGAGTACCAACTTGATTTGTTTGCCTATGATGTGGTATGGTTTAGTAATATCTTCCTTCGAGAATTTATTTTGATTGACTTGGTGTATGCTCACGCATATTTAAGACTGTAAAGAAAGTCTGTCAAGCCTTGATGATCTTTTGTTTCTGAGTAGCGATATAACTACCATGCCTGATTCAATATTGCTTTGTCGCTCTGCATGATTATGACTGTCATTGCTCTCTTAGTTGGTCGCTCCCAGTCCTTTTGCTAACCTCCACCTGTACTAAGCAAACTAACCATGCAATACATAGCTCATGGGAAAGTTGCCTAAAAACTATTGTGGTAAAGAATATGTTGCCTATGTATCTTATTTCTTATGAGTTGCTTGCTGAGCGGTAACGATGTTTCTGAGGACGCCATCAACTGTCACACTTTTGTTGAATATCATGTGAGTTGCTATGCATGTTCGTCTTGTCTGAAGTAAGGGTGATTTACCGTGGGTTGTATAACTATGCATATTGTTAGAGAAGAACATTGGGCCGCCAACCAAAGCCATGTATCATGGTGGAAGTTTTAGCTTGGACCTTAAACCTCAGTCTCTTATGAGAATATGCTTATGCATTGAAGAGGAGTCCATCATCTATTTTCTATGTTGTCCCGGTATGGATGTCCTCAAGTTGAGATCTATGAAAAATGAGAAATCAAATGCGATCTATCTCCTTAGACCTTTGTACAGGTGGCATAGAGGTACCCCTTTGTGACACTTGGTTGAAACATATGTAATACAATGATAACCCATGGAAATCCGAGCTAATTAGGACAAGGTGCGAGCACTATTGGTATTCGATGCATGAGGCTTGCAACTTATAGGATGTCTTATACATGACACATATGAAGTACTACTACCGTTGACAAAATTGCTTCCATGTTTTCAAATAAAAAGCTCTAGCACATAACCATTCTTTTACTTTTATGTTAAAGCACCAACTACTGAGATCATGATTGACATTCTGAGTGTAATGTGCATTGTCCAAAAGTAGCATTGTCTTTTGCATGATTGTGATATCGTTTATTCTGAAATGATTGTATCTAGTCATCACTTAAACGTTGAAGGTGCCCCTGCATTTATGTTTTGCATCACTAAAGGGGGCAAGCTAGATATCAGTTTATCATATTTGCACATCATGTTCATTGCAAATCTATTTGATGTTTCAGTTTCATGTTGTAAAACTTTCAGTCATTTGTGATTTTCTCATGAGGCAACTTAATTACTTTAGAATCATTGTCTCAGTAAGCTTTTGTCATATGACTATAAAAAGTCCTATATGGTTAATAGCATGTCACCACAGAAATTATTCTTGTTATCATATACCTACTCGAGGACGAGCAGGAATTAAGCTTGGGGATGTTGATACGTCCAAAACGTATCTATAATTTCTGCTTGCTCCATGCCACTTTTGGGTGATATTGCTATGATATTCATACACTTCCATACACTTTTGATCATATTTGGACTAACTTACTAATCCAGTGCACCCCAGTGCCAGTTTCTGTTTTCGGCTGTTTTTGTATTTCAGGTTTTCACGTTTCGAGAACTGCCCAGAAAAATCCAGAAAAATTATATAAAAAATCAGCGATCCGGAAACAACACTGCGTGCGAAGGGCAGCCTGGGGGGCCACCGGGGCTCCAGGCGCCCTGGCGGCGCACCCCCCCCCCTTGGCCGCGCCGGGGGGGCGCCTGGGCCCCCCGAGACTCCCCCGGTGCCCTACTTTGGCATATATTTAAAGGGTCCTCCGTAACCCTCAGAACAGGAACTCTTTTCGCGATCCCATCTCTGTTCCGCCGCCGCCGCTTCCAAGATCGGGAGCACCAGGAGAACTCTTCCCGGCACCCTACCGGAGGGGAGGATCACCACCGGGAGCTTCTCCACCACCATGGACGCCTCCCGGATGACTCGTGAGTAGTCTTCCTTGGACCATGAGTCCATGACCAGTAGCTATGTGATGTTCTCCTCCCGTTCTTGTGCTTCACTAATTTGTCCTCGTGAGCTGCCCTACATGATCGAGGCACCTATGTAATCCTTATGCTGTTGCTATGTTGAGTTTGCTGGGATCCGATGGATTATGAGATTATGTCCAGATTGATCTTGAGTAATATATTTGATTCACCTCTTTTATATTTTAGTTCATAAGTAATTCTTGCATGTTCTCCGTTGTTATTTATTGCTTTGGCCGAGTAATAGGTAGTGACTCCAAGAGGAAACGTTATGCTCGATTGTGGGTTCATGCCCCTCGATGACTAGCTTGAGTGACAGAAACATGAGTCTAGGGGATGTGATGTTGCCACAAGGGGGAAATCAATGGTGTTTGTGCCCGTGGGTGCAAGGATTGTTTACTTTACGCAAAGTTCTTTTAATGCAGTTGTCTGTTGCATTGAGTTTACACTATGGGTGGGACTCGCAACTTAATACCAGCGAGATGTTCTGGATAGATATCTCAAGGTGGATGATTAGTAGTAGGCATTGATGGATTTCGGTCTACTTACTTTGGCGAACCGCCCATGCTTTGAACCTCAACCTTTCTTGCAATGTAGTCAGCATTGGTTTGCGTTCGTGGTCCTGTCAATTGCCCAGCTGTAATTTGTTACCTCACATAGCTGTTCTATCGTCTTTTGGGAGAGAGACATCACTAGTGAACATCATGAGACTCCGGTCCATATTACCATCATTGATCACATCCGCTATTTACTTTCCGTTATTATTTACTATTGCAAAACACTATCTATCACTACTATCATTGCTTTTAATCCTTTGTGAACTACAAGGCCGGAGGGATTGACAACCTCTCTGTACTCGTTGGGAGCAAAGTTATTTGTATCTGTGTGCAGGTCCACGTTGATTGCTACTAATCTGGCGCCGTAGCAGTTGACACCTACCTGTTGAACCTAGGAGTCTCTGGGGATTCGATCCTTGGCATCTTTGCTAAGGGAAAACACTTCTACTTACTGCATCTTACACCTTCCACTTGGGGTAACCAACGAGGGGTTCGAGGCCCATCAAGTGTTCATAGATGATATATTGATCTTCTCGAAGGATGAAGAGGAGCATGCAGAGCATTTGCGTTTGGTGTTGGAGAAGCTCAGAGAACATTAGTTATACGCCAAGTTTAGCAAATGCGAGTTTTGGTTGAAGGAAGTCGGATTTCTCGGACACGTTATATCCGGAGAAGGAATAGCAGTAGATCCCGCTAAGGTGGACACTGTGACCCATTGGGAAGCACCAACAACAGTTGGAGAGATCCGGAGTTTTCTTGGACTTGCAGGATACTACCGGAGATTTATTGAGAATTTCTCGAGGATTGCAAAGCCAATGACGGAGTTGTTAAAGAAGGACACTAAGTTCAGTTGGACAGAAGAATGTGAGGCCAGTTTCCAGGAATTAAAGAAACGTTTGGTCTCATCCCCTGTGTTGATTCTGCCAGATCAACATAAGGATTATGAGGTGTACTGCGACGCTTCACGTCGAGGACTTGGAGCAGTTCTTATGCAAGAAGGAAGAGTTGTTTCGTATGCTTCACGACAGCCAAAACCTCATGAGCTGAACTATGCCACCCACGATTTGGAGTTAGCAGCCGTAGTGCATGCATTGAAGATGTGGAGACATTTTCTTATTGGGAACCATTGTGAAGTATACACGGATCACAAGAGTTTGAAGTATATATTCAATCAGAAGGAGCTGAATCTTAGGCAAAGGAGATGGCTGGAACTCATTAAGGATTATGATATGAGATTGCATTATCATCCCGGAAAGGCTAATGTAGTAGCCGACGCACTAAGCCGTAAGAGCCATGTCAACACCCTAATGATGGAGGAATTTACAAAGGAGTTAGCCGAGGACTTACGAGAACTACGTTTGGAGATAGTTCCGAGAGGCTATGTAGCAACACTAGAAATCCAGTCTACCCTGATGGATAAAATCAGAGAAGCTCAGAAAGCTGACGAGGAGGTTGTCGCTATAAAGGAGTGGATGAGCGAAGGAAAAGCTAAAGGATTTCGTGAGGATGAACACGACACCTTATGGTTTGAGGACCGCGTTTATGTGCCTAATGACCCGGAGATCAGGAAGTTGATTTTACAGGAGGCCCATGATTCACCATACTCGATTCACCTAGGAAATACTAAGATGTATTTGGATTTGAAGGATATTTTCTGGTGGACCGGTATGAAGAAGGATATTGCGGAGTATGTAGCAGTTTGTGATGTATGTCAGAGAGTGAAGGCAGAACATCAGAAGCCAGCAGGATTGTTACAACCTATGCCAATACCCGAATGGAAGTGGGAGAAGCTTGGCATGAATTTTATCACCGGATTGCCCAGGACCAAGGCAGGATATGATTCAATCTGGGTAGTAGTGGACCGATTGACGAAGGTAGCCCACTTTATCCCTGTGAAAACCACATATATCAGTGCAAAGTTGGCAAAGATATACATGACCAGAATTGTATGTCTGCATGGAGTTCCGAGGAGCATCGTATCAGATAGAGGAACCCAGTTTACCTCAAAGTTCATGAATCAGTTACATGAAACTTTGGGTACCAGGCTAGAGTTTAGCACCGCGTTTCACCCGCAGACAGATGGACAGACTAAAAGAGTAAATTAGATTTTGGAGGATATGCTGAGAGCCTGTGCATTAGATTACAGATCTAGTTGGGATGACAACTTGCCCTGCGCGGAGTTCTAATACAACAACAGTTACCAAGCCAGTTTGAAGATGGCACTGTTCGAGGCATTGTATGGAAGGAGATGCCGAACACCGTTGATGTGGGATGAAGTTGGAGACCGATAGTTGTTTGGACTAGACTTAATCAAAGAGTCTGAGGAGAAGGTGAAGTTGATTCGAGATAGACTGAAGGTAGCTCAGTTCAGGAAGAAGAGTTATGCAAACTCGAAGCACAAGGAGATAGCCTATGAGATCGGAGATAGAGCGTACCTGAGAGTATCGCCTCTGCGAGGAGTTAAACGTTTCGGAGTTAAAGGGAAGTTAGCCCCGAGATTTGTGGGACCTTACCGTGTTTTGGAACGCATGGGAGAGGTTGCCTACAAATTGGAATTGCCCGAAGGATTGTCAGGAGTGCACGACGGGTTCACGTTTCACAGCTTAAGAAGTGCCATGCGGAGATGGCCGATATACCACTTAGAGACACAGTACCCCTGGAAGCAATTCAGTTGGACAGTGATCTGACGTACGAGGAGAAGCCTGTTAAGATTCTCGAATTTTCGAGCAGAGTCACTCGCAGTAAGGTTATCAAGTTTTGCAAAGTTCAGTGGAGTCACCACACCGAGGAAGAAGCCACCTGGGAACGAGAAGATGATCTACGCAAGGACCATCCACACCTGTTCTCTAGCCAAGTCGAATCTCGAGGGCGAGATTCATTCTAAGGGGGGTAGGTTTGTAACATCCCAAATTTTCAATTTGGAATGTTATACATAGATCATATTTGCATTGCATGTTTTTGCATTTTTTGTTGTGGCGTCCCTCGAAATTCTAAGCAACTCAAGGACCTACGGAGAGAGTTGGGAATTTTACCGTTTACGTATTTGAGTTCGCTCGAATATTGGTACGAGGACAGTGTGATTCTAATTATTTTTCTCTCCTAAAAATATTTCTAAATACCAAATATGAGCGGAGATAATATGACTTCTCCAAAATAACAGAAATATTCGAGGAAAAATGTTAAAATCACTTTTGGTATTTTTATGGATTTATTTGCGAATTTATTTGCATAGGAAAAATGCGCGTTTTTCAAAATTGCATTTAGGTCCGGGAAAAATGTTCACTTTGTCCTAAATATTATTAGAGGACGGTGAAAATTTATTTCGGGAATTTTGGAGTCCGTTTAGTATTTCTTTCGTTAGTTTTTCTGCGCCAGGACTCTATTTACAAAAAAAAAACCGACTTAGACTCGTATAGGATTGAGACTCTGGACTTTATAAGCCAGCCACCCCGGCCCAAGTCGGCAGCCCGCCTCGCCCAGCCGCCCCGCAACCCTATCGCCGCCCCGCCGCCTGCCGCCGCCGCCGCACCTCCGCGCCGCCGCCGCATCCCGCCGCCGCCGCCGCACCCCGCCTCGCCGCCCCGCCAGCCCGCCGGACCACCCCGCCGCTAGAGCGCCGGAATCCCGCCGGAGTTCGTGCCGAAGGTAGTTACGTTTTTTTTTAGTAAAAACCGATCGGTTTTTCGTAAAACCGTAGATCTGTTTTCTTTTTTTTAGATCGGTTCAGTTTTTCGTCGGTTTAGTTATTTAGCGGACATTCGTCCGTACGTACGTTTTAACGAACGGTTTTCGTCAGTTAGACACAGATAGCGAACGTTCGTTCGTTAGCCTGTTCGTCCGTTTTTCTTTTTCTGGATATTTATCCGCGGTTATTCCGATCGCGATTTCTGCCCTGATCTTGTTTTTCGTTTTTCTTTTCACTCGAGAGTCGGAATCAGGTGATTCAAAATCCCAGATCTTCGTCTCGATGCCCTCTTTATGTTTAATCAACTTGACCAAAGTTTTGGCCACTGTAAAATTTTACTTTAGGACAATTAGTAACCGGAGCTCGTTTCTTTTGCAGTTTGAGTTTCGTTGCTTCTTTCGAGTTGATTTTTTTTTGCAAACCGGAGTTCTTAAGTTGAACTTTCTGGTTAGATCTCTTATTTGAGTTTTACCCGTGCATTAGTTAAGTACTTATTGTGTGCTTGTTTGATTGCGATAGAGTACCCGGAGTGCGCCGCTTGCTACTTTGAGTCTCTAGGTTTTGCGGATCATCAGCAAGGCAAGTAACACTCTGATCATACTTTCCAATTACCCAGTTTCCATTAGTCCAACCCTCACACATTGCATGAGTAGGATCAATTAACTTGTGGGACTGGGAAGTAGATTGAGGTAGTACCTATTAGCTGCATTACATTCAAACCTTTGGGAGTTACTCTACGTTTGCTGTTAGGACATGCTATGCTCGTAGACGTGGTTTGGGTTTGAGTGAAATCCATGACAGATGTGAGTTTGTTAATTAATGGTTCAACTTAAGGTGGCAACATTAATACACATCTGGATGGACTGAGGCATCTGGTTATTCCAGTGATTGCTTGTTTTTCTTTTGGACCGCCACCCAGGCTCAAAGGGATCATGAGATTTTTCATACTAGAAACTTCCGTGTGCAGCCACATGCCAATATGGGCTCTGGCATAGTTGAGTAAATTGTGGGAAACCTTTCCATGATGGGTTAGCAGATGTAGTGGGTTTTGTAGGTGTACCGGCCTATCTATCTGGTTAAGGGGACCTCTTCGGAAAGACTGTGTCTCGGTCATCCGTTTTTCAAACACCATGTAGTGCGAGAAAACAAATGGAGGCGATCGAGTTTTGTGGGGAAAAGTGCACAAACCTCTGCAGAGTGTATAAACTGATCATGATTAGCCGTGTCCCCGGTTACGGACGTCTTGAGTATCTAGTACTTGGATTATCATGTGAATCTCATCATGTTACTCTAATTAATTTTGTTGGGTTTAATAATTATTTTTAATTGGGGTTGAGAGGATGTCTATCTTCTCAACGATGTTTCAACTACCATGATAGTTAATTAAAATCTATTCCTTTGAAGTTGGGAAAAATTGGCTTTACGCAAAAACTTAACCATAGAGCTTTCCACCAGCCAAATATGCATGTAGTATAGCCTTATTTTCATTGCATTCTCTTGCGTTACCTTGCCAGCATATTCCATGTGCTGACCCGTTTTCGGGCTGCAACGTCTCATGTTGCAGACTTTTTAAACGATGAGTAAGGTGCCTTTTTAGGTCGTGGTTCTATACTCAGTGATGCCGCTGGAGTTGATGGACTCACTTATCTTCCAAGCCTTCCGCTGTTATCGTATTAGATGGCCTTCAACCATATTTATTGTAATAAATTCATCGTTGGACTATCGATGTAATAAGTGTGTGATTGCTACTCTGTTATAAATACTTCAAGTACTGTGCGTGTCAGCATTATTGATCCAGGGATAACATGATGCAGAGAGATTAGACTGTTTGAGGTCTGGTCGCTACAGAATTTCTTTGTGGATATTTTTGCTTTAGGTATAAAAATTTATAAACTTTCTGTTAGTGCCAGTAGTTTTCAAATTTGAATAGTTCAAATGTGTCTGTTTTATTTATTTTCTTTTATTTATTTCTGAGTTGTTTTTTGCTGTATTTGGAATTTCTTTGTGAATATTTTTGCTTTAGGTTCAAAAAATTACAAACTTTCTGTCAGTGCCAGTAGTTTTCAAATTTGAAAGTTGATGATGTGGCTTCGAATGGTGCATACTGAATGCACAAAAAGTCTTGAGTTGTAACAAGTTTTAAAAAATGAAATGCCTTTGTAACAGATGAATTTTTGTCCGAAATTTGATACTTCGAAACAGATTGTCCAGTTTGTACACGAAGTGTATCTAGTTTTTGCCGTAACCCTCTCTACTCTTTTGCACATGTTATGTGGGTGTAGTCCTGGCCATGGGCAGCCCGACCAGAAAAACCCCGACCCAGCACAGCCCGACGCTGCTCCCGGGCCGGGCTCGGGCCTAGATTTTGAGCCTGATGACCTGGCCGGGTCGGGTCCGGGCCCGTCGTTTTTGTAATTTTCTGAAGGGGCCCGGTCCGAGGCCCGAGGACCGGTGGGCTTCTTCGTGTTCGGGCCGGGCTTGGGCCAAAAAACTAGGCCTGATGGCCGGGCCGGGCCGGGCTCAGGCCCAGGTTTTCTGGCTCAGGCTTGGCTAGGCCCGGCCCGAGGTTTGGCCTGGTATATGCGGGTGAAATGATGATACCATGCCAATTTTCAACATTTCAGAGTTCATTTGTAGTGCTTTTCAATTTCAGGGTCATTTAGCTCAAAAAATCATTAAGTGCATGAAAAGTAGAAAATGATGTCAGAAAGGGTTGAAAGTTGATAACGTGGCTTTGAATGGTGCATACTGAACAAACAAAAATTCTGGAGTTTTAATAAGTTAAAAAATGAAATGCCTTTGTAATAGATGAGTTTTCGTGTGAAACCCTGATACTACGAAAGAGATTGTCAATTTTGTATACAAAGTGCATCCAGTTTTTGCCGGAATCCTCTCTACTTTTTTGCACATGCTATGTGGGTGAAATGATGATACCATGCCAACTTTCAACCTTTTCAGAGTTTATTTGTAGTGTTTTTCAATGTCAGGGTCATTTAGCTCAAAAATCATTGAATGCATGAAAAATAGCAAATGATGTCAGAAAGGGTTGAAAGTTGATGACGTGGCTTTGAATGGTGCATATTGAACGCACAAAGAGCCTGGAGTTGTAATAAGTTTAAAAAATGAATTGCCTTTGTAACAGATGAGTTTTCGTCCAAAACACTAATACTTCGAAAAAGATTGTCCAGTTTGTACACGAAGTGCATCCAGTTTTTGCCGTAACCCTTTCTACTTTTTGCACATGCTATGTGGGTGAAATGATGATATCATGCCAACTTTCAACCTTTTCAGAGTTCATTTGTAGTGCTTTTCAGTTTCATACTCATTTAGCTAAAAAAATCATTAAATGCATGAAAAATAGCAAATGATGTCAGAAAGGGTTGAAAGTTGATGACGTGGCTTTGAATGGTGCATATTGAACGCAGAAAAAGTCTGGAGTTGTAATAAGTTAAAAAAATGAAATGCCTTTGTAAAAAAAATGAAATGCCTTTGTAACAGATGATTTTCATTTGAAACCCTAATACTTTGAAAGAGATTATCCATTTTGTACACGAAGTGCATCCAGCGTTTGCCATAATTTACCCTCTCTACTTTTTTGCACATGCTGTGTGGGCTAATCGACATCATGCGCCAGAGCATCGTCATCGCTTGTCTCTAGGTCGTTCCCTTTTCTGTTATTTGTCCCTACTACTAAGTCGCTCACATGCTTTGTTTCTCTCAACAAGTATTGCTGATTACATTGGATCACTGTGTTGTGCTGATGAAAATAATTGTCTGTGTATGTGATTGCATTTTTTGCATGACTGATATTATGATGGTTACTCACAATGTATAATGGGTATGCATGTATTTTGAACGAACTTAAAATTGGCATTCTCTTTCATACCAGCTCTTCATTCTTGTATTTAAGTTGGTACTAACTCTGGAAGAGGTGTATTGTAGGTTGATGTATTTTCCATCTCCTATTTTTCATCCATGTAATACGTGTTCGAAATATGAGCAAATTACTACGATATTTAATCCGAATAAACAGGAAATAAATCATGACGATAGTAACACAGATTGTACTAAACATGTTGACTAGCATAGCAGATGAACAAATCACATGTAGGGCACATACTAGAAACATGGATTCTACCATTATCTCGAACAGGAAGGATATAAACATGTACGGTGCAGCGGGAGCAGCACCGCCGGCGCCGATGTTGTCGCCCATGTCGTTGAGGATGAGGTTGCCGAGGTCGGGAAAGAAGTCGTCGTTCGCGAAGTCGTCGCTGCCAGCAGTCGCGCAAGTGCGCTCCCCAAAAACTTGATCGCCCCTCTCCCATACAGGATCACAAGAGGCGGGGCTCCGGAGGCCTGCTGTCCCTTCTCGCGGTGCACGCCGAGAGGAGGGATGGAGAAGACTTGCGTGGCCGTGCAATGATCTGGAACGGTGGTGCAAAACCATATGTTGTGGCGGCGCAATGAGTAGACGTCTGCCTAACTATATATTGCGGCCCGGGTAGGTCGTGAAGAAAACGCCACGTAACAGCCCCACGATCCAAAAGGATGGAAAATGGTTGACTAATTAATGCGTCCATTAATTATTAATTATTCCTGAGCAGCAAAAATAAAGCATAGCTCTATCCTCGGCTCGGCTCATTCCCGCAACCCGTGGCGCGTCGTGACAAGGCGTGGCATGGCGAGGCGTGCGAGGAGGAGGAGCGCGCGTGTTGGTATCATCTTCTCATGTTCATACAATTGGTAGAAGAGCTAACCTTATAAAAAGGTGCAACTCTCTCTCAACTTCCGTGGTGGGACTAAACTTTAGTGCCACTCACACCACTCACATGTGTGCATGAATGGGCCAAGAGAATTTCAGAATTTTAGTTGGGCTTTGGGCCAAAGGCCTACCAGCAAAATTCCAACATTCCCCCACAAAGTCTCATTGGCACATCTCATCATTTAGTTCCAAAACATTGTTTATATACCATTGCTCAGTGGAGACTGTAAATATGAACTTCCACTCAGAGATTTATGCTACACTAGATCACAACTTGAATAGTGGACTATGCCTTGAACTACAAGTTTTCTGCGAGACTAGTTTCACATAAATTCTTGACCACTGGGTTGCCGCAAGGCTTCCTCGTGGGTGGATCGTATACGTCATACCCCAGGGCCTTTCATGAATTTATTAGAGAACACCCAATTCTCACAGAGTGCGATGTTTACAGTCAAATTCATATAGGTGTGTTCCTCAGCAGATGCTCTGCAGGGAAACATCTCTGCTTACCTGAATAAGCCACTTGGAACACATTAAGATAAGTATCAACCTGCCATGCAGATCAGGAGAGTATTGCATCTTCACGGAGTGGGATAATTATTATAGGGATACTCTCCTCCCAGCTGACCAACAACTTGTCTCCCACTTCTACTTCACGGGATCTCCGATCACATACAGTGGGTTACCATTGTGGACAACTCATGCGGTCGGTCTCAAACCCATCTCCATCGATGCATTATCTATCACATTACGTGATAAACCCTTTGTGAAGGGATCTACCAAGTTTTTCGATGTTTGGATATAATCCAGCATAATAACTCCGGAGTTCTTCAATTTTCTGACAAATTTCAATCTCCTCTTCACATGCCTTGAGGACTTCATATTATCCTTAGAACTGTTTATCTTAACAATCATAGTTTGATTATCACAGTTCATTAGGATAGGGGGTATTGGCTTTTCAACCATAGGTAACTCCATCAAGAGTTCACGAAGCCACTCTGCTTCAACAGTGGCAGTGTCTAATGCTGTGAGTTCTGCTTCCATAGTTGACCTCGTTAAGATGGTCTGCTTTCAGGACTTCCAGGAAACAGCGCCACCACCAAGTGTGAAAACATAACCACTTGTGGTCTTAATCTCATCAGCATTGAGTCACTATAACCCTCCAGTACCATTGGATACCTGGTATAAGCCTGCAGTAGTTAATGTTCTTTCGAACTTCTCATTCCACTCCGTAGGAGCTTGTTTCAGGCCATATAAAGACTTTAATAACTTGCACACCTTTTCTTCCTGGCCAGGTACCACAAAACCATCGAGGTGATCCATGTAAATTTCCTCCTTCAAATCTCCATTGAGGAAAGCTGTCTTACGTCCATTTGATGAACGAGAAGACCGTGTGAGGCAGCCAGTGATAGTAGCACCTGAATAGTGATCAGTCTAGCCATAGGTGAGTAAGTATCAAAATAGTATTCACCTTATTTTTGGGTATAAGCCTTAGCCACAAGCCGTGCCTTGTACTTTTCAATCGTACCATCAGGTCTAAGCTTTTTCTTGAACACCCACTTACATCCTACAGGTTTGCACCCATAAGGATGATCTGTGATTTCCCAGGTTTCGTTAGCTAAGATGGAATCCATCTCGCTGCAGACAGCTTCCTTCCAGTAGTCAGCATCAGAAGATGCATAGGCTTCTAAAATAGTCCTGGGTTTGTCATCCACATGGTACACAATGAAATCATCACCAAAGGACTTTACAGTCCTTTGTCTCTTACTCCTTACATGAGTTTCATTGTCATCCTCAACAGGATTCTCAACGTGTTCCATCGCAATGGTGGGTTTGGGAATTACATCAAATTCCTCACTAGAAGGCGTAGGTATCTCCCCGATTTGATGAACTCGACATACACTTCATAGGAAATATGTCCTCAAAGAAATTCGCATCATTCGACTCCATAATTGTAGCAACATGCATGTCGGATACCTCAGATTTTATTATCAAAAATCTATAGCCAATGCTATGAAAAGCATATCCCAGAAGAACACAATCCACGATTTTTGGTCCAAGCTTGCACTTCATGGGAATTGGTCTATTGATGTTCGCCAAACAACCCCAAGTACGTAGGTAGGATTGTTTCAATCTTTTCCTTTCCCAATCCTCAAAAGGAGTCATGGTTTAATGCGTTGTGGGAACTCGGTTTAGGACATGACATGTAGTCATTAGCGCCCCCCACCATGCCTTCGAGAGACCCGATGTGTCTAACATGGCGTTAACCAAATTTGTTTGAGTTCGGTTCTTTCTTTCGGCCACCCCATTTGACTGAGGTGAGTAGGGAGGCGTCCTCTCATGGATTATACCATGTTCCACACAAAACAAATCAAACTCATTGGAAAAATATTCTCCACCACGATCAGACCTAAGCCGTTTAATTTTACGATCAAGTTGGTTCTCTGCTTCAGCTTTATAGATTTTGAAGAAATTTAAAGCCTCATCTTTTGATTTCAGAAGATGCACATGACAAAATCTAGTGGAGTCGTCAATCAACGCCATGAAGTATTTCTTTCCACCTTTGTCAACACGCCATTCATCTCACATAGATCAGAATGTATAAGCTCTAGTGGTGCCAAGTCCCTAGACTCTGTAGTCTTATGGGACTTGCGAGGTTGCTTAGCTTGCACACACACTTGGCACTGGGAGCCCTTGACATTAGTGAATTTCGGAATTAAACTCATACTGGCTAGTCGTGTCATGCAACCAAAGTTAATATGACAAAGTCGTGAATGTCAAATATTAGACTCATTATTGTGGCAAACATTATTAAAAACTTTAGTGCAAATATCTGACAAAGACAGGCGGAACAAGCCTCCGCACTCATAGCCGTTTCCAACAAATTGTCCATACTTAGAAATTACAACTTTATTGGACTAAAAAACCAACTTAAAACCGTCTCGACACAAATGGGAACCACTGACGAGATTCTTATTGATGGAGGTCTCATGATGAACGTTCTTCAGACGCACGATCTTCCCCGAAGTAAACTTTAGATCGACCGTACCAACACCTCGAACGATGGAATGTCACCTGTTCTCCATGACCATGGGAGAAGTCCCTATGACCTGGTAAGAAGAAAACATGGAGGCATCAGTACAAACATGTACATTGACACCGGTGTCAATTAGCCAATCAGGAGATTGAAATACTGAAAGGATGGTAGGAAGAATATCGTACCCAAATTCATTCATATCAGTATCACCGATGACAACATTAGCAGACTTGCCGCTCTTCTCATGTTCGCGCTCCTCAAAGCGGTTAGGAAACTTCGGAGCCGAGTGATTAGGATCACCGTAGACATGGCAAAGTTCCTTCCCCTTCTTATGAGAATTCTTCTTGAAGTTGGTAAGATGTGACGGCTTGTTCTTTGCATCAAACTTGCCTTTACCCTGAGTTTCGTTCTTGTTATTTTTTAATTTGTTGGGCTGGAAGTTCTTCTTCTGTACCATGAGGGCACTCAAAGCTCCCTCAGCAACTCGAGCACGTGTGTCTTTTGCTCTCGCCTTCTCTTCAACATCAAGAATACCAATGAGATCCGAAACGGAAAACTCATGTCTCTTGTGTTTCAGGTAAGTAGCAAAATTGTTCCACGAAGGTGGAAGCTTGGCAATGATACCCCCGGCAACAAATTTGTCCGGCAACACACACTTAAAGTACTCAAGTTCCTTAGCGAGTGACTGTATCTCATGATCCTGCTGTACAACAGGGCGCTCATCAGTCATCTTGTAGTCATAGAATTGCTCCATGACGTACAACTCGCTACCAGCGTCCGAGGCACCAAACTTGGCCTCAAGTGCAGCCCACAAGTCCTTGCCATTGTCAAATGACATATATGAATCCACAATGGAATCATCAAAAACACTCAGAAGTGCGCCTTTAAAGAGAGTGTCGATCTTCTCAGAAGCTTCCAGCTGTGCTGGATTAAGATCGCCTTCAGGCTTGCCCTTAGTGGCGTCATAGCAGCACATGGTTTGAAACCATTAAACTGCTCTCGTGCGCCAGCTCTTATATTGTGCTCCCTTAAAGGCAGGCGGCTTCAAATATGTAGTAAAACCACTCGGAGTAATTTACATATGATCAGGTTTTTGGATTGTTGGAAATATGAACAAATTACTACGGTATTTAATCTGAATAAAAAGGAAACAAATCATGACGGCAATAACACAGATTGTACTAAACATGCTGACTAGCATAGCAGATGAACATATCACATCTAGGGCACATACTAGAAACATGAATTCTATGACGATCTCGAACAGGAAGGATAGAAACACGTACGGTGTAGCGGGAGCAGAACCGCCGGCGCCGATGTTGTCGCCCTTGTCGTTGAGGATGAGGATGAGGTTTCCGAGGTCGGGGAAGAAGTAATCGTTGGCGAAATCGTCGCTGCCAGCAGTCGCGCGAGTGTGCTCCCCAAAAACCTGATCGCCCCTCTCCCATACAGGATCACAAGAGACGGGGTTCCGGAGGCCTGTTGTCCCTTCTTGCGGTGCACGCCGGAAAGAGGGATGGAGAAGACTTGCGTGGCAGCGCAATAATCTAGAACGGTGGTGCGAAACCATATGTTGTGGCGGCGCAATAAGTAGACGTCTGCCTGAGTATATATTACGGACCGGGTAGGTCGTGGAGAAAATGCCACGTAACAGCCCCACGATCCAAAAGGATCGGAAACAGCTGACTAATTAATGCGTCCATTAATTATTAATTATTCCCGAGCAGCAAAAATATAGCATAGCTCTGTGCTCGGCTCGGCTCATTCCCACAACCCGTGGCGCATCGTCGTGTTGTGATACGTCTCCAACGTATCTATAATCATGACGAAACGGAGTCCAAACGGAATGAAACCTTCGGGAGAATCATTTTTGGAACAATATCAACACAAAAGACTTGGAGTACATGGCAGGAAGCGAATGAGGCGGCCACGAGGGCAGGGGCGCGCCCAGGGGGGTAGGCGCGCCCCACCCTCGTGGGCCCCTCGCGGCTCCCCTGACGTGCCTCTTCCACCTATATATACCTACGTACCCTGAAACCATCGTGGAGCACGATGAAACGCTAATTCCACCACCGCAACCTTCTATACCCATGAGATCCCATCATGGGGCCTGTTCCAGAGCTCCACCGGAGGGGGCATCGATCACGGAGGGCTCATACATCAACACCATAGCCTCTCCGATGAGTTGTGAGTAGTTTACCATAGACCTTCGGCTCCATAGTTATTAGCTAGATGGCTTCTTCTCTCTCTTTGGAAATACAAATTTCTCCTCGATCTTCTTGGAGATCTATTCGATGTAATTCCTTTTGCAGTGTGTTTGTCGAGATCCGATGAATTGTGGGTTGATGATCAAGATTATCTATGGACAATATTGGATTCTTTTCTGAAATCTTTTGTGCGTGATTTAAATATCCTTGCAAGTTTCTTCGAATTATTGGTTTGGTTTGGCCTACTAGATTATAGTTCTTGCAATGGGAGAAGTGCTTGGCTTTGGGTTCAATCTTGCGGTGTCCTTTCCCAGTGACAGTAGGGGCAGCAAGGCACGTATTGTATTGTTGCCATCGAGGATAAAAAGATGGGGTTTATATCATATTGCTTGAGTTTATCCCTCAACATCATGTCATCTTGCTTAAGGCGTTACTCTGTTCTTATGAACTTAATACTCTAGATGCATGCTGGATAGCGGTCGATGTGTGGAGTAATAGTAGTAGATGCAGAATCGTTTCGGTCTAATTGTTATAGACGTGATGCCTATATACAATGATCATGCCTAGATATTCACATAACTATGCGCTTTTCTATCAATTGCTCGACAGTAATTTGTTCACCCACCATAGAATTCTTCTATCATGAGAGAAGCCACTAGTGAAACCATGGCCCCGGGGTCTATTCTCATCATATTAATCTTCCATCTACTTTACTTTGCTTTATTTACTTTCTGTTCTTATACCAAAAATACCAAAAATACTATCTTATCCTTTCTAGCAGATCTCACTTTCGTAAGTGACCGTGAAGGGATTGACAACCCCTTATCGCGTTGGCTGCAAAGTTCTTATTTGTTTGTGCAGGTGCGAGGGACTCGCGCGTGGTCTCCTACCTGATTGATACCTTGGTTCTCAAAACTGAGGGAAATACTTACGCTACTGTGTTGCATCACCCTTTCCTCTTCGAGGGAATACAACGCAAGCTTGAGAAGTAGCAACACTGTCTTTCAGGACTCACAGAGGCAGGAGATTGAAGCTCAACCGCCCACTTCCATTGCCACAATGCAGAATATCGTCGTCCATCTATGTGTGATCCCCGCAGAAGAGCTGTCCATGGAGGCGCTTACCAGGGAGGAACATCGCGACGATCACACGATCTCTTCTCTCTTCTCCCTAACTTCTCTGCGTTATTTCTAGTTCATGGTCATTTTGCAAAACTGGAACGTATTTTGTTGGAATGCACGTGGACTTAATTCCCCTGAGAAACATTTAGCTCTCGCAAATTCTATCAACTCTAGCGGTTGTGCGATTATCTATCTTCGGGAATCCAAAATGCACACTTTTGATGCGACTACTCTTAAGGCTTTATGTCCACGCTATTTTGATTCCTTTGCGTTTATTCCATCTTGTGGGGCTTCTGGTGGCATTATCACAATCTGGTGTAGTAGTGTGTTTCGTGGGAAGGTTTTCCTATCTGAAGATTTTGCATTGTGCGTTGAATTCACCTCCACACAATCGGCCCATAAATGGAAATTGATTAATATATATGGTCGATGTCAAGGAGAGCAGCGAGATACTTTCACTAAATGGCTATTTTATATATCTATCCCATCAATTGAGGATTGACTTATCCTATAGGTGATTTCAATTACATTAGATCAGCTGATAATCGCAACAAACCGGGAGGAAACCCAAATGACATATTCACGTTCAATGATTTCATCAGAAAACAAAGACTAACTTAATTACCTATCGAAGGCAGAAAATACACTTGGTCGAACATGCAGCAAAACTCTCTCCTCGAGCAACTGGATTGGTTCTTCACCACTTTAAATAGGACCTCCTCATTCCCTTAGACTTTGGTAAACCCTCTCGGTCGTCCAGTTTCTGACCACATCCCATGCTCGGTTATTATTCAGACTAAGATCCCCAAGAGTAATTTGTTTTGATTTGAAACATATTGAATTGCACACCCGAGCTTTATGCATGTTGTTTCTCAATCCTGGAATATACCAATTAAGCATGGAAAAACAGGTAATCCAGCCTCTAGGTTATGCCAAAAACTCAAAAACCTCAGACATGCCCTCAGCATGTGGAGCAAGAAGATATCGCGCTTGAAAAATCCGATTGAAAACACAAACAAAGCCATCCTCCAACTAGACCACATTACTGACCAAAGAAATCTTATGGTTCCCGAGGGAAACTTTCAAGCCATCCTTAGAAAGCATCTCTTACGATTGCTATCTTGTCAGAAAGAGTACTGGAGGAAACATTGCACCATTAGATGGATTCAATTCGGTGATGAGAACTCCAATTTCTTTCAAACGGTGGCGATAGAAAGGTACAGACATAACTGCATTTCAACTCTCAAAACGGATGATGACATCCAAGTGGAGAATCATATGGGCAAAGAATCAATCCTTTTTGAAGATTTTCGTGACCGCATGGGTAATGCAAACCCCCAACCAATGAAATTCATCCTCTCTCATATGCTCACATCCCAAGTGGACTTTGAAACGCTCACGGCTCCTTTTACACATGAAGAAATATACAATGTGGTTAAAGAGATGCCACCTGATCGGGCTCCTGGCCCAGACGGTTTTAATGGCGCGTTTCTGAAAGCATGCTGGCCCATCATCAAGCATGATTTCTACTGTCTATGTGAGGAGTTTCACCAAGGAGAGCTTAATTTGGAAAGTTTGAATTATGGGTTCATCACGCTAATACTAAAGATAAACACGCCTGAAACTGTTAATGACTTCCGTTCGATTACACTTCTCAGTTGTTGCCTCAAGATGATTACCAATATCCTAGCCAATCGCCTACAAAAAATTATTCTGCACATTGTTCATCGCAACCAATATGGCTTCTTGAAGGGCAGATCTATACACGATTGATTCGCTTGGGCTTTTGAGTACATTCACCAATGCCAAGCCTCAAAACGAGAAATTGTACCGCTCAAGCTAGATTTTGCCAAAGCCTTCAACACGGTCGAACACTCGGCAATAATCCTGATCATGAGAAAAATGGGCTTTAATGAGAAATGGATCAAATGAATTCAATGCCTCTACTCTTCTGGTAAATCTTCGGGCCTGCCCAACGGGGTGACAGGGCGTCCATTCCACTGCAAGTGCGGGGTGCGACAAGGTGATCCACTATCACCCCTGATATTTGTACTTGCGGCTGACTTACTACAGACTGCTATCAATGAAGCACTGGCAAACAACCATCTTCAACTTCACATCCCCGCAAAATGATGATTATAACTACCCGGTGATACAATATGCCGACGACGCGATCATTATCATGCCTGCATGCCCGATCCAAGCCGCCAAGATGAAACAAATAATGTCTGATTATGCAGCTTCAGTAGGGCTACATATCAACTTTCATAAATCCACCCCAGTGCCAATAAACACGTCAGATGACAAGTGCAACACTTTGGCGTCTATATTTGGTTGCAAAACTGCCAGTATGCCCTTCACATGTCTTGGATTGCCCCTTGGTACTTGATACGTCCAAAACGTATCTATAATTTCTGCTTGCTCTATGCCTCTTTTGGGTGATATTGCTATGATATTCATACACTTCCATACACTTTTGATCATATTTGGACTAACCTATTAACTCAGTGCACCCAAGTGCCAGATTCTGTTTTCGGCTGTTTTTGTATTTCAGGTTTTCACATTACGAGAACTGCCAGGAAAAATCCAGAAAAATTATATAAAAAATCAGCGTTCCAGAACCTACCGTGCGTCCAAAGTACAGCCGGGGGGGGGGGGCACCAGGGCTCCAGGCGCCCTGGCGGCACGCCCCCCCTGGGCCGCGCCGGGGGGCGCCTGGGCCCCCCGAGCCCCGTCTGGTGCCCCCCTTTGGCATATATTTAGAACGTTTCCCGAAAACCTCGAGACGGGAGCTCTTTTTCGCGATCTCATCTCTGTTCCGCCGCCGCCGCCGCTTCCAAGATCGGGAGCACCAGGAGAACTCTTCCCGGCACCCTGCCGGAGGGGAGGATCACCACCGGGAGCCTCTCCACCACCATGGACGCCTCCCGGATGAGTTGTGAGTAATCTCCCTTGGACCATGAGTCCATGACCAGTAGCTATGTGATGTTCTCCTCCCGTTCTTATGCTTCACTAATTAGTCCTCGTGAGCTGCCCTACATGATCGAGGCACATATGTAATCCTTATGCTGTTGCTATGATGAGTTTGCTTGGATCCGATGGATTATGAGATTATGTTCAGAATGTGATTGCGTAATATATTTGATCTACCTCTTTTATATTTATGTTCATAAGTAATTCTTGCATGTTCTCCGTTGTTATTTATTGCTTTGGCCAAGTAATAGGTAGTGACTCCAAGAGGGAACGTTATGCTCGATTGTGGGTTCATGCCCCTCGATGACTAGCTTGAGTGACAGAAACATGAGTCTAGGGGATGTGCTATTTCCACAAGGGGGAAAACAACGGTGCTTGTGCCCGCGGGTGCAAGGATTGTTTACTTTACGCAAAGTTCTTTTAATGTAGTTGTCTGTTGCATTGAGTTTACACTATGGGTGGGGCTCGCAACTTAATACCAGCGAGATGTTCTGGATAGATATCTCAAGGTGGATGATTAGTAGTAGATATTGATGGATTTCGGTCTACTTACTTTGCCGTACCGCCCATGCTTTGAACCACAACCTTTCTTGCAATGTAGTCAGCATTGGTTTGCGCACATGGTCATGTCAATTGCCCAGCTGTAATTCGTTTACCTCACATAGCTGTTCTATCGTCTTTTGGGAGAGAGACATCACTAGTGAACATCATGAGACTCCGGTCCATATTACCATCATTGATCACATCCGCTATTTACTTTTCGCTATTATTTACTATTGCAAACATTATCTATCACTACTATCATTTGCGTTTAATCCTTTGTGAACTACAAGGCCGGAGGGATTGACAACCTCTCTGTACTCGTTGGGAGCAAAGTTATGTGTATCTATGTGCAGGTCCACGTTTATTGCTAATATCTAGCGCCGTTAGCAGTTGACACCTTCTTGTTGAACCTAGGAGTCTCTGGGGATTCGATCCTTGGTATCTTGCCAAGGGAAAAACTTCCGCAACACTACATCTCACACCTTCCACTTGGGGTAACCAACGAGGGGCGAGAAGCCCATCAAGGAGTTTTTCTGGCGCCGTTGCCGGGGACTCCACTCTTCAGGATAGGGGAGTTGCATGCGATCTTTTACCTTTGCTTTTAGTCTTGTTAGTTTACCTTTCAGTTTTCTTTATGTCTTTTCACTAGTTATGCTTATGGACAACCTTGCTATTGGATCGTTGCTTGTGGGAAGACGCCCCACACCTGTGGTGGTTGCTCCTCCCCCTACTGAAATTGTGCCCTATAAAATACCAGCTGGTATTATCGATTATGTTTTGGCTAATCGTTATGCAGGAGACAGACATCCCGGTGAACACTTGCTATATCTGTCACAATTATGTTCATTATTTAAGCTTGCAGGTGTATCAACGGAGTTTGTCATGAGGACATTGTTCGCCGTATCACTTATAGATAAAGCTTCAGATTGGTATAAGCTTCTCGATAACTCACACTTGCTTGATTGGCAAGAGCTTATGTCTCTCTTTTATACTAAGTTTTATCCTCTTCAAGATGCTTATGTGGAGAGTAAGAGTACCTTTTTGCATGTAGATCATGGTAACAATGCTTTATGTGATGCTTATATTTTTGAGTTTATTCGTGATCCCACTGAAAATTATTATGAGAAGGGAACATATTCTTATAGATATTTCAATAATATTAAGTTCCCTCTCTCTATGTTGAAGGTTTTGAAGCTGTACTTGTTTTGTCTTCCTATGCTTATTGCTTTGTGCTTCAATGAATTATTCTATTGCAATATTCCTATGCATAGGAAGCATGTTAGGCTTAAATGTGTTTGGTATTTGCTTCTTGATGCTCTCTTTTGTTCTTCAATTCTTATTCCTACAAGAGCATCATTAAAGTCCTATGCCTAGCTTAAAGGCATAAAAGAAAGCGCTTTTGGGAGGCAGCCCAATGAATAAATTTATTTTGCTTTTGTTGTGTCTTGATGTTGTTTACTACAGTAGAATCATCATTGTATCTTTGCTTTTCAATTTTGTGCCAAGTATAGCCTCTGATTGCAAGAAAGTTCAAAGGTTGTGACGTGCTGTCCAGGAAACAGATTCTGGCCTTGGATAGAAAATTTCGTATAAAATCACCAGCTCATCTTTTTGGTCTGAATTTTTTCGACAGCGTTCTCTATATAATTGTCTTTCGTGCATCTGTTCTGAGTTTTTTGATTTGAGTTGCAGAAGTATCCCGAACAAATCATTTACTACCTGCTGTTCTGTTTTTCACAGATTCTGTCCTGTTTTGCCTTTCCTTCATTTTGCAAATCAAGAGCTTGCTTTTTCTTTGCAAAAACCTTTTGGCAATCTTGAGAAACAGTAGAACTTCAAGAATATCTTTATTTATAGCAAGGAACAATTATTTTATTAAGGGTACTAACCTCGCTAATCAGATTATGATGAGTTATGTATGAAGGGAGTTTTCAAGTGTGCGAGGGAAGATGATAAAAAGATTCAGGAGTGTCAAGCGCTCAAGCTTGGGGATGCCCCCGTGCACCCCCAAGAAATATTCAAGGAGACTCAAGCGTCTAAGCTTGGGGATGCCCCCGTGCATCCCCTTCTCCATCAACATTATCAGTTCGTCTTTCGTTCCACTATATTTTAATCACTTCATGTGTTATGTGTTATGCTTGGAGCGTCTTGCTTTTAGTTTCCTTTTTAGTTTTCCATAACGAGTCGGAACTCAGCGTTCTTTATGTGGGAGAGAAACACGCTCCACTTCTACCTAGAACATAACATAGAATTTGCATGACTACCTTTGCTGTGTGTGTTCTTTGTCCTTTAATAGCTACTATCATGCTCAGCTCTTAGTATTCATGCTTATCATTTCAAAGAGCTTTTGTTTAGTTGGTTGCTTGAACTCTCTTTAATTATCATGCTTATCTAATTAAGAGAGTTTGCTTCCGTTGCATTGGTTAATATGTCTAAGATAAAGATGCTACGTGCATGATGGCGCTTAGTAGTTCAGGTTTTCTTATGGTTAGTCTCAAATAGCTGGGGGGTTCCCAATGTTTTATTGGAGTACCAACCTGATTTGTTTGCCTATGATGTGGTATGGTTTAGTAATATCTTCCTTCGAGAATTTATTTTGATTGACTTGGCGTATGCTCACGCATATTTAAGACTATAAAGAAAGTCTGTCAAGCCTTGATGATCTTTTATTTCTGAGTAGCGATATAACTTCCATGCCTGATTCAATGTTGCTTTGTCGCTCTGCATGATTATGACCGTCATTGCTCTCTTAGTTGGTCGCTCCCAGTCTTTTGCTAACCTCCACCTGTACTAAGCGGACTGACTGCTTGTGCATCCACATCCTTTTAAACCAGTTATGCCATATGAGTCCACCATACCTACCTATATGTGGTATTTCACCGCCACTCCAAGTAATTTACATGTGCTACCTTTAAAACCTTCAGTTTTTGCAATACATAGCTCATGGGAAAGTAGCTTAAAAACTATTGTGGTAAAGAATATGTTGCTTATGTATCTTATTTCTTATAAAGTTGCTTGCTGAGCGGTAACCATGTTTCTGGGGACGCCATCAACTGTTACACTTTTGTTGAATATCATGTGAGTTGCTATGCATGTTCGTCTTGTCTGAAGTAAGGGTGATTTTCCATTGGGTTGAATGAGTATGCATATTGTTAGAGAAGAACATTGGGCCGCCAACCAAAGCCATGTATCATGGTGAAAGTTTTAGCTTGGACATTAATCCTCAATCTCTTATGAGAATATGCTTAAGCATTAAAGAGGAGTCCATTATCTATTTTCTATGTTGTCCCGGTATGGATGTCCTCAAGTTGAGATCTATCAAAAACGAGATATCAAATGCGATCTATCTCCTTGGACCTTTGTACAGGTGGCATAGAGGTACCCCTTTGTGACACTTGGTTGAAACATATGTAATGCAATGATAACTCATGGAAATCCGAGCTAGTTAGGACAAGGTGCGAGCACTATTGGTATTCGATGCATGAGGCTTGCAACTTATAGGATGTCTTATGCATGACACATATGAAGTACTACTACCGTTGACAAAATGGCTTCTATGTTTTCAAAATAAAAAAAGCTCTAGCACATGACCATTCTTTTACTTTTATGTTGAGTCTCCACCTTCTTTTAAAGCACCAACTACTGAGAGCATGATTGTCATTCTAAGTGTAATGTGCATTGTCCCAAAGTAGCATTGTCTTTTGCATGACTGTGATATCGCCTATTTTGAAATCATTGTATCTAGTCATCACTTAAACCTTGGAGGTGCCCCTGCATTTACGTTTTACTTCACTAAAGGGGGCAAGCTAGATATCACTTTATCATATTTGCACACCATGTTGATTGCAAATCTTCTTGATGATTCAGTTTCATATTGTAAAACTTTCAGTCCTTCGTGATTTTCTCATGAGGCAACTTAATTACTATAGATTGATTATCTCAGTAAGCTTTTGTCATATGACTATGAAAAAGTCCTATATGGTTAATAGCATGTCACCACAGAAATTATTCTTGT
Organism: Secale cereale; assembly: GCA_902687465.1. Taxonomy (NCBI): domain Eukaryota; kingdom Viridiplantae; phylum Streptophyta; class Magnoliopsida; order Poales; family Poaceae; genus Secale; species Secale cereale. The sequence goes on along the minus strand of LR738715.1, from coordinate 863,397,102 downwards.
TATCATTTACCTACTCGAGGACGAGCAGGAATTAAGCTTGGGGATGTTGATACGTCCAAAACGTATCTATAATTTCTGCTTGCTCCATGACTCTTTTGGGTGATATTGCTATGATATTCATACACTTCCATACACTTTTGATCATATTTGGACTAACCTATTAACTCAGTGCACCCCAGTGCCAGTTTCTGTTTTCGGCTGTTTTTGTATTTCAGGTTTTCACATTACGAGAACTGCCAGGAAAAATCCAGAAAAATTATATAAAAAATCAGCGTTCTAGAACCTACCGTGCGTCCAAAGGACAGCCGGGGGGGCACCAGGGCTCCAGGCGCCCTGGCGGCGCCCCCCCCCCTGGGCCGCGCCGGGGGGGGGGGCGCCTGGGCCCCCCGAGCCCCGTCTGGTGCCCCCCTTTGGCATATATTTAGAGCGTTTTCCCGAAACCCTCGAGACGGGAACTCTTTTTCGCGATCTCATCTCTATTCCGCCGCCGCCGCCGCTTCCAAGATCGGGAGCACCAGGAGAACTCTTCCCGGCACCCTGCCGGAGGGGAGGATCACCACCGGGAGCCTCTCCACCACCATGGACGCCTCCCGGATGAGTTGTGAGTAGTCTCCCTTGGACCATGAGTCCATGACCAGTAGCTATGTGATGTTCTCCTCCCGTTCTTGTGCTTCACTAATTAGTCCTCGTGAGCTGCCCTACATGATCGAGGCACATATGTAATCCTTATGCTGTTGCTATGATGAGTTTGCTGGAATCCGATGGATTATGAGATTATGTTCAGATTGTGATTGATTAATATATTTGATCTACCTCTTTTATATTTATGTTCATAAGTAATTCTTGCATGTTCTCCGTTGTTATTTATTGCTTTGGCCAAGTAATAGGTAGTGACTCCAAGAGGGAACGTTATGCTCGATTGTGGGTTCATGCCCCTCGATGACTAGCTTGAGTGACAGAAACATGAGTCTAGGGGATGTGATGTTGCCACAAGGGGGAAAACAACGGTGCTTGTGCCCGCGGGTGCAAGGATTGTTTACTTTACGCAAAGTTCTTTTAATGCAGTTGTCTGTTGCATTGAGTTTACACTATGGGTGGGGCTCGCAACTTAATACCAGCGAGATTTTCTGGATAGATATCTCAAGGTGGATGATTAGTAGTAGATATTGATGGATTTCGGTCTACTTACTTTGGCGTACCGCCCATGATTTGAACCTCAACCTTTCTTGCAATGTAGTCAGCATTGGTTTGCGCACATGGTCCTGTCAATTACCCAGCTGTAATTCGTTTACCTCACATAGCTGTTTTATCGTCTTTTCGGAGAGAGACATCACTAGTGAACATCATGAGACTCCGGTCCATATTACCATCATTGATCACATCCGCTATTTACTTTTCGCTATTATTTACTATTGCAAACATTATCTATCACTACTATCATTTGTGTTTAATCCTTTGTGAAATACAAGGCCGGAGGGATTGACAACCTCTCTGTACTCGTTGGGAGCAAAGTTATTTGTATCTGTGTGCAGGTCCACGTTGATTGCTAATATCTGGCGCCGTTAGCAGTTGACACCTTCTTGTTGAACCTAGGAGTCTCTGGGGATTCGATCCTTGGTATCTTGCCAAGGGAAAAACTTCCACAACACTACATCTCACACCTTCCACTTGGGGTAACCAACGAGGGGCGAGAAGCCCATCAGTACTACTCGGCCTACTGTTCTTGACTTGACACCCTGGGTTTGCAAAGTCGAGAGAAAAATCACCGCGCCCATGTCCCTCATGTCCTATGCTGGTAAACTAGCACTAATGAAGTCATTAGTCACATCTTTGGTTGTCTATGGCATGGACGTCCTGCGACTTCCACCCAAAATCATAGAACAACTGGACAAGATTAGGCGACATTGCCTTTTGTTCAAAAAAGCTGATATTGGCGATAAGTGCAATTCACTCGCTGCTTGGAGCATGGTTTGCCTCCCTAAGAAAAGTGGTGGACTTGGTGTACTTAATCTCAAAGTGTAGAGTGACGTGCTGCTCCTCAAAGTACTACATAAATTCTACAGCCAATGCGATGTCACATGGGTGAAGTTGATATGGAACTCCTACTATGCCACCACCATTCCCCATGCTTCTGATCCCGGTGGATCATTCTGGTGGCGTGATCTTGTCCAGCTTATGCCCATTTACAGAGGGGTCACATCGGTATAGGTCAACAGAGGGACAACGGCGCTCTTTTGGAAAGATGACTGGAACAACTCCATTTACGCTGAATCCTTCCCGCGTCCCTTCTCCTACATGTTAAACGAAGATGCTTTGGTCAAGTATTTCCTCACCATCTCACATGCACGGGAAGCCTTTCATCTGCCACTCTCTACCCTAGCCCATGATGAGATCAAGCAGCTCCAGTATGAGACTAGGGACACATCCTTTCATGACAGGCATGACGTGTGGTCGTGTGTCTGCGGACCTGCGGTCTTTAAAACCACGGCTTACTACAGGTTCTATTTCAGAGAGATGGTCGCCCATGATGCGTTTGTCTGGCTGTGGAAAGCTAAGTGTGTCCCCAAGATCAAAGTCTTTGCTTGGTTCCTCTTGTTGGATCGCTTGAACACTAGAAACATGCTCAAGAGGAGGCACTACAATATTGGTGACAACCTGGACTGCCTCCTGTGTGGGGAACATATTGAAGAAACATTGGAGCACCTGTTCTTGAAGTGCAACTTTAGTGCAACATGTTGGGCCAAGCATAACATCCAATGACCATCCGCTGGGAACAGACTAGACATGATAGCACATCTTCATGGAACGGGACAAAGAAAAATGACCATGGATATATTCCTTGTGGCTGCTTGGAGTCTTTGGAAATAAAGGAACAACAATTTTTTCAGGAAAGTGCAGCCCTCAATTCTGGCCTGGAACACTAGATTTATTTCTGGCTTTTCCAACATTAGCTTTAGAGTGCCCTCATAAAAAGGAGGTCATCACTACCATTGTGAGTTCAATTATGTAAATTATGTAAATTATCTTAGACCCCTGTAGCTCTCCCCCTTTTGTACAGCTGTAACATTTTGGGAGCTTATTAATACAAAAAGCATTAGGAATCCTTCCTACTGTCTCAACTTTCAAAAAAAATGAATTAATGGCATTGGTATTACCCAAGTGAATAAAACTAGCTGGGTGACCCGCGCATTTGCGCGGCTATGTTTACTATGTATTGATAAGTACTATGCTGCAAACTAACATTTTATTAATATTTTGATGTTGTGTTAGTATCGAAATAGTTTAGAAGATAAGAAGTGATTGTATAAACCAATGCATTCTTGGGTATTTGACGGAGTGTGCATTATGTTGTTGACAATGATATTTTGTTGTCTGACAACAACAATGGAAGGCCGATGGCATTGAGACCCGTATCCATTCATTCAAAACTAAAGATTTTATAATAATCTTTGAACCTTTTTTTTATTTTTCTCCTCATCTTTTATATCTATCTTCGTTGCAATAAATTTTAGAGGAACTTTCCTTGTAACTAAATGTTAATGTCGATGTATGCATTCAACTCACTGCCTCCAAATTTTAAACGAAATATCGAATTTAAACATTGACGGATTATACTATACTTTATGTTATATTTCTAACTGCACCATAACTTCTTGATGCTTCAAGAATGGCGTCTTAGTCAAATTGCCTTAGTCGCATGCCCAACAAACTTGCATGAAAGAACAACTCTCACTTTCTTTGCAAAAAAACAACAACCCTCACTTAGTATCATCACAAATTTCCCTTTATTGTGATGCACATGTTCTTATGGTGATTGATTTTTTTAAGCATAACTGAAATAACTTGCTACATAGTTCACATGATATTCCAAAATGCAGTTTTGCCTCCTTAACTCGCGTCATAGGCACTATTTTACTCATGTGCACCAGGTTGGCATCGAACGCCGATTTTTTTGACATGGTGATATATGCAAGTCTTGTACACAGTTCAGATACATGCATATCCTTTTTTTTGTTCTTTCGATTGTACTATAGCTCCAGTTTGCATTAGGTTTGCCATTTAGTTTAAATTACCAGACGTGTCCATGTTGATATATAAGCACTGTATGCATGTTGATATATTGGTGACTGATGGATGCCATGTTGACATTGAGCCCCTGTCACTGTATTTTGATACATATTATTAAATGGATCTATATTTTCTAATTATATTTAATTTCTATTTTAGATTTAATTTTAGGTTGAATTTCTTACATAAATGCAATTTGGTTACTCGTATTTATGATCTTCATATGGAGTTTGCATTGGATACAAAACACTAAATATGTTTCGTTTATTACTCCAAACTTAGTTGCATTCTTTTATTGCATGTTCAAGAATTCATCCGATTAGCCAGATAACTTGCCTATTAATCCCTACACGGAGGGTCACCGAGTAGCCGATAAAGTGGTAAATCGTCTGATTAATTGATTAAATAACCGATTAACTTGCCGATTAGACTATTAATCTCCTACTCACCAGCCAACCGAGAAGCTATCAGTTAACGATTTCCTCAACAATGTTCTTATGTATATAATAGTTAAGAGTTTTATCTACAGTGCATTTGTAAAACAAAATTCTCATGGTAGATCGAACAAATATCCAGGTTATAGAGGCATGAGAATTTAAAGCCGATTTGGACCAATGGAAGTGATCTCTGCTTAGAAGTATATGATCCACGTATTTACATACAGCTGGCATACTTAGTGTAAGTATGAAACTTATTTTGGATCGGTGGGAGTGACTTTTAGCTTGTGGGTAGAACCTGCTTATGTGCTATACTCCTGCAGTCCCTTTTCACACAAAATATAGAGCGCGCACTAATTTGACATGTCGCTGACCTCACATACTCATGTGATCTAGCCTACTTGTTGTACTCACAATCGACTATACAACTTGGCTGGATTAACAGTATTCTTTAGTTTATTTTATTTTATCTTAGCTGAAAAAATCACTCGAGCGGCAAAGTCTACAACCTTAATAAATCTTATATTGCCCATGATGATTTTTTCTTCTTCCTGAAATATCCATCACGTGCACTGCATACTGCTAGACCTTTTAACCGCATACTGCTTAGAAATGCCGCTTGTGATATATCATTGTTGTATTCGATTTGCATGCATGTTATCACTACATGGCCTATGTTATGGAGTATAAGTTCAATCAGAGGGGTCGATTTCTAATCGCTTAGGTATAGGAGATTGTTTTGGGGCCTGAACTTGCTCAATTCTCGGTGTCAATTAATTTGCAATTTTGCTGCTACACTGTGTAAGGAAAAATAGCAACCTAATTAAACTGTACGGAAGTTTAGTCTATCAACTTATTTTCTAGAAGTGTTTGGAAGTCATAATTGCTAAATGTCTTATTTCTGTGTTTTGTACTAATAAATATTTTCATGCCCGTTGATAAGGGATCCATCAGGACTTGCATGAGTCTCCCTAAAAAAAAAGAATTGTGTGGATCGGTTTGTCTAGTTATCTAACTGTTCCTGCCTGCTATTCGCCCAAAAAAATTCATACTCACAAAAATATGTGCACTTACACTCTGCCAAACATCCCAGATTTTTTTTACTAAAAATTAAAATAATAAAAATGCATAAAACAGAAGGGAAAAACTAGGCAACTTGTAACACGCTTCAAACTTCATGTATAAGAAAATTCACTGACCCCAAACAAGGCAAGTCAAAATCAGTTTTTTTCGAAAAATGTTCATAAATTTCAAGAAGTTTCAAAAACATTCAAAATTTGAAACACTGTTATCGCTTTCATATTTTATTCATAAATTTTAAAAAGTCGGGAATTTTAAGTAATGTTAATCATTCCAAAAAAAAGCACATTTTCCAAAACTGTTTTACTATTTCAAAAACTGTTCACATTTTTCATATTAGATTTGGAATGTAAAAAAATATTTGCTGTTTTCAAATAATATTCAACATTTAAAAATTGTTCACATTTTTTAAAAAATGCTCCAAAATAATTCAAATATGTTTTCATATATGAACGCTGATGTGTTGTTATCAACTTAATGTTATCTATCATCAGTAGCAACCGTCGGGTCAAGTGGCTAGCCGTACGTGCCCGGTAAGCTGGGCCAGTTGTGAGCGTAGCCTCTGCATCGCCCTTCTATTTCACACAAAATGCAGGCAGATCCTATTCGACGCCATGAGCGTCCAAATGTCGCTGTTTCGCTGAATGCAGCATTTAGACGGGCCGGCCGTTTCTGTTGTTTGATCTGGTTTGCCCGGAACGATCATTCCCTTTTTCTTCTCCCTAATTTAAATAAATGAATATCGTCCAGTTGATTTGAGTTTTCATCAAATTTGATCAACTCTGCTAAATTTTGTTTGGTATTCAACCACACATATGCGGCTACTTTTGGATGACCGGCTTTCGCATCCGTATCCACGAACTGGTCCATCGGTGACGAACGGATACGGTGTCTGTCCTACGGTCTGGCGTTGACGATGCCCTAACAAAACTTACTAATGTCATGCAGACTAGAAGCCACGCCACCACCAGGCCCTACCCAAAACGAAGCCTGACCTAGCCTGCTGTCTTTCTCCTCCTTTATTCATCTCGCGTCTCTCACTAGTGGCAATACATTTTGTCCAAGGAATACAAACTTCTTTTTCTTGCGGGATCAAAAAAAGCAAAATTTTAGCTTAAATCACGTATAGAAGGTGGAGGTCGGAATGATCGACAGTACTATAGGAGAAAGGGTAATTGGATTCGGATTCTTTGCCCTTAAATCACGTAGATGTCAATTAGCGAGCAATATGGGTGTGTAATGACTAGTCAACCAATGGTTTGAGCGTCGGTAACTCGTCAACATCTCCCCGCTTGCTCATGGAAGCACGGTACTGAGGCTAGCAGGAGGCGTCACCTGCAGCTACTGCGTGTGTGGAAGAGAATGGATCCGGACACTCGTTTATCATGTGCTACGTACCTGCAGCTAGTGCGTGTGTGGGTGAGAATAGATCCGGACGGTGAACGTACTGGTCGACGGACACCCACAGGAACCCGGCCAGACCCAGTGCAAAGTTCCAAAGCAATTAAGCAAGACCGAACTGGCGTCGTTACCAAATTTTGGCATGGCCAAGAGATGGCAACCAGAGCCGTCGCCTAGGTTGGCTCCCATGAATAACACATTTTAGTGATGATACTTCCAGGAGCTTACTTCTGTCGGGTTTATCTAGCGCAAGTTCTTCTTAATTTCTCTACTTCATAGTCTAGTTGAAAGCTGCGACATTTATTTTAGATCAGAGAAAATAACATTTAGATAATTTGTAGCCAGATACAACAAATTCGACCCCTCAAACTCCTATGGACGCGACTGAGTGCATCCGCGGACAGTGATTGATCAGACCTCAAATTGATGTTTCATCAACCAGATACCTCAATTAGCTAGGAAGCCTCAAATTCATACAATTTCATGCATGTGAAACCTTAACATAAGAGGAGCTCGTCCAGCTCCGCCGTGCCCTCGTTCGGCGGCTAGCAGTGCCCCTCGGAGTGTTGGTGTGGTCGTTGGCGATGTAGAGTAGGACATTGGACTCGCACCGGCTCACGTGACACGAGGTGTCGTCATCTCCCATGCCCTACTCTTCCTCGTTAGAGGACGTCGCATGCACGTTGCTGGTCAAAGTGAGGTCAACGATGGATCTGTCATGGTCAGAGGCAACACATCCACCACGACGCGGTTGCGACGCCCGGGATTGTTGGTCACCCGTATCGGCGTCGGAGAGTGTAAATCCGCGTCGCCGATGTCCGTCGCGAGGGCTGCCGCCGCCTCCCACGCATTCTGCCTCGCACGGCTAGCACGCCGGGCCATATTAGCTCCAACACGGACGGGCCATGGAAGGCCTGGTCATTGGCACACCAACAAAGGGGCTACGCCTCTACGGTGTTCGGACGCCGAGCGCATCGCCTCAGGCGAGGGAGCCGTGACGCGCCTCGCGCCGTATCCAAGCGTCGTTTGGGAGGATGTTATCAATTCCCGCTGCATTGAGTCCAACCGTTGTCAAGTGTTCTCCTCGCTAGGGCGGCGGAGTGCAATGCAGATAGATATCTCCTTCTCCACCCCGACCTGGATGAGGTCCCAATTCTCAGATCGGGTGACGGAGAACTCAGATCCGCCGCCCGCCATGCCGGAGAAGGCTGGAGATCGCCAAAATTGAGCTTGGGGCGAAGGGGGGTGGCTAGGGTTTGGTCCAAAAAAGGGATGGGTATGAATATATGTGGGGTCGGGATGTTCCAGTGTGGGACGGATCTGACGTGGCAGACCCGCCTGAGCGTGTCCAGACCTCCCCTTCTCCGTTCTAGGTTTGGGCTGGATATGAGGGGTGCCGGTTAGCCCGGGTGTTTAGGGCCGGTATAAGGAGCCTTACTGAGTCATTTTTTTATTTTGACCGGACTATTCGCCCGGAAATTTGAGGAAGATATAAGGCACTCGGCTGTAGATGCTCTTAATTCCATTATTGAAACTTTGTAATAATAGATGGTTGTGTGCATCAACCGATAGAGGCCAGAAAATTGTAAATCTTTATATGCCCGTGACAGTCTGAAATGAGAAGGATTTCCATAAAACTTTTAAGGTTTCTTCTAACCGGCAAAGTCTGAATGAAGAAAAGACTCCATGTGAGCTAGCTCAGCAAAGGCCTTCTCTGACTATGCCAAATGAAAGAGCTCATGGAGATGATCAAGTGAAGAACGTCTCTAATTGAGTGGCCAACATTTTCTTAATTTCCTCTCTCTTAATTTGTCTAACCAAAAGGTGGATTCTCCAGAATGCATTGAACATGCATGAGGCGACATGCATGGTATATGTGGGCACGTGGGGCAATGAAAGGAGACACTAACTGATTAAATATTAATTATGTACGTCAAGGATGCTGGCTCCCTCCCACACACACACAAAAAAAAAAAAGGATGCTGGCTCCCGGGCTGTCCTATAAATACCCGCAGAACTAACCAGCAAAGATGCACCAAGCAAGAGTGTCTTCAAACACAAGTGTTAAAATCATTCCATTACCGATCAGTTCCACAAATTGCCTTCTATCCTATTTCCTATATCACCCTGACCAGCTCATGCAATATGGCTCTTGGTACTCTGGTTATCATGGCCACCATGCTGGTGTATTTTCTCTTGAGAAATAAAAGAGTGCTATTGTCCCAGAAGCAACGGGGGCAACGAGGCAGGCTGCCCCCCGGGCCTGCGGCGCTGCCCATCATCGGTAACATGCATCAGGTGATTCTGAACAAGCCGGCGGTATTCCGATGGATCCATGGCCTGCTCAAGGAGATGAACACAGACATCATGTGCCTCCGTCTCGGAGCTACTCATGTCATTGTTGTGGCATGTCCACAGATAGCCTCTGAGGTACTACGAAAAAATGATGAAGTTTTTGCATCCCGTCCCACCACCTTCGCCTCGGGCATATTCAGCTTCGGGTACAAGGGCTCCATCTTCTCACCACACGGAGACCAGTGGAAGAAGATGAGGCGCATCCTCACTGTTGACATCCTCGCCTCGTCCATGGAGCGAAAACTCCACCACCTCCGGAATGAGGAGTACGACCACCTTGTGAGGTACATTAATAAAACTCATTGCAGCGACATGGCATGTCCAGGCAACATTGTCAACGTCCGTCATGTAACCCAACACTTTGTCGGTAACATGATAAGAAGGCTTGTGTTCGGTAAAAGATACTTCAATGAGCTACCAACTTCATCCACTAGTGGGCCTGGACATGATGAGGTGGCACATGTTTCCGCTCTCTTCACGGCCCTCAACCATCTCTACAGCTTTTGCGTGTCCGACTACTTCCCGGCCCTCATAGGCCTTGACCTGGATGGCCATGAAAAGGTTTCCAAGGATGCCATGGAAACACTCAACCGGTTGCATGATCCCATTATAGAGGAGCGGATCCACGAAAGGTCATCCAGTCTTGAGAAATGTGGTGAAAAGAAAGAGGCAAGAGACTTTTTGGACGTCCTGGTTCATCTTAAAGATGCAGAGGGACAACCATTTCTGTCCCTAGAAGAAATTAGAGCACAAACATCGGTTAGTATGTCGCCTTAAGCTCAATAGAAAGTTCATTCATTGTTCTTTGATCCATATTATACATGTATTGACCCTTTCTGTTGCGTTGTACTGATTACTTTCTTTATTCTCACATCTATGGATGTAGGAAATGATGTTTGCAGCAGTTGATAACCCTTCTAATGCGGTTGAGTGGGCACTTGCTGAGATGGTGAACTTGCCAGAGATCATGCAAAAAGCAACCGAGGAACTCGACACTGTTGTCGGTAAAGATAGACTAGTCCAAGAGTCTGACATTCCTCGGCTAAACTATCTCAAATCGTGCATCCGGGAGGCCTTCCGTATACACCCATACCATGCTCTTAATGTACCCCATGTCGCCATGGCGGACACAACTGTTGCTGGCTACACCATCCCCAAGGATAGCCACATACTTTTAAGTCGGCTTGGACTTGGCCGCAATCCCAAGATCTGGACTGAACCACTGGAGTTTCAGCCTGAGAGGCATTTGAACACCACGAATGTACTTCTCACTGACCCAGGCCTACGTTTCATTTCATTTAGCAGTGGGAGGAGGGGTTGTCCTGGGATTTCACTTGGTACCTCTATCACAATGATGTTGTTCGCAAGGATGTTGCAAGGATTCACTTGGACAAAGCTTCCCGGCGTTCAAAGTATCAGTCTCCAAGAAGGCAATGCGGGTCTTGCACTAGCTGAACCCCTTGTTCTCCAAGCTACACCACGGTTGGCTGCACATCTCTATATATGATCCAAGTATAAAGATTTAATACGTGTTTTGTCATTTATGTATCAATAAAATGTATCTGGAACTAGTGTGGGTTACATGTTTCTGGCACTGCGTTCAGTTCTCTTGTAATGTTATGACACTACATGTGTGTACAAACAAAGAAGCAATCGATGATTGTATCACTATTGTAATGTGTGTACATATCATTATGTAAAACAAAACCTCTGTATTTTCCATTATGGTGTACCATGCAAATAATCCTTGGAATTGCACAAAAGTTTTATGTTTATGTTGTATACATGCATGGCTGTACAATTGTGTGCCCAGCTTTGACCCCGTCTTACCATTATGTCATTCATGCAGTAATATGTTATGTATTGCCAGCTTGTTGTTCTATGAACTAAGTTTTTTTTATTCTATTAACTAGGGTTTCTTTTGTCGTGATAAATCTTTTCATCTGAGATATAATAGTTGTATCACCATGCATTTTAGTAGAAAGAAACTTATATACAATGATTAACGAGCCTGGAAGGTTACCCGTCACCGAAAAGGAAAAAAAAATGGCTCAAGGCCCGGTTCATTTTCGCTGTGAAACAACCAAAATTCTGAAGAACTGGACTGCGGTAGATTCTGCTTAATAATCATGTGAAACAGGTTGTCCACAGAGATGGCTTGGTGCTTGAAAATGATGCGAGAATTCTTATTTTGGAAGTAATTTTCTAGTTTTCATATGTTAAGTGAATTATATTTTGCGGGACAGTGTATTGTCAGGCTAGTGGTTATTGTTGATAATGCTACGAGTAAGTTCTTGTTGTTTCGTTTGTACTGTCAGCTTTTTCGTTTATTGCTGCAGGTTCTTCATTTCAATAATTTCACTCCATGCCATCAGTGCAACAACAAAAACAGAAAGAAATATTCATTTCTGAATTACACAGGCAAAGTTGCTATAGTAATTACATTTTTGGCATAAACATCAAATTAGTCTAAAGAACAGAATCTTCACTATCCACAGGCATTTATGGAAGAGACTATCTACCTGTGGCATGGATCATATCATACATCGTACAAGTTGCATTCATATAATGAACTCTATATCTAGTTATTACAAAAGGAATAGACTATCTACCTGTGACATGGCAGTTTTAAGTAGACTATATAATAGTTGGAGATAGAGTTTCCAAGTTTATATTGTACCAATCTGCTCTTTTTTATTTTAGGTAGCATGATATCCATTGCTTTACTAACTAGGGGATTAAAAAAATGATTCCTCCTAAAGTATTTTCAGATTTTTCTTAATTTTCTTAGATTAATTGTGCCTTTTGTTGAATTTTATTTTTCTTTTAATCATGAATTTCACATTATTAAAATGTGATATGTTTTAATATTTTTCTAGAACTTATAATCTAATTGTTTCTTTTATTGTTTTCTAAACACTTATGGCCTTTCGGTTTATGTCTGTCTCTTTCTGTTTAATTTTTTATCCGGCTGACAGTTAGACCTGCAAATCTGTTGGCATGCATTTTTTATCACTCGTTGACTCATTTTATGTGTTTTCAAGAATTTGGTTATTTATATATTTCATTATGCCCGATGATCTGCCATGTTTTCTGCTGACAATCCAGTCGTTGGTGAATTATGAATTCCTGATCCAATTGTGCAGCCATGTTAACAGCAAATACAAATAGTATATGTCTCGAGGGAAAGGGCAGGTCTGAGACTGGGACTCGCAGCCACCTTATTTAAGAAATAACTCCAACTGAGTTTTGAGCTAGCCAAGCTCGAGTTTTATTTATTTTACAACTTCTCTTTATTACTTTCATCAACTTTAAAAATATGCAGATACGATTTTTATAAATCATATGCATATATGTATCTCAAAAGGTACTTTTGAAATATGTAGCTTTGTTGATTTGAGAAATATGCTATGATAGAAATTTGCTGGCTGATATAGTTGATGGTGGATTTATTAATTCATGTTTATAGCCTGCAGACGTGGAGAATGGATAGTCATGCACTTTTGGTAGATTTAATTTCCACAATACTCTTTCGGGTTCCGATAAGAAAAGTCCTCGTGTTCGATACTTACACAGTCTCCTATGTTAAATTACATACCATCATGCTATCCCGGAGTAGTTTTGCATAAAGGGCGCCTTTATTGACTCATAATATGGCATCTAGGAGATATGTACAATGAGTACACACCAGGTCTCTGCATGGTTAAGATGTACATCACGGCGATCGACGTCTTCTGGTCTATATCGATGACCTCCTTGTCATTGCTTTTACATGTTCCCTGGTTTAAACAAGTTTCATCCGCTGTGGCAATGAGCTTTGTTCACCATGTGTGGGCGGTGGATGCATGATGAAGAAGACTTTGGTACCCTGAAGGGTTGAATGTAGTTTTCAGTTTTATAAGAGTGTTTTGTAACGGTTTGTGCTACTTAATATAGGTGCTCTTTTCGGAAAAGAAAAAGATGCACACGGCCAATACCCGGTTCAAGTAGGCTTATTTATTTATTCATACTTGATTACTGGTCAGTGATGTTGCTTTACCAAGAAAGCTGGACGAACCCTAGTTTTTGAAAAATACATATCCCTTTTAACACCGAAAAGGGTATAATAATGTACATGTCTCCAGGTGACAGGGCAATTCCGAGACTGGGACTCAGAACCAACCTTAGCTGTCTTGTAGCTGTGACATGTGATTACCTCAATAACTTACACTAGTCGGTCCTCCCTAACACGGTGTGTACGAGAAGAGCAGAGAGGAGTCAAGGCAGCCACAGGCCGCACGATTGCATGGGCCAAATGCGCGGGGTTAAATAGTCATCGGTAGCACGTACCTACGTACTGTACGTCGGAGGTCCTCACATCTGCAGCAGCTGGCATATGTGACACAAGTACGTGACGTAAACCTGAAACATGAGCAAGTTAATCATGTACCATGTTAAGTGGCTCTGCGTTCGCGGATGAGAACGTCCAGAAGTCAATCTAGCTTGCCGACAACATTACTGGGAAAAGACGAAAGAAGACCGGTTCCAAATAGATCCACCAAAGACTGGCACCGACCGGATTCCATGAGATCCGACGGAGACATACCTGCACATGCCTTCTGACGATGGTAGACGCTCCATTGGTACGCGGACTGATGAATGCGGGAGACATTACTCCTACTAAGGGACATCGTCGCATCCACACAACCCCAACCAAGACATTAATCTCACAAGAACGAGAACGAGGTCCCTCATGCTGTTTTTTTTGCGGAACCCTCATGCTGGTTGGGAGGGGGGTCGAGGTCCTCCGCACCTCAATGGCCCTACGGCATTGGAGATGGGGACCATCAGTGTGGCGCCGATGGGAAGAGGAAAGCCTAGGGTATTTTTCTTGTGGAGGAGGAAAGAGAATAATTTCATGATACTGATCATGTCACTGATTAAGTAGATGGGCGGCAACAAAGAACACTATAACACTTGAAGGTTTAAAGTGGAGACTGGTCGTTTGAAGCCATAAATTGATCTATTTCTATTCATGTTTTTTGTCACTATCCATACTCTAAATTTACTTTATTTTTTAAATTTTCATTTATCACGTAAGCTAGCGTACATTAGAATTAATTGGACCGGGTATTTTTTAAATTTTAATTTATCACGTAAGCTATCCTGCTAAATTAAATTTTCCTATAACGACTTTGTTCTAGATGACTTGGCCAAATTAAAGCTAGGCATTAGCCTTTGCTATGATTTCTATCTACAAGGTAAACAAATGCATCGGTGATCTTTCACTACCAATTTTAAGTGAACACTAACTTCTTCAAGTTTTAAGATTAAAATTTACGTTCCTTATGGATCTTTCATGCTCATGCATGATTAACAGTTAAGCTTGGGAAAATCTGATGAGTGGATCTTACACGCTTCGTTTCCAAAGTTGAATCTTGATATTCCGAAGAATGTTCTTGGATTATCCCTTTAAATTTTCTACGAATGAGTAATTAATTGTGAGATGTGCAAATCTGATATTTATTTTGTATTTCATTATATATATGCCTGAAAAGGCAAAGATTATCATATCTCCTTAATATACTCATGAAATAGATAACTTTCATATGTGTTACATCACCAGACGGGCATCCAGTATGAACGATGACCACTGGTACTATGTTTGCCCTCACAAGCACTAATACACATGATTGAACATCTATTTAAGGAAGATAGGTGACACACAAAATGGCCTGCCATTACCGGTCAACGAGCTTTGTGAAGTCTACCATTCCATAGTAGGCACTATATCAAAGATCCCCATATTTATTAACATCATCTTCGTCACCTCCATTTAGGTCAAGTGGTAGTACTCCATCAATCGGATTAGACACATACATAAACGACTATCAGAGGAGATCAATAGAGATGATTCCCATAGCTAAAACCTCTAGACGTGTAACATCCCACTTTTCCAAATTAGGATGTTAATAGAAGCATAGCACTTGCATATCATTGTTTCATGCAATGTTGGAATGTTCAAACTGGTTTTCAACTCACAAAAGCGGAGATATGACTTCTTGTAAGTAATGTAGGAATACCTTGGATAGAGCTTCATTGCACATACACTAGTAGAAAATGGGCCATTTGTCTTAGTCCCGGTTTTGGAACCGAGACTAAAGGCTCGATACTAATGCCTCCCCTCTTTAGTCCTGGTTCTTATACGAACCGGGACTATTGGCCCTTCACGTGGCTGCTGGCTAGAGCTCCACCTTTTGTCCCGGTAGGTAACATTTTACGATTTTTTTTTAAATCCTGATTTTCAAATTTCTGAATTATTTTAAAATTTATTTTCTAATCACCCACCCCTCATCACAATTCAATTTAACCTCTAATCTCTATTCACCCCTCATCATTCAAAATCATCTAACTTCCCGGCCGATCACCCATCCCCTCGCTTCCAAGTCTGCACTTGTTGTTTTCCTGACAATAGTAAGATGTCAATCCTATTAACCTTCAGGAGTTTAGCTTGAGCATGAAGTCGCACATTTCACTGTTTGAGTTAGAAACTATTATTCTAAAAAACAATAATTATTTCGTAACGCTAATATTTCTTGAAAGAGTAGTTTGATCACAGTTTGACCAGATTTGACCAAAATTCAATAAAAATGAAATAATTATTCAGTAACACTAATATTCTTGAATAATTATTTAGTAACACTAATACTTGTTGAATAAGTAGTTTGACCAGATTTAACTAAAATTAAAAAAAAACTGAAATTTGAGCATAACTTTTTTTTCTTTTCAGAATTCGAGGATTCTAAAAATTTGCAAAATGGCCTTTCGCCGTCGAAATCAGATGCGGATTTCCGTGCTGAACATTTTGATATATTATATGTTCTTTTCCGACCGTCGAAATCAGATGCGGATTTCCGTGCTGAACATTTTGATATATTATATGTTCTTTTCCGACATCGTATGCAAAAGTTATAGCCGTTTTTTAATTTTCTGCAAAACGTGTCCAAATTTAAGTTTTTTAATTTTCCTAACTAGTAGGTGTAGTAATATAACTACATCTCGAAGGATTTTATTTTTTGAAGTTTTTATCATTTTTTTTTTGTTTTTTTCAAAACTGAAATGGCGATCCGGGAAGAGGGGGGTTGAGTTTGAGAAATGGGCCCTTTAGTCCCGGTTTGAGACACGAACCGGGACTAAAGGGCATCGCATCATTTAGTCCCGGTTCGTACCTCAAACCAGGACTAAAGGATTAGAAATTTAGTCCCAGTTTGCATTACAAACCGGGACTAAAGGGTGCGATGCCCTTTAGTCCCGGTTCGTGTCTCAAACCGGGACTAAAGGTCCCATTTGAACCGGGACTAATGCCTTTAGCCGCTCGAACCGGGACTAATGCTCACATTAGTCCCGGTTCGTAATGCAACTGGGAATAATGTATATATTGAGCTGTGACCAAAGTCCTGTTTTCTACTAGTGATACGGGTCTTGTAACAAAAATTATTGGGACTATATATGAACCATAAAGTATTGAAGGGAATTATTATAAAGGCCCACCATAGGTATTTGTTAAATATATTTTTGGAAAACATGCACGTGAGCTGGATTTTTTTCCTAAGCTCTATATTATTATTTTTATTTATTGGGATTTGTATGTGTTTTCTAAAATCAGGTTGTCAATTTTATATATAAGCCATAATGAATTTAGGAAAAATAATAGATATAGTATTCTATTTGCACTGGTGGGCCCTGCTACCTTCCCACCATCGGTAAATTGGTCGTCGATTTGGCCAAAATTAGCCGTGGAGTGGGGGTATACCAGTGGTAGGCACCATCTTTTTCCCGCCACTGCTCAAACATGTAGGTAGTTTGTTTAATTTAATTATTTTCTACATTTTATTATGTTATTGTTTTATGACCTTGGTATTGTATGGGAAATGATTTGAACATTGTAGGTTTCATGATTTGCTACATTTTAGACATCTTATTATTTAATTGGATACATTTCAAATTTTAATTACAACTATATATTTAAAATTAATTTCAAAAGATTGGAATAAATTCATAATTAAGGTATTTGTGTCTACTTAATTTTGCCTGCTACTTTCAAATATAATTCTATGTCAAAATTGAAACTCACAACTCACGTATAAATATGTAAAACTGTGTTTTAATCTAAAAAAAGTAATGTTGTCTGAAACCTATGAAACTTTGCATGATGTCATGGCTGGTGCAGTGTGTAGTTCAATTTTTTAGAATATTAGAACATGTTCAACATAATGGTTTTAGCTCGTGTACAAGTTCGAACATGGATCATTTTAGGCTGGTTTCAGATATCTTAAATTGCGTTTAAAGTGAGCCAAGCTCGAGTTCTGTTTTAATTACAGACTTATATGACTCATGTATCTTTAAAAAAATGCAGATTATATATTTACAAATCGTATGCACATCTGTATCTCAAAATGTACTTCCAAAATATGTAATTTTATTTGATAAATATATGCTACGATTGAAATTAGTTGTCAAAGTTTACCTCGGGATATCGTCTTCATATTAAGAATGAAAACTTCTCTTATGGGGCTGAAAGAAGTAGTGTGAAAATTAAGTGTGTCAGAATCTCACAACTATCCATCATCCATGGCTGTGCGATTGAATTGGGAACTACTAATCCAACTTCGATTAAACTGGCCAGCAAAATATCAACAATTCTTTTAATGTATTAAATACACATTTGTACATGTCTCCAGGGCAACTTGACTGGAACTCACGACCAACCTTAGAGCATCTCCAGCCGCGTCCCCAACAGGCCCCCCAAGGCCGTTTTTTAGCGCCGGCACCGAAAAATCGGCCCAGTCGCGCCCCCACGAGCCTGTTTTTCGTCGGATTGGGTCGAAATTGGCGCCGGCGCTCCCAACCCGAACCTGGCGCGCTGGGGGGCGCCGGCGCGAATGTTTTGGCGCGAAAGAGTGGCGGGACCGGCACGTCAGCGAGACGAAGGCTGGTCGTACTCATCGTCTCGGTTTTCCCGCGGGGAATCAATGCCAAGGCTGCCGCCGGTCAGCCTGTCATTGATTCACGGGCGGCGCAATGCGGTGACACCGCCTCGCCTTCCGCCACGCGTTTGCACGCGGCCGCCCCCCGAGCCGCTATAAAAGGCGCCCCTGGCCGCGCGGTGAGGCACCCATCCATCGGCAGTCCTCCCCCTCCTGGCCGCCGCACTTCCTTCCCTCTCTCCGCCGTTCGAGCCCCTCTCTCTCCCCCCGACAACCATGAGCGCGAGGTACCCCGGCGACGCGGCGGCGGCCAACGGTTTCGGCCGCCGCTCGCTGCATGAGTGGGAAGCCTACCTCCTGCACGAGGCCAACTACCCCGCGCCGCCCGACGTACGCGCTCCGTCGCGGTGGAGACTCAGCGCCGGCGGGGTCCCAGTCCCCCCACTGCCCGTCCCCGAGACGCCGTATTTCCACGCCGAGATCGAGCGTGCGCGGGCGTCCCTGACGGTCGCAGAGCGGGCACTCCCGGAGTACGCCGCCGACAACCACGCGGCGTGGGCGGCGTACTTCGAACGCCGGCATGAGGAGCGGCTCATCTCCACCAACAACGCGCCGATGCCGCACGGCCGCAACAACAGCGAGGGCCGCCGCCTGTGGTGGGGCGTCCCTGGCCGCACCCTCAGTGGCGTCCTCGCGCACGTCGAGGGCGGCAACGACCCGCGGCTCAAGTGAAGCAGCGCGCCGTGGCGGCCGTGTCAAGGAGGAGAATCATCGGACGTAGTTTGGGGGTTTTTTTCGTCCCTTTTATTCGTGTAAAAAACGTCTAAATTTCGCCGAAATATGTCGTGTTTGTTCAAATTTGTCCGTGTTTGCTGAAATTTGGCCGAACTATGGGGACGTCTGGGGCCCGACCTGAAGGCAACGGTTGGAGACGTGCTCGCCCCCACGCCGAAAATAACGCCGGCTCGTCCCCAAGCAGCGGTTTTCGGCACGTCTTGAGGGCGCAACGGCTGGAGATGCTCTTAGCTCGTCTTCTAGCTGTGTGGGCCTGTGAGTGACTATCAGTCTTTTTTTTTAAAGAGTGGCTATCAGTCATGGTCACTGGCCGGTTTCAATGGCTTGGCCACATATGACCATGTACTGCAGAAAGATTCTCTGAAGAAAAATCAAAGCAACCAGTCTCGCTCGATCACACGTTAATTTGTGGTTGTCGCGAGGACGTATCAGAAGAGAGACACAGAGAGAGACGTAATGATTGCTACGTAGGACCACCGTACCAAAATACTATAAGTCATTTTTAGTCCACAGTGTTTTAGTCCAGAGTGATTATTCGCTCGATCACGAGTTGATTTGTTGTCGCTCAGAGAGAGTGCGTACAAGGTTGTCACATCTGCTCCTGTGGCCACAAATATGGCAACTTCGAAAGTGTGAGAGAGAAGTGACAACGTTGTACGCACTCTCTCTAAACAACAAATCAATGGCTCAAATTTAATTTATACACTTACCTCTCATGTGAAAAGATGAGGTAAGAGGGAGCATCTTAAAAAACCTCGTAATTAAAATATGCATCGTGTATTGTGGCTCGTGTTTGTCGAAGCATACCTCTCCGGTGACGACGGTACAACAAATCTTTCAGTGCATACTTCATTTTAAGAATCGCTAAAGCTAACGTTCATTTTTAGGCTTAGAGTCGAACGGTCCGTTCGCCTATGTGGTTTTTTCCATACCAATTTTTTATGTCGCTAAATGCTTTAGGTGGTAATTGAATTATTGACCACAATTGTTTGGTCAATGTATCCAATAACTAACTAGAAAAATAACCTTGCTAGGTATGTTGTAGAGTCGAATAATTCAGTAGTTTTGGATGGTGACCCCCCTAGTATCATTGTCAGTGATGTAATGAACGATGTAATCCTGTTCATGATAAAATAATGTGCACAATGAAGGCTTTCCCTCAGAAAATAAACTAGAAAACAACCTTTTTTGCTTTTCGCAGAAGCAAATATACACTTCTCGTGAAAGCACAGATGTGCTTCTTGCTAAATCATATTTGTGCTTCCACGAGAAGCACTCGCAGAAGCAAATATGTGTCTCCACGAGAAACAAATATGTGCTTCTCGTGCATGTTCAATATTTTTCTGTGGAAAAAAAACTCCAAAACCAGGGGAATCCGTGCAAAAACTGAAAAGCAAAAAAAAAACAAAAAACAGGGGGAAAACCAGACAATATGTACAAAATTAGGACGACATCCAGAGAGAGCATCTTGCATGCGACATGTGTCGGCAGCTGGACGCACTATGCACCACCCGGAAGGGGTGACCTAAATTTTATTGCTCTCTCCTTACATGTAAATTGAAACCCCCCACAAAAATCAAAAATCAGCAAGAGATTTTGTTTTTTAATCGATCGATGACGAGAGCTGAGGGGATCAGTCCACCTACTTCGGCTCGTGGGTCTTTAGCTTGCTGGCCTGATCCTCCTTTTTCTTATATTTTTTGGCCTAGCAGTCGAAATTTTGTTTTTTGGACGATGGAAGGCAGGACTCAATTTCTTCGGCCTCGTTTTCTGTTTTGGGCGATGGATTCCTACTTGATGCTCATTGCCTGAACATGTCGCCCCAAGTAGGTTAAGTATCAGTTGTTCATTTACCGTCTTTCTCAATTTTCTTTGTGCTCGGTTGGATTTTTCTAATGACGTTTCCTTTTTGGATTAATGTAAATTTTATAAAATTCATGAAGAATTTTTATTTAGTGAACATATGTAAATCCATGTGAATTTCTTAATGCAAGAACGTTTTCTAAAATAAATCTGAGAATGTTTCAGAAACTCGTGCACATTTTTTACATACTTGTACATCTTTAAGTTAGTGAGCATTCATTAAATTCAGGCACATTTCTTGAAATTTTTAATAATTTTTAGAATAGACACGAATTTTTAAAATACATGTTTTTTTAATGAAATTATGATTTCTTTTAAAAAATAGTGAACATTTTTCAAATTCATATCTCTTTTTTTAAGCCAAGAACGCTATTTAATGGAAGTTTTTTTTTCACTTTTTGAACATTTTTGCAGATCTTGTGAATAAAGAATACAGAAAATAGGGGAAAACCATTTTAAAACAGGAAGAAAATAACCTACGACAAAACCATTGGAAAACTGAACGAAGTAAGGAGAAAATACAAGTGCCCAAACTGGCCAACCCACCGAACTCGAGCCCGCATGTTTGATTGTCAAATTGAAGCATATAGAGTCATACCCGGGGTGTCTAAAGTGACCGTCGGCTTATGTAGCCTCAACATTATGGAACGACGGGGGAGTACAGGCCGAGGGATGAAGCTAACCTCGGCGGAAAATGGTGGTCACTCGCGTTGTTGTCCGTCATAAGTAGTGGAAAGGCATGATAAGTACAACAAGTTTAACATCAAACAAATATAGCAAATGTAAACAACATCATCTCCAAATGATAGCTTGAATGTGTTGGTTTCAGCATGCTGCTAAAGCAGATATAAAATAGAAGGCAATGTTACCGACAGCAGGCTTAACAGCCATCAAATATTGCAA
Organism: Secale cereale; assembly: GCA_902687465.1. NCBI lineage: Eukaryota > Viridiplantae > Streptophyta > Magnoliopsida > Poales > Poaceae > Secale > Secale cereale. The sequence goes on along the minus strand of LR738715.1, from coordinate 863,375,234 downwards.
TTCGTCCGGTTGGCTCGAGTTTGCATCCAATTTGATCAATTTTGTTAAATTTCATTTGGAATTCAACCAAACGTATGCGGCTTGCTTTGGATGTCGGGCTCCCGTATCCGTGTCCGCGAACTGGTCCCCATCTGTGATCAGATACAGTGTCCATTTTACAGGTCGGCGTTGGAGATGCACTAATAAAACTTACTAGTGGCACGTGGACTAGAAGCGATGCCACGAGGCCCGGCCCAAAACCAAGCTTGACCTAGCCTGCTGTCTTCCTCCTCCTTCATTCGTCTCGCATCTCTCACCCGACTCTCTCATTGGTAGCAATACATTTTTTCCAAAGAATACAAACTTTTTTCTTTGCGGGATCGAAGAAAACAAACTTTAGCTATGTGATGTTCATCTAGAAGGTGGAGGTTAGAATGATCGGTTGTACTATAGGAGAAAGGGCAATTGGATTCCGATTTTTTGCCCTAAAATCACGTATCACACGAGCTATGCATGGATGCCAATTAGCGAGCTATATGCATGTGTAATAACTAGTCAACCAATGGTTTGAGCGTGGGTAAGTCGTCAACATCTCCCGGAGACTAGCCGGAGCAGTTGCCTGCAGCCAGTGCGTGTGTGGAAGAGAATGGATCCGGACACTCGTGCATCATGTGCTACCTGCAGGCTGCAGCTACTGCGTGTGTGGATGAGAATAGATCCGGACAGTGAACGTACGGGTCGACGGACACCCATAGAAACCTCAGTGCAAAGATTCCCAAGCAAGACTGAACTGGCCATGAATAACACATTTTAGTGATACTTCCAGGGGTTTACTTTTGTCGGGTTCTGCTAGCGTGTGTTCTTCGTAGTTTCTCAAACATTTAGAGCACCTACAGCAGGATATAACAAAATTGACCCTTCAAACGCCGGTGGACGTGCCCTGACGCATCCATGGACAATGGCGCCAGACCTCAAAATAATCTTAGATGAACATCAAAATAATCTTAATTTCACCACTTCATAGTCTTAGTTCAAAGCTGTGACATTTATTTTAGATCGGAGAAAATAACATTTAGATCATCTATAGCCATATACAACAAATTCGATCCCTCAAACTCCTGTGGACGCAGCTGAGCGCATCCGCGGACAGTGATTGATCAGACCTCAAATTGACGTTTCGACGACCAAATACCTCAATTAGCTAGGAATCCTCAAACTCATACAATTTCATGCACGTGAGACCTGAACATAAGTGGAGCTCGTCCGGCTCCGCCGTGCCCTCGTTTCGGCAGCTGGCAGTGCCCCTCGGAGTGTTGGTGCGGTCGTTGGCGATGTAGAGTAAGACATGGGACTCGCACCGGCTCACGTGACTCGAGGCGTCATCATCTTCCATGCCCTATTCTTCCTCGTTAGAGGCCGTCGTCTGCACGTTGCTGGTCAAAGTGAGGTCAACGATGGATCTATCATGGTCAGAGGCAACACATCCACCACAACGCGGTTGCAGCACCAGGGATTTTTGGTCACCCGTATCGGCGTCGGAGAGTGTGAATCCGCCTCGCCACGTCCGTCACGAGGGCTGCCGCCGCCTCCCACGCATTCTGCCTCGCACGGCTAGCACGCCGGGCCATATTAGCCTCCGACGCGGATGGGCCATGGAAAGCCTCGTCATTGGCACACCAACAAAGGGGCTACGTCTCTACGGTGTTCGGACACCAGATGGAGCGCATTGCCTCAGGCGAGGGAGCCGTGACGCGCCTCGCGCCGTATCCAAGCGTTGTTTGGGAGGATGTTATGGATTCCCGCTGCATTGAGTCCAACCGTTGGCAGGCGTTCTCCTCGCTGGCGCGGCGGAGTGCAATGCAGACAGACATCTCCTTCTCCAACCCGACCTGGATGAGGTCCCAATTCTCAGATCGGGTGACGGAGGACTCGGATCCGCTGACCGCCATGCCGGAGAAGGCTGGAGATCACCGAAATTGAGCTTGGGGCGGAGGTGAGTGGCTAGGGTTTGGTCCGACAAACGGATGGGTATGAATATATGTGGGGTCGGGATGTGCCAGTGTGGGACGGATCTAACGTAGCAGACCCGCCTGAGCGTGTCCGGACCTCCCCTTCTTCGCCCTAGATTTGGGCTGGATATGAAGGGCGCCGGTCAGCCCGAGTGTTTAGGACCGGTATGAGGAGCCTGCCAGAGTCACTTTTTTTAGACCGGTCGGACCGTTCGCCCAGGCGTTTGAGGCAGATATAATGCATTCGGCTGTAGATGCTCTTACTTCCGATGTTGAAACTTTGTACTAAAAGATGGTTGTGTGCATCAACCGATAGAGGCCATAAAATTGTAAATCTTTATATGTCCGTGATACTCTGAAATGAGAAGGATTTCCATAAAACTTTCAAGGTTTCTTCCAACTGGCAAAGTCTGAATGAAGAAAAGACTCCATGTGAGCTAGCTCAGCAAAGGCCTTCTCTGACTATGCCAAATGAAAGAGCTCATAGAGATGATCAAGTGAAGAACGTCTCTAATTGAGTGGCCAACATTTTCTTAATTTGCTCTCTATTAATTTGTCTAGCCAAAAGGTGGATTCTCCTGAATGCATTAAACATGCATGGTATATGTGGGCACGTGGGGGAATGGAAAGAGTCACTAACTGATTAAATATTTATTATGTACGTCAAGGATGCTGTCCTATAAATGCCCGCAGAACTAATCAGCAAAGATGCACCAAGCAAGAGTGTCTTCAAACACAAGTGTTAAAACATCTATCCATTACCGATCAGTTCCACAAATTGCCTTCTATCCTACTTCCTATAACACCCTGACCAGCTCATGCAATATGGCTCTTGGTACTCTGGTTATCATGGCCACCATGCTGGTATATTTTCTCTTGAGAAATAAAAGAGTGCTATTGTCCCAGAAGCAACGGGGGCAACGAGGCAGGCTGCCCCCGGGGCCTGCGGCGCTGCCCATCATCGGTAACATGCATCAGGTGATTCTGAACAAGCCGGCGGTATTCCGATGGATCCATGGCCTGCTCAAGGAGATGAACACAGACATCATGTGCCTCCGTCTCGGAGCTACTCATGTCATTGTTGTGGCATGTCCACAGATAGCCTCTGAGGTACTACGAAAAAATGACGAAGTTTTTGCATCCCGTCCCACCACCTTCGCCTCGGGCATATTCAGCTTCGGGTACAAGGGCTCCATCTTCTCACCACACGGAGACCAGTGGAAGAAGATGAGGCGCATCCTCACTGTTGACATCCTCGCCTCGTCCATGGAGCGAAAACTCCACCACCTCCGGAATGAGGAGTACGACCACCTTGTGAGGTACATTAATAAAACACATTGCAGCGACATGGCATGTCCAGGCAACATTGTCAACGTCCGTCATGTAACCCAACACTTTGTCGGTAACATGATAAGAAGGCTTGTGTTCGGTAAAAGATACTTCAATGACCTACCACCTTCATCCACTAGTGGGCCTGGACATGATGAGGTGGCACATGTTTCCGCTCTCTTCACGGCCCTCAACCATCTCTACAGCTTTTGCGTGTCCGACTACTTCCCAGCCCTCATAGGCCTCGACCTGGATGGCCATGAAAAGGTTTCCAAGGATGCCATGCAAACACTCAACCGGTTGCATGATCCCATTATAGAGGAGCGGATCCACGAAAGGTCATCCACTCTTGAGAAATGTGGTGAAAAGAAAGAGGCGAGAGACTTTTTGGACGTCCTAGTTCATCTTAAAGATGCAGAGGGACAATCATTTCTGTCCCTACAAGAAATTAGAACACAAACATCGGTTAGTATGTCTTCTTAAGCTCAATAGAAAGTTCATTCATTGTTCTTTGATCCATATTATACATGTATTGACCCTTTCTGTTGTGTTGTACTGATTACTTTCTTTATTCTCACATCTATGGATGTAGGAAATGATGTTTGCAGCAGTCGATAACCCATCTAATGCGGTTGAGTGGGCACTTGCTGAGATGGTGAACTTGCCAGAGATCATGCAAAAAGCAACCGAGGAACTCGACACTGTTGTCGGTAAAGATAGACTAGTCCAAGAGTCTGACATTCCTCGGCTAAACTATCTCAAATCGTGCATCCGGGAGGCCTTCCGTATACACCCATACCATGCTCTTAATGTACCCCATGTTGCCATGGCGGACACAACTGTTGCTGGCTACACCATCCCCAAGGATAGCCACATACTTTTAAGTCAGCTTGGACTTGGCCGCAATCCCAAGATCTGGACTGAACCACTGGAGTTTCAGCCTAAGAGGCATTTGAACACCACGAATGTACTTCTCACTGATCCAGGCCTACGTTTCATTTCATTTAGCAGTGGGAGGAGGGGTTGTCCTGGGATTTCACTTGGTTCCTCTATCACAATGATGTTGTTCGCAAGGATGTTGCAGGGATTCACTTGGACAAAGCTTCCCGGCATTCAGAGTATCAGTCTCCAAGAAGGCAATGCGGGTCTTGCACTAGCTGAACCCCTTGTTCTCCAAGCTACACCACGGTTGGCTGAACATCTCTATATATGATCCAAGTAAAAAGATTTAATACGTGTTTTGTCATTTATGTATCAATAAAATGTATCTGGAACTAGTGTGGGCTACATGTTTCTGGCGCTGCGTTCGGTTCTCTTGTAATGTTATGACACTGCATGTGTGTACAAACAAAGAAGCAATCGATGATTGTATCACTATTGTAATGTGTGTACATATCATTATGTAAAACAAAACCTCTGTATTTGCCATTATGGTGTACCGTGCAAATAATCATTGGAATTGCGCAAAAGTTTTATGTTTATGTTGTATACATGCATGGCTGTACAATTGGGTACCCAGCTTTGACCCCGTCTTACCATTATGTCACTCACGCATTAATATGTTCTGTATTGCTAACTTGTTGTTCTATGAACTAAGTTTTTTAATTCTATTAACTAGGGTTCCTTTTGTCGTGAGAAATCTTTTCATCTGAGATATAATGGTTGTATCACCATGCATTTTAGTAGAAATAAACTTATATACATTGATTAACGAGCTGGAAAGGTCCCCGTCACCGAAAAGGCAAAAAACAAAATGCTCATCCTAATCAGGCTCAAGGCCCGGTTCATTTTCCCTTTGAAACAAACAAAATTCTGAAGAACTGGACCACGGTAGATTCTTCTTAATAATCAAGTGAAACAGGTTGTCGAAGGAGATGGCTTGCTGCTTGAAAATGATGCAAAAATTCTTACTTTGGAAGTAATTTTCTAGTTTTCATATCTTTAGTGAATTATATTTTGCGGGACAGTGTATTGTCATGCTAGTGGTTATTGTTGATAATGCTACGAGTAAGTTCTTGTTGTTTCATTTGTACTGTCAGCTTTTTTCACAGGTTCTTTATTTCAATAATTTCACTCCATGTCATCAGTGCAACAACAAAAACAGAAAGAATTTATTTCTGAATTACACATGCAAAGTTGCTATAGTAATTACACTTTTTGGCATAAACTTCAATTTAGTCTAAAGAACAGAATCTTCATTATCCACAGGCATTTATGGAAGAGACTATCTACCTGTGGCATGGATCATATCATACATCGTACAAGTTGCATTCATGTAATAAACTCTATATCTAGTATTACAAAAGGAAAAAAGGAGCAGTTTTAGGTAGAGTTTCCAAGTTTATATTGTACCAATCTGCTCTTTTTTATTTTAGGTAGCATGATATCCATTGCTTTACTAACTAGGGAATTAAAAAGTGATTCTTCCTAAAGTATTTTCAGTTTTTTCTTAGTTTTCTTAGATTAATGTTGCATTCTGTTGAATTTTATTTTTCTTTTAATCATGAATTTCACATTATTAAAATGTGATAAGTTTTAATTTTTGCTGGAAATTCTAATCTAATTGTTTCTTTTATTGTTTTCTAAACACTTATGGACTTTCGGTTTATGTCTGTCTCTTTCTGTTTAATTTTTTATCCGGCTGACAGTCAGACCTGCAAATCTGTTGGCATGCAATTTTTATCACTTGTTGACTCATTTTATGTGTTTTCAAGAATTTGGTTATTTATATATTTCATTATGCCCGATGATCTGCCATGTTTTCTGCTGACGATCTAGTCGTCGGTGAATTATGAATTCCTGATCCAATTGTGCAGCCATGTTAACAACAAATACAAATAGTATATGTCTCGTGGGAAAGGGCAGGTCTGCGACTAGGACTCGCAGCCACCTTATTTAAGAAATAACTCCAACTGAGTTTTGAGCTAGCTAAGCTAGAGTTTTATTTCTTTTACAACTTCTCTTTACTACTTTCATCAACTTTAAAAATATGCAGATACAATTTTTATAAACCATATGCATATATGTATCTCAAAAGGTACTTTTGAAATATGTAATTTTGTTGATTTGAGAAATATGCTATGATAGAAGTTTGCTGGCTGGTATAGTTGATGGTGGATTTATTAATTCCTGTTCATAGTCTGCAGACGTAGAGAATGGATAGTCATGTACTTCTGCTAGATTTAATTTCCACAATACTCTTTGGGTTCCGATAAGAAAAGTGCTCGTGTTCGATACTAACACAGTCTCCTATGTTAAATTACATGCCATCATGCTATCCCGGAGTAGTTTTGCATAAAGGGCGCTTTTATTGACTCATAATGTGGCATCTAGGAGATACGTATAATGAGTACACACCAGGTCTCTGCATGGTTAAGATGTACATCACGGCGATCGACGTCTTTTGGTCTATACCGATGACCATGTGGTCATTGCTTTTACATGTTCCCTGGTTTAAACAAGTTTGATCCGCTGCGGCAACGAGCTTTGTTCACCATGTGTGGCCGGCGCATGAAGAAGAAGACTTTGGTACCCTCAAGGGTTGGATGTAGTTTTCAATTTTATAAGAGTGTTCTTGTAAGGGTTTGTGCTACTTAATATTGGTGGTCTTTTCAGAAAAGAAAAAGATGCACACGGCCAACACCCGATTCAAGTAGGCTTATTTTTTTTTTCATACTTGATTACTGGTTGTATCGGTGATGTTGCTTTACCAAGAAAGCTGGACGAACCATAGTTTTTGAAAAATACCTATCCCTTTTTAACACCAAATAAAATATAGTACATGCCTCTAGGGGACAGGGCAATCCTGGGACTGGGACTCACAACCAACCTTAGCTTGTCTTCTAGTTGTGACATGTGATTATCACAATCACTGACACGGTGTGTACGAGAAGAGAAGAGAGGAGTCAGGCCGACTCCACCGCGCGACCCTATCATGTCTGGCCCTGTCCGTTTGGGGTAAAACGGACAAAGGAGGCGGCCCAGCGCGCGACGGCCCGGAACCATCTTGTCTGTTTTGTGTCCGGGCCGACCCATTTCAAGCACAAACTTGCGTCGGGTTTGGATCGCTACAGACACCAAACGGACGTGCGCCTCGTTCGTGTCGGGGCCGTGTGGCAGGCGGCCACCTATCTCCCACCCGCCCACATCAATGCGCACGAGCGGGCGGTCCCACCTGTCATCCGCACATCGAGCGGTCGCCGTCCTTCTTTAAGTGGGAAACGTGGACGGGTCATCGTCCACACTTCCCCACGCCACCCCGCGGCCTCCTCGAAACCCGACAGGCCAAACCCTAGCCCTCCCTTGTCCTCGAGCTCGCCAGCCGGCCAGCCATGGGCTTCTGGAACCGCAAGGGGAAGCACGACCGTGAGGCCGGCTCCTCCTCGGGGCGCCGCCGCGGCTCCGTGAAGACACTACAAGAAATATGTCAACTTGTGACCTTGACTATTGGTCACTAAAAGGTCATTGATTTTCATTTGCGACCTTTTTTGACCAAAAACAGATGGTCAAAAGCTGAGGGTCGTTAATGGAAATTAATGACCTTCTTTGTGAGAAGGTCGTAGAAGGCAACAACCAAAACAAAAGGTCATTAGTTCAATGACCTTCTGTTTTGGTCACTAGCTGTTTGCCGAGGCCACGTCGGATTCGACGTGGCAATCTGACGTGGCAAAATTGCGACCAAATGAAAAGGTCATTGATAAGAATCAGCCCGGTCCAGTTCAGTGTTTTACATGAGCCGAGCCCATTAATTCAGCCTTTCTATATATTTTTTTGCTTGATGTTTCTGGGCCTTTTCTATAATGGGCCTTACCTTTCCGCATAGATCGTTTCCTTTTTGTTTCTATTTTCTATTTGAGTCGAGGCCTGCTTGTTTCTATTTTATTTGAGTCAAGGCCTGCTTATAATACTTCCCAATTGCTTTTCAACCCAGGTTATTTTGGGCCATGGCATCTTAGTAGTACAAGTATATTTGGGCAGTTGCCACTATCAGGTCCAGTAAGAACATTTTTCTAGAGAATTTAATGTTCAAGTAAAATGTACACAACACATTACAGGAAAATAACACATACAACAACTGATAAAATTTTAGTTTGCTCCTACTACAGCTCACTACAGCGTAGACAGTACATGACACTTCATCCTTGTTTTTTGTTACGAGGCACTAGACGAGTACATCTCACTTAAAATAAACAGTACTGTTCTCGGAAGCAAAATACGCCCCCACACGCCATGGTGCTCCATCTTACTCGATCTGGCCTCAAGGAACTAGCAGCGCTACATGCTCCTTTGGCCCAGAGCTCCTTGCTGCAGAGGATGGCTAAAACTCGGATGCGGAGCTCCCTGTAGATGACATATTGTGTCAATGCTTGTAGCAACAGAAAGAACTCACATACCATAGAACTTGCACAGTAATGTATCAAACACCAAACTATATGAAGCAAAAACAAACAAGAGGGGGAGGAGTTTATACCTGATCTTCTTGAGCCTCTCCTCAAGCAAAAGCATCATCCAAGGTAATTGTCTAAACAAGAACAGTCCTTAAGAATCTGGAAATGGACCAACACAGTAGTAGTGAAGCTATGTGGGGATCTTTGTGAAGCAGTTTATCGCTTCTTGGAGACACCAACAATCTTTCCTGTCCTGCCGGTAGTCTTGGTGTGCTAAGCACGAATACGCACGCCCCAGTAGTGACGCAGACCATGATGGTTCCTGGGAAAGAGAGCAAGGTTTCAAGCATAAGTGATCGCTCATACATCTATGCACTAAGGAAAAACGCTACTCCAACAATGAAGTTTTAAGGAATCAACCATCAGGCATCAGCATACATCTATTGGAAACAGAGCATTGATATACAAATCAGCTGGGTCACATACAGGTACACTAGAAGGGTATACATGAATACATTGACAATCATCAATACCAGATTGCAAGACATAACAATTATGTACCTAAGCAAGTTGACAAGGGCATAGGGTAGGATATAAAATATGGATACAAGTAATAGACAAACTAGTTCCAACAAATTGACTGAATTGAACTGCTATATAACCAAGTTAGAGCTAGCAGAAGTTGCAGGTAAATAAACATCCATAGAGCTAACAGTAGCAAAAGATGACTTATGTCTCTGCTTGACTAATGAATCAGTACATCTTCAAGCGAAAAATCATAAAGATCACACTACGATGTCCCTAACAACAGTAGAAGCTCAGAGGTGTGACAATATTTCATAATATATAAGCATTGGCTACAACTTTCCGCTTAACATGCAAATAAAAATCAGCCACTTATTTCTTATTTCATGCTTCAATTTTTATTTTCAGTTTTGTTAGGATAATTTGTATGCATAGGTACAGTCCTATACTTGTTTGGAAAGTCAAGATATTCATGTCAACAATTATATAGAGCCAAACAATCATTTAAGCATAGAAGGCACGTCATTCCTATATATAACTAAAGCATATTCAGCAAGCTACCGAAGCCAATAACTATGATTAATTAAGCGGGAAAATAGTCAACATAAGCCTGTATTTCTTCAGGTTGGGCTCATGCACCACAAAACAACTTTAAAAATATAGAACCAATCCAGTAGGGGAAATTGATATGTAGTAGAGTTGCCTTAACTAATATATTGTGCTAGTAGTGTAATGAGATGGATGCAAACTCATAATCTTTCTTAGGTTAAATAAGAGAAGATCAAAAAAAGAGCAGAGTCGAAGCAGGGGTGGATTGGAAGAAGTATCGCTTTGTTGAAGCGATGCGAGGCTTGGCTTGGGTGACTAGCAGGTCCAATGCTGAAATGTTATTGAACATGAGGAGCAATAGCGACAGCCCCACTGAAGAAACCACAAAAAGTACATTGTTGCGGCATCAGAAAACATGTGAGTAGCGAGCGCAGCATCCTGTAAGTATGAGGAAAACAAAATTGTTACAAAGTTAAGTAAATACGAAAGAGATATGCATCCTTGAGAGGTCAGACAGACAGACACAGAAATAGCCTGGCGTATGTATGCATCTATGTAATGTATAACAAGAAAATAGCAAGGGCGGATGTATCTGTACTTGTGCAATGCAGATGCAGATGTGCAGACTGAATTTTGTTCAAAGTAAATACATACGGACAGATAGACGGTAAATAATACTAGATGTGCAGACTGAATTTTGTTCACATGAATACAACACAGTTCAAGAAATACTCCACCAAAGAAAAATCCTACACTAAACTACAGCAAGCTACTACTCCTACAACAACTACTGCAAGAGAGAAGAGATAAGAAGAAGGAACTACTTCTTGCAAGCACTACTCCTTGCAAGTTCTAATTTAACAGCTGCAATCATCAATTTAGTTAATCGAAGATGCTACTCTAACTACTCCATTTTGCAAGATGCTATTGTAACTATCAGTACTCGAATGTGTTGCAAGATGCTACTCTAACCAGATGCTCCAAGTTGATACTCCAAGATACTACAAGCAAGATACTCCAAGATGTACTGCACCAGTACTGGAGTATTTGCGATGTGTTGGTCTCGTATTTGGCAGAGAGCGTAATCAACCTCCCATTTTTAGCTTGGACCTATGCTTATTCACAGCTCTCTCTCGATGTATTTCATACTCCAACAAGATAAGAATTCAGACAAGAATCTGTTCCACATACCCTGTTCATTCGAGCATGTGCTCTCTGCGAAATCGATACAGTACCACATGGACATCCAACCAGCGACAGAGAGGTCGGCCTCAGCACACCGAACCAAATCTGACCGAAACGGACGGGAGCGCCTCCCCACCCCGGTCCTTGGGCATGAGCGGATCCTGCACAGATGCGAACGCACCAAAAAATCCATCACCACCTGAGCTCGGAGCATGAACGAATCGAGGAGCCGGACGCGAGGGCAGTAGGAAGGAGGTGGCAGGAGGGTGGAAGGGAGAGCTTTGGTTGTCTTACCCGGTGGGCGGAGGCGGGCCTGTCGGGGCCGGGGTGGCACCTAAACCAGGAGAGGAAGCAGTCGATGAGGAAGGCATCAAAGAAGACCACTAGCGCCCTCACGAGCACTTCCGCGCACCCACACATCGAGCTCCTTGAAGGAGAGACCTCGACCCGGTGCTTGACGGGCTTGATCTTGGGGGTGCGCTTCCACCGCCGCCCCTTCCCGTGTGCCCGCGCCGCGGCGATGCGCCCTCCCTGCCTAGGGTTAATCTGGCAGGAGAGGATGAAAGCCGGAGAGAAGGGAGCATCCGGGAGAGGAAGGGAGGGGGTCGGGGTGGTGATGCAATGACTAAGGGCGCAGGGGAGGCCATGGATGCGGGGCTCGCCGGTGGAGCTGATGGGTCGGGGTGGGCGGCAGATCGATGGGATGTCGACCTACTCGACTCGATCTGAGCTAGGGTAGAGAGATATGGTTAGGGAAGGGAGGGACGAGGTCGGCGGCGATGGGTGAGGAGGACGGCGAGGTCGGCGGTGGTGGGTGAGGAGGACGCCGAGGTCGGCGGTGGGTAGGATCGGCGGGGAGAGGACTGGATCAGGAGGTGGACGAGGAGGAGGTAGCGGCGGCGAGGAGATGGGGGGAGGAGGGTGCGATGGGGGGAGGGGTGTGATGTGAGCTAGGGTTTGGGCTGCGGTGGGGGTATCATTTTTTTCTGTAGATAGATGAATGGATGGATGGATGTGGGATGATGAGATGGATGGATGGATGGGCGCCATGTCATCGATCCGTGGGAAGAGTCCTGATTGGTTCGGAAAACCAGTGATTTAAAAAAGTATCTAAGTACTAAAAATATATATGAGATTTTGTGAAGTAGCTATCAAAAATATTTTGCAAAAGGGCACCATACAAATTTTCACTAGAGTTAGACCACATTTTATGGATAAGTACCACTTTGTATGCATTTCTGATCTTTCTAGCTATTTTTATTCATTTTCCAAGTGCCAAAATGAGTTTTTTTTTGTGAAGGACCTATCATATATTTGTTGCAAAATTGTACCAAATCAATTTTCTAAAATACTAGGCCATATTTAATGCATAATTAACCAAATGGTTGGGTGTCAAAAGTTTCGGCCCACCTCTGGTGAAAAAGACAAATTCCGGCCGATCCAAATGGAAGCGGGTCAAATTTGAACTGCAGCTCCCTTATAGTTTGCTCTTTATTTGTTCCAAAAATCATTTCTAGGTACATAAGTATCTATTTAATCAAAGAAACACCAAAAAAATTCCAAGATTCAACCACTAGCTAGGAACGGTCATTCCCGCCGTTTTGACCGCATTTTGAAACGGGCATAAAAATTTCAAAAACAAATCAAAAAATTGGAAAACCTTCGCATTCTGTCATTATATGTGCCCAAGTTTCCATGAAAAATAATAAACTTGTAATACGGAAATTATTTTTAAAAAGTGTTCTCAGAAATGAGCTATCATGCGTGAAAATTCATGTCTTTCAAACCAAATGATCAATCTTATGGCGACATTCATGGCATAGTTTGTTCAGATGATCTCATATTGTGCACAAGGGTGCATCTTGGAATGGCAAACAATGTTGCCTAAGGGAGTTTTCACTTTCTTTGGACGAAAAATTTATTTTCCATTTTTCGAGTGCCCAAAAGGAGGTTTTTTTGTGAAGGACCTCCCAAATAATTGTTGCAAAATTGGACCAAATCATTTTTATAAAATACTAGGGCATATTTAATGCACAATTGACCAAATGGTTGGGTGTAAAAAGTTTTGATCCACCTCTCGTGAAAAAGACAAATTTTGGCCGATTCACTTGGAAGTGGGTCAAATTTGAACTATAGCTGCCTTGTAGTTTGCTCTTTATTTAAAAAAAATCATTTCTATGTACATAAGTATCTATTTAATCATAGAAACACCAAAAAAATACCAAGATTCAACCACTAGCTAGGAACGGCCATTCCCGCCGTTTTGACCGCATTTTGAAACGGGCATAAAAAATTCAAAAAAAATCTAAAAATTGGAAAACCTTCGCATTGTGTCATTATATATGACCAAGTTTCCAGGAAAAATAATAAACTTGTAATACGGCAATTTTTAAAAAAAAAAATTCTCAGAAATGAGCTATCATGCGTGAAGATTCATGACTTTCAAGCCAAATGATCAATCCTATGGCCACATTCATGGCATAGTTTGTTCAAATGATCTCATATTGTGTACAAGGGTGCATATTGGAATGACAAACAATATTGCTTAAGGAAGTTTTCATTTTCTTTGGACGAAAAAATCATTTCCCATTTTTTGAGTGCCCAAAAGGAGGTTTTTTGTGAAGAACCTCCCAAATAATTGTTACAAAATTGGACCAAATCAATTTTCTAAAATACTAGGGCATATTTAATGCATAATTGACAAAATGGTTGGGTGTAAAAAGTTTTGATCCACCTCTCGTGAAAAAGACAAATTTCAGCCGATTCAGTTGGAAGCGGGTCAAATTTGAACTGCAGCTGCCTTGTAGTTTGCTCTTTTTTTTTTTAAATCATTTCTAGGTACATAAGTATCTATTTAATCAGAGAAACACCAAAAAATTACCAAGATTCAACCACTAGCTAGGAACGGTCATTCCCGCCATTTTGACCGCATTTTGGAACAAGCATAAAAAATTCAAAAAAATCATAAAATTGGAAAACCTTTGCATTGTGTCATTATATATGACAAAGTTAGCAGCAAAAATAATAAACTTGTAATACGGTAATTCTTTTAAAAAAGTGTTCTCGGAAATGAGCTATCATGCGTGAAGATTCATGACTTTCAAGCCAAATGATCAATCCTATGGCCACATTCATGGCATAGTTTGTTCAAATGATCTCATATTGTGCGCGAGGGTGCATCTTGGAATGGCAAACAATATTGCCTAAGGAAGTTTTCATTTTCTTTGGACGAAAAAATCATTTTCCATTTTTCGAGTGCCCAAAATGAGGGTTTTTTTGTGAAGGACCTCCCAAATAATTGTTGCAAAATTGGACCAAATCAATTTTCTAAAATAGTAGGACATATTTAATGCACAATTGACAAAATGGTTGGGTGTAAAAAGTTTTGATCCACCTCTCGTGAAAAAGACAAATTTCCGCCGATTCAGCTGGAAGCGGGTCAAATTTGAACGGAAGCGGGTCAAATTTGAGCTGCAGTTGCCTCATAGTTTGCTATTTATTTTTTCCAAAAATCATTTCTAGCTACATAAGTACCTATTCAATGATAAATACATGGTTTGGTGGCGATACGTCGAGGTTTGGGCGGTGGTCGAGGGCCCCAACTCTAGAGCGCGTAAACTCGCATGCCCGCCGCGTGGTCACCGCGTGATTGTGGCGTTGCCATGTGTTCTGGGAGGCCTAAGCATGTCTAATGGGTTGGGCACTCCCTAGATGGGGTGCTAGGAAGAAAATTACAACATAAGATTCTCACGAGGAGACCGATCGATGCTCATACATGAATTCGCAGTCAAGTGTTTGCTTAGCGGTACGGGAAATGCACATGGCTAATGGGCGTGAGTTTTGGTTGAGGATGATCAGTTACTAAGAAGACCGTCTTCACAAATTTTCAGCTCAACAGGAGGAGTCTATGTGGTACTTGCTTTGCAAAGTACCACACCGCACATAAATACGAATGTTGAATCTGGGCTCAAAATAATGAATGGATTGAGCTGGCATTTGGTGGAGGATAGTTATTTGGGCATAGGAAAGCACTGTAGAAAATGGATACCATTTGGACATGCCAAAGTGGTACTTCCTTCACAAAGTGTTTTTTTAAACAGAATAGGAAAATGAATATTTTTGAATTATTTTTGAACTAGGCAAGGAAGGTTTTTTACATATTTGACTAAGATATGACCCAAAGAATTTATGAATTTTTTTGGGGGATTTTGGGAATGACAGAAATATTGGTTGCTTCACAACCTAGGGCAAAAACTGCCACATGGACATTGGCACATAGGCAAAACTGATGAGGTGGCACCTAGTCGTAGCAACCCACCACAATTTACAAGGTTATGACCATCTATATTGGTCATGATCAGCTAGAAATAAGGCAGCAGACTAGTGCTATCTGCTTTATGACCATTTCGTGTAAGGAAATTACGACCTTTCTGACCAAAATGGTCGTTATAGTTTAGGGATTGAAGCCCCCCAAACAGCTTTTGACCAATTGATCTGAAATAGTCATAGATCTATGACCAATTCTTCCAGGGTCACGCACAGAAGGTCACTAGTTGACATATTTTCTTGTAGTGAGAAAGAGGAGCCCGTGTCGCCATCGCCACCACGCCGGGCCCACGCGCCGCCCGCCTTCTCCATCGCGCCCACGTCCGCCGGCGAGCGCGATCGGCATTACATCCGCGCGGATGTGTGCCGCCGTTATTGGGAGACGAGGACGCCGCTCCCCTGGAGCGACGTCCATCTCCCCAATAGCTGGCATCTGTCCGCCGACCGAGTCCCTATCCCGCCAGTCCCGACGAGCGGCCGTGCGCGCGACTTGGAGATGGAGCGCCACCGCCGCCTCCTCCCCGACGACCTCTTCTACGACCCCAGGTACGCCCCCGACTCCGGCCTCTGGGACACATGGTTTCGTGACGAGCACGACACCAGGCGCGCGTCCTTCTTCGCCGGCACGACGACGGGGCCGCGACGACCACGACAGGAGCGCGCGGCGCCTGCTCCCCTGGAACGCGGGCGTAGGCATGTGCGCAGCGTCACTCCCACGCCGTCGCCCTCCCTGTCTCCGTCGCCACCTCCCCCTCCTCGCATGACAGCGGAGGAAGAGGCCCGTCTCCTGCAGCGTGTCATGGACGACTCCATGACCACGCAGGACGAGCGGCAGTGGGACGGCCTGGAGGAGGCCATGACCCTCTTTGCCGCCGGGGACGTTGCCTTCCCGGAGCTGCAGATGGCGGCCGTCACGGAGGAGGCGATGGAGGAGGACCCGCCGGCCACGTTCCAGCAGCTGCTGGGCCAGTGGTGGGGCTGGTCCTGCACTGCTCCGGAGATGGCCGCCGGCGTGGGCATGAACTGGTGCGCCACTCCGCCGCGGTCACCGGAGCGGGAGGTGTCGCCACGGGAGAAGGTGGTGCAGGCACCTCCAGCCGTCTAGCCAGCCCCCGTCTACCGCGCACCGCCGGCCCACCTGTGGACGCTGCCGGCCTACGTCGACCTCGTCAGCAACGACGACGACACCGGCGGCTAGTGAAGAAGGCGACGGCCACGGCACCGACGGGCGCGGCAAGAGCGCGCGGGAGGCGTTTTTTATTTTGTTTTTATGTTAATTATGAAACTGGGCCTTTTAAGTGGCCGTGGAGACTGGGCCGTTTTGTGGCCGACACCTATATATGTTTTATGTTTTTTAAATGCGTTTATTTACTTTTTTTGTTACTAGCAAAAGAGCTCGTGCGTTGCAACGGGAAAGAAAACATAACACACGCTCTTTACCCAACAACCATCACTCAAGACCGCAATAGGTCCATCCCCTTTATTTTTGCAAGGAATCATATTTGTGTTGCCGCTTATCCTCCTTCTCACCCTCGCCGGCGATGGCCTCGGTGTTCACACAAAACAAAGCAAAAAACGTGTTTAAATATGGTTAATCTTAAGGCGTCTCTCTCTACCTCTCTCTCTCTCTCTCTCACTCTCACTCTCGCGACGAGAAATCTATTGTTTTTTCCTGCGACATTTTTCAGAGGTATGCATGTGTAGTTATCGATATTTTCTTTTCCCTATATGGTTATAGTGGGGTGTTTATTTGCAATCCGGATCGCCACCGGTACGAAAGAAAAAACGGGTCTTGCACTATAAATTATAAGTTTGCTTCCAAAACAATATTTTAAAAATATTTAAGAGATAAAATTAACATCATATTTGGACTCTACATATTTTTTTAATAAAATTTCATATACAATTTGATAAAATCGAAGTTACGGTTTAAAAGATACGTATAATTTAGAAAATCATTTGTTTGACTTAAATATTTTCCAAAATAATATTTAAAAATGCTTAACAGGTAAAAATAATCTCATATTCATATTCTACATATTTTTCTAATCAAATTTCATATATAACATGTTCAAATCGGAGTTATGGTTTGAAAGATATGGATGATTTAAAAAACATTTATTTGACTTAAATATGATCCGCGGATGAATTACCTTAAAAATCAGGGGGTTTTCGAAAAATATAAAAAACGGTTCGGGCATGACTTAAATCCAGACTGCGGGTTGATTTCAAGAAAATACAGGACTTTTGTGTAAAATATGAAAGAAAAAAACGATTCGTTTTAACATAAAATAGGACTGCGGGTTGAATTTTGTGAAGTAGAGGGACTTTTCTGAAAAATGCCATGACGGACGGGAAGAAACCCAATTTTCTTTATTATTAGGTAAAGATTTCATTCTAGTTTTTATAGTTTTTTTATTCACGTCCACCCCAGACACGATTTGGGGTGCGGCCGCGCGGTGGGCGCACGCACAACCCTGCTGACAAAGCCGGACACGGGCGAATCCATCGACGCCCCAAAGGAACAAAATCCGGCCATTTCGGACGTCCGTTTGAGGTCGTGCAGTGGAGTTGGCCTCAAGGCAGCCACAGCCCCCACGATCGGGCCAAACGCGTGGGGTTGAATCGTCATCGGGAGCACGTACCTACGTACTGTACGTCCGAGGTGGTCACATCAGCAGCAGCTGGCATATGTGACGTCAGTCAGTAACGTACATCTGAAAAACGAGAAGTTAATCATGTACCGTGTTAAGTGGCTCTGCGTTCGTGGATGACGATCTAGCTTGCCCACAAGATTTGTCTCTAGGCGATTCGGTGTCCGTCGTACGTACATAACCGGCCATCATCAATTATGTAGGCAATAGTGCTGCAGATTGGACTGGAGAGAAGGCTTGAGTACCTTAACGTGCGATCCAGAACACGATAGTGAAGAGACAGACGATGGCGATGACAGTGCGAACCTGTGCACATTCGAACGGTCGACAAATGAAATTTCACTTGGCTGTTCTGGATGCATTGCACTTGCCAATTTCAAATCGTTAAGAATGAGTTTTTTTTCCTAGACACCTATTAGCTCTATCTTATGTAGAGGCGGGAAGTTGTTGCTCTCTCTTATGTTTTCTAAATTAACCTCCCCTCCCCAGGCGCTCTGGCTGCGGAAGGGTGGGGGAGGGGAAACCTCGGATCTGGCTGTCCGGTGTGGATATAGGGTGTGGGCTTGCGTGTAAGGCCGTGTCATGGTCGGTGGAGCAGTCTCGACGCGTATGAAAATAATGAGACTCCCTGTGTGACGCCATTGTGCGTCAAGAAGCACTGGCTCCGCACAGGGTCCATCCAACTGAGCCGGCCCATTGCATTCAAATAGAAAAACGTAATGCTAGAGCACTGTAGCGGGAAGGTACTGTATGGTTCACTGTAGGGCCATGGTTTTCTGCTAGTTTTTTTAGAAGTTTTTCAACATATGAATATATACACGGAAAAAACTTCGAATACACGTTGAACATTTTTTAATATACGTTGAACAATTTTCAAATATGCCTTGATTATTTTGTAATGTACGGTGAACAATTTTTCAATACTCATCGAACACTTGTGTAATGTACATTGAACAATTTTCGAATATACATTGAAAATTGTGTGTAATATTTCTTGCTCCACCAAAACGACGCCGCTCCGGGCTTCAGCGCTGAAGGGCCAGTGGATGATGGGCCTGTTGTTGCTGTAGAGGCAACTGCGGCAGCCGTTTTTTCCTCGTGTTTCGTCCGCGTCATGGCAGCGGCTTATGCAGCATCGCCGGGGAGCCTCGAGAGTTTGTGCAGGCTTTGGGTGGCTGGCTTGTTTGTTTTCATCCTAGCGAGCAACGACGGGGTGCCATATTTTGGTGCTTCTGTGTCGGCTTGGTCAACGCCGAGGCTCTCAAGTCTCAACTCTTGGACTTCGAATCTGGCGACTACGACTACATCTCCGAGATGTTTGAGAGTGTGTGTTAGACTACAATGCTCGAATCTAGTAGTGGGAAGCTACCGGAGCGGCTGCGATGGCGCACCATCGGCCCATCTAGGAGATTGGAGGAGTGGGGCAGCCTATTGAACTAGTTGTAATATCTTTCTTTTTTTCGATTGTCTTGTACTTTTGATCTGTGGTTAATAGATCTGACGGTCTTTTTGATTTTTCTTTAAAACAAATCATTCTATGCAACCTTATTTTTATAGACATGTACTGTTTTTCTAGTAGTTCCTAGCTTGCACTAATTTCCAAAATTTATGATCTCCTGTTATGTTTGTCTCTTTTGTTTGCGCCGGATGGGCCGTACGGTGTGCAATTCTTGTCAGGGTGCCAAGAGGTAGTCGGGGAATTGATAGTCAGGTTGGAAAATCATTTGCTTGGCTGATCACACCACTTTGATGAAGATCAAGGACAATGATCAACCGTGCATATAAGTCGGGTGTGCCTGCCAGTACAAAGAACTCCGGAGGTAATAAAAATTACAACAGACCTATGGACTACCTAGCGACGACTACAAGCATTGGAGCGAGCCCAAGGCTCTCCACTCTCATCACCTCCATCGCCGAAGTCGGGCAAACCTTGTTGTACTAGACAGTCAGGAAATCATCGTGCTAAGACCATATAGGACCATCGCACCAGAGCAGCAACCATCGCCGAAGAAAAATATTGTAGATCAGAAGGATCAAACCTGTAAACACCCAAACAAAGATGAACGAAGGCCCAATCCAAATAGATACATTGAAGACTAGCGCAGAACGAATCCCCCGAGATCCAATGGAGACACACCTCCACACGCCATCCGACGATGCTATATGCACTATCGGGACGGGGATAGAATGTGGGAGACATAATTCCTACTGCCACACAACCCCAACCAAGACATTGAACCTAACAAGAATGAGAACGGGGTCCCTCCTGCTGGTGGGGTGTTGTGGTCCTCCACACCTCCATGTCCCTAAGGCCATCGAAGATGGGGCGAACTGGTGGCGTCGATGACGGGAGGATGAAAGCCTAGGGTATTTTTCTTGTGGATGAGGAAAGAGAATAATTTCATGATGTTGACCATGTCACTTTGATTAAGTAGATAGGGGGCAACGAAGAACGCTATATCACATGCAAGTTTTAAGTGGAGACTGGTCGTTGGAAGGCATAAAATGATCTATCTCTATTCAAGTTTTTAGTTACTAACTATACTATAAATTTACTTATTTTTAAAACTTTCAGTTATCACGCAAGCTAGTGTAAATTAGAATTAATTGTACTAAGTTTAGCCTCCTAAACTAACTTCCCTAAAAATAACTTTCTTCTAGATGACTTGGCCAAAGTAAAGCTAGGCATTTGCCTTAGCTATGATTTATATCTACATTAATTCTTCAGGTAAACAAATGCAACAGTGACTTTTAGTACCAGTTTTAAGTGAACACTAACTTCTTCAAATTTCAAGATTAAACTTTACGATCCTGATGGATCTTTCTTGCTCATGAAGGATTAATAGTTAAGCTGGGAAAATTGATGAAAGGGTCTTACACCCTTCGTTTCCAATGTTGAATCTTGATATTCCCACACCGGTAGAAAACAGGGCTTTGGTTCGGGCCTTGCGAGCCCATTAGTCCTGGCTCATCCACGAACCGGGACCCATGGGTGCATATGTCCCGGTTCGTGCGGCCAGGGGGCGGCCGGGCCTCGTTGGTCATCTGTCCCGGTTGGTCTGGGCCCATTTGTCCCGGTTCCAGGCACGAACCGAGACCAATGGGCCTCGCTCCTGGCCCACACCCATTGGTTCCGGTTCGTCACTAGAACCGGGACAAATGGGTGGCCTTTAGACCCGGTTCCTGTAACGAACCGGGACCAATTGTTTGCTTATATATATCCCATCTCCGGCGAGCCCACACTGCTCTATTTTTTCTGGCCGGCGAGGGGAGTTGTGTGGTGCTCTAGCTAGCTCACCTCCCATATATGCACATGAGGTGCTCGATGAAATGCCCGAGCCACACTAGTTAAGCTTTCTCCTCTCAAAGCTCCATTTTATCCGAGATTTGGCTAGGTTGAGCGGTCCGTCGTACGTCCCGTTCCCGTCTTCACCGCCGTCGATCGCCCGTGCCGATCTCGTCGCCGGCACCACCGTGGTGAGCTATATATGCATGTACTTTGAATATAATTAATGTGATGATGAACTTATATTAATTTGATCACTTATGTATCCATGATGTTCTGTAATGGTTTTTGACACACTTAATTATATATAAATGCAAGCAGATGAACCGGCAATGGATGTACGGTGACAGACGCACCTCAGAGTACATTAATGGCATGCATAATTTTCTCGAAGTGGCTAAGGCAAACCAGCAGAATGGTTTTATGTGCTGTCCATGCACTATCTATGGGAATATGAGGTCTTACTCCGACTCGAGCACCCTTCACACCCACCTGCTTTATAAGGGTTTCATGCCACACTATAATGTTTGGACCAAGCACGGAGAAATCGGGGTTATGATGGAAGACAACGAAGAAGAAGAGGACGATGACAACTATGTGCCTCCGGAATACGGTGATGCTGCAACGGGGGAAGCTGATGAAGGTCAATAGGAACCAGACGATGTTGTGCCTGACGATGATCTCCGCCGGGTCATTGTTGATGCAAGGAGACAGTGCGAAAGTGAAAAGGAGAAGCTGAAGTTCGATCGCATGTTGGAGGATTACAAAAAAGGGTTGTACCCCAATTGCGAAGATGGCAACACGAAGCTCGATACCATACTGAAATTGCTGTAGTGGAAGGCAGAGAATGGTGTCCCTGACAAAGGATTTGAGAAACTACTCAAAATATTGAAGAAGAAACTTCCAAAGGATAACGAATTGCCCGACAGTACGTACGCAGCAAAGAAGGTCGTATGCCCTCTAGGATTGGAGGTGCATAAAATACATGCATGCCCTAATGACTTCATCCTATACTGCGGTGCGTACGAGCATTTGAACGCATGCCCGGTATGCGGTGCCTTGCGGTATAAGATCAAACGAGATGACCCTGGTGATGTTGACGGCGAGCGCCCTAGGAAGAGGGTTCCTGCCAAGGTGATGTGGTATGCTCCTATAATACCACTGTTGAAACGTCTGTTCAGAAACAAAGAGCATGCCAAGTTGATGCGATGGCACGCAGAGGACCGTAAGAAAGAAGGGAAGTTGAGAGCACCCGCTGACGGGTCGCAGTGGAGAAAAATCGAGAGAACGTACTGGGAGGAGTTTGCAGGTGACGCAAGGAACGTATGGTTTGGTTTAAGCGCATATGGCATTAATCCTTTTGGGGAGTGATAACCCTCAACCGTAAGGGATCGAGATAGTCTTCGCGGGTAAGAATAACCCAATTTATTAATTCGACACACGGGGAGCCAAAGAGTATTTATAAGCTTTGACAGTTGAGTTGTCAAGTCAACCGCACCTGAAATATACTTACTTGCAACAAAAGATAAGTGGTAACAGTGATATGATAGTGATGATAGTGATAGTAAAAGTAAACAGTAAAAGTAAATAGCAAAAGTAAATGGCAAAAATAGCAACTAGTAACCAGCAGGATTTAAAACACTGTAGGCTAGGGAGACGGATGGTTGGGCGCTGCATGGATGAGATATATCATGATTCTAACTTGGGGCACGGCACATGGAAAAGTAATGATCATCTAGGCAAATATCAAACATTAGGCATGTATCTCGTAGGTAGTTGTACGTGCTTGCAATAAGAACTTGCGCAACATCTTTTGTCCTACCATCCCGCTACGAACGGGGCCAAAAGGAACTTATGGAGATTAAGGTGCTCCTGTCAAAGAGCACCGGAACAAAGCAATGAACTCAATGGATACATGTAATCCTCAAACTACGGACCATCCCCTTTGGTGTCCCAAGCTGTCACTTTTGGGATCGCCGGTTCCGAACCGTAATAGGTGCAAACAACTCATAGATAGGATCACGAACACAAATATATTCATGCAAACACATATGGTTCAGATCTGAAATCATGGCACTCGGGCCCTAAGTGTCAAGCATTAAGAATAACAAGTTGAAGCAAAGATGATAAACACCATAGTAGATGATAGGCAACATGCCCCCAACGATCTGACAAACTATTACATGATCTAACTCATCCAATCCCTACCATCCCCTTCGCCTACAGTAGGGGAATTACTCACACATGGAGGGAGAAGTCATGGAGGGATGATGGAGTGGTGATGATGATGACGATGGCGACGATCTCCCCTCTCCGGAGGCCAATTCAGCCTCCAGATTAGCCCTCCCAAAGAAGAACAGAGGGTGGCGGCGGCTCCGCGACGAAAACTGCGAAAAGAACTTCTGATCTAGGGTTTCCGTGTCGCGAGTAAAAATACGAGGCAAAGTAGGGCACCAGGGGGTGTGGGCCCCACCCAGGCGACCCCCCGGCGCGGCCCAGGGGGGGCGCGCCCACAGGGCGCCTGGGCACCCCCTGGCCCCCCTCTGGCCCCTCTTCTGGCTCCTGGTTCCTTCGGGTGCGTGGATTTTCTGTGATTTTTCGTGGATTTTTCTGAGATACCTAAAAATCTGTTTTCCTGCACACAATAAAACCATACAGGCAGCTCTGCTGAAAACAGCGTCAGTCCGGGTTAGTTTAGTTCAAATCATGCAAGAATGAGGTCAAAACAATATCAAAAGTGTTTGGAAAAGTAGATACGTTTGAGACGTATCAACTCCCCCAAGCTTAGCATATTGCTTGTCCTCAAGCAATTCAGTTCAACGAACTGGACGCGACAGAGAAAACTTTGACAAACTCTTTCGCTTCATTATATGTATATAAGCATGTACTACGAAAAGAGTCTAGCAAGTATTGAAACAGTACTATGAGGACAATGCAAGGAGCAATCCTTCTTTCAAGTGACTAGTCACAAATACTTAAAAGTAAACAATATACTACTGAAAATCAAGACAAGATTACATTGCACATAGCTTGAGCATACTAGGGTGGTATCTCGCTAGTCTCCATGAGTGAAGCAAAACATAAATGTAGAAACTCCTCCAGAGTTTTAAAGGAGACTAGAACTAAGAATTTCAGAATAAATCATATCACAAGCATGCAGAAGACAATGTAATACTTTGGGACAATGCACATTACACTCAGAATGACAATTATGCTCTCCTAGTTAGTGCTTTGAAGAAAAAAGGTGGAGACTCTCGAACCGTGGCTTTTGTTGGCAAAGTTGAAAACCCGTGATCGGAAACAAAAACTAAACATGTACCAGAGCTCTTGATTTTTAGAAACAGAGGTAAAAACATTTTTGAGAGGTGCATATTTCGTCAACGAATGCTAGCAGATAACTCAATCACTTCTTGAGCTGGACAAGTCTCGAGGAACGGCTCCCGCATGAGGACGATTTCATCCTCTTAATCTCCTTTGTTTATCACTGCCAAAGTTTTCTGATTTCTCATGAACAAAGCGTGAAGGAGGGTTTGTTTTTTATATTATCTTTTTGAGCCGGGCGCACTCAATGCCAGTTCCTTCTCGTATTATGGGTTTGCACATTATACATGCAATCCAGGGGTGAAACTTGTCCAACTTAAAAAGATCATGAATTAACTACTACTTCCTCATGAGCTAAAGCATAGGCACAAAAAGAGAAATGCTTTTGATTAATTTCGAGATGGCACACGAATGTCTTCGTTAGGAATGGCAGGTGAATACCATGTATAGGAAGGTATGGTGGACTCATATGGCATAACAGGTTTTAAGGGTTTTGGATGCACAAGCAGTCAGTCCGCTTAGTACAGGTGGAGGTTTAGCAAAAGACTGGGAAGGGACCAACTAGAGAGCAATAACGGTCATAATCATGCAGAGCGACAAAGCAACATTGAATCGGGCATGAAAGTGATATAACTATTCTGAAACTCAAAGATCATCAAGGCAAAGCAGACTTTTTAGTCTTAAACATGTGTAAACATGTGCCAAGTCAATCCAAAAATTCTCTAAAGGGAAATACCACCTTAGTATACCATACTATGAACAGTGCAATGCATGTAGATCATTTCAATAACACATTATATACTCTAGTTATTCGAGACTAGCCACAAGGAAAGCATGAACCACTGGACGAGCATTGTAAACATAGCACTATGTCTCTACAAGCTGGTCTCTAAATCATAAGTACAGGCATATGTACAAAAGTAGAAACAAAAAGAGTTCATACCGGTCTTCCTTGCTGCTTCCTTTCAGTCGATCTTCGTCATTACTGCTTGTCACTTGCATGATCGAACGTAGGAAATATAATTAAATGCCATCACGGACTCGAGCTGAACTCTGAAAACAAAGCAAACTAAAGAGAGAAAGGAAATCTTTTTGGATTTTTCAAAGGTTGAATAAAAGCAAAAGAAAGAGAAAATCTTTTTGTTGTTTTTGCAAAGAGAGAAATAAAGAAGAACGGGCAAAAACTTCGAAAAGATCAAAGCGAATAAAACGGATAATACAATGGAAAAGTGAGAGGGGCACGTACTCCCCCAAGCTTAGGCTTTTGGCCTAAGTTGGTAGCAGCTACTGCCCCCAGGAGCCTCCTGCTCCGGGGGTATGGTGGTGAGTCCAAGGGTCATAGAAGGATGCTGGCGCGTACATGATGGGTCTCGAACCCCTCGTTGGATTACCCCAAGTGGAAGGTGTAAGATGCAGTAAGTAGAAGTGTTTTCCCCTAGCAAAGATGCCAAGGATCGAATCCCCAGAGACTCCTAGGTTCAACAGGTAGGTGTCAACTGCTAACGGCGCAATTAGCAATCAACGTGGACCTGCACACAGATACAAATAACTTTGCTCCCAACGAGTACAGAGAGGTTGTCAATCTCTCTGGCCTTGTAGTTCACAAAGGGTTAAAAGCAATATGATAGTAGTGATAGATAGTGTTTTGCAATAGTAAATAAAATAGCGGAAAGTAAAATAGTGTATGTGATCAATGATAGTAATATGGACCGGAGTCACATGATGTTCACTAGTGATGTCTCTCTCCCAAAAGACGATAAAACAGCTATGCGAGGTAACAAATTACAGCTGGGCAATTGACAGGACCACGAACGCAAACCAATGCTGACTACATTGCAAGAAAGCTTGAGGTTCAAAGCATGGGCGGTACGCCAAAGTAAGTAGACTGAAATCCATCTGCATCTACTACTAATCATCCACCTTGAGATATCTATCCAGAACATCTCGCTGGTATTAAGTTGCGAGTCCCACCCATAGTGTAAACTCAATGCAACAGACAACTGCATTAAAAGAACTTTGCGTAAAGTAAACAATCCTTGCACCCGCGGGCACAAGCACCGTTGTTTTCCCCCTTGTGGCAACAGCACATCCCCTAGACTCATGTTTCTGCCACTCAAGCTAGTCATCGAGGGGCATGAACCCACAATCGAGCATAACGTTCCCTCTTGGAGTCACTACCTACTACTTGGCCAAAGCAATAAATAACAACGGAGAACATGCAAGAATTACTTATGAACTAAAATATAAAAGAGGTGAATCAAATATATTACTCAAGACCAATCTGAACATAATCTCATAATCCATCGGATCCCAGCAAACTCAACATAGCAACAACACAAGGATTACATAGGTGCCTCGATCATGTAGGGCAGCTCACGAGGACTAATTAGTGAAGCACAAGAACGGGAGGAGAACATCACATAGCTACTGGTCATGGACTCATGGTCCAAGGGAGACTACTCACGAGTCATCCGGGAGGCGTCCATGGTGGTGGAGAAGCTCCCGGTGGTGATCCTCCCCCCGGCAGGGTGCCGGGAAGAGTTCTCCTGGTGCTCCCGATCTTGGAA
This sequence comes from Secale cereale, assembly GCA_902687465.1. NCBI lineage: Eukaryota > Viridiplantae > Streptophyta > Magnoliopsida > Poales > Poaceae > Secale > Secale cereale. Next base: position 863,348,117 of record LR738715.1, on the reverse strand, counting down.
GCGGCGGCGGCGGCGGAACAGAGATGGGATCGCGAAAAGAAGTCCTGTTTCAAGGGTTATGGGGGACCCTTTAAATATCTGCCAAAGTAGGGCACCGGGGGGCTCTCGGGGTGCCGAGGCGCCCCCCCCCCCCGGCGCGGCCCAGGGGGGCGCGCCCACAGGGCGCCTGGGGCCCCTGTGGCCCCCCAGGCTCCCCTTCGGAAGTAGTGTCGTTCCCGATACGTTGATTTTTTATATATTTTTTCTGGATTTTTCTGGTCAGTTCTCGAAACGTGAAAACCTGAAATACAAAAACAGCCGAAAACAGAAACTGGCACTGGGGTGCACTGGATTAGTAAGTGATAGAGGCGAGGTGTCCCGTCTTTCGATGAGATGATAACTATCGATTTGGTGGAGACGACTTTGACGATCCGACTACAAACGTGCACAACGTTGCGCCTTAGCAATCGCTAAACCAATCTCCAGGGGTTACTGACAATGCCAGAAGCACGATCAGCCTGACCACGAAGGTCTATTCCTGCATGCAATCGAAGAACAAGCAAGAATATGATGAAGCAATCTGAATATTGCAAATATAAATGATGTATTGATAAAGGTGGGGATCCGTAAGCGGTCTTGGTCTGGTCGTTGGACACAAACGAAGTACACGAAGTTGCAATGGCTAACTTTTGACTAAACAAATCCCTAAGAAAAAGCTACTAGATGGATCTACTTATATAGGATCAAGGGGTGGCGGCCAAGGAGGTGGAAGGACGTCCCAAGGCAGCCTAAAACTAACCCTAGGTCGTACAAGGCTCATGGGCCCAAGTGGAGGTGATGTAACACCTTTGGACTTGTAGTTTGACTCGGATTCTGCTGCAGCGTCAGATTGTTTCGTCGAGATCTCAATGCTCCGGACGAATTTGAAGGTGATTCCAATTGGGTTGGAAAGTGTATGAAATCTAGTTTCCAACCAAAAAAGAATCACCCAATTCGGAGTCCGTATGAAGGAGTTCTTGCCGTTTTGAGTCAGGTATGTCTGTGCAGTCCGAATCTGGATGCAGAACGTGAGAGACTTGGACTCTATCTTCTCTAGGCCCAAAAGTGACGTGAGAGAACTTTTTGAACAGCCCCTAAACTTCTCTTTTTCCCTTATCTTCATATGTGAATTGTACAAATGTCCCATGCACCTGGAATTAGACATGACACAAAAGTCTGTGAAGTATTTTTGTTCTGGATAACATAAATAAATTGTTGCATAGTTTGCATTAGAAATCACCTCACAAATATACATGTATGCAATATTTTTGGTCGTATCCAAAGTAGTCATGTCCTCATCATCCTCCCTTTTTTGAAAATAAAGCCGTCCTCGGCGTTGCTTAATCTGAAATGTGGGTAAGAAAATAGACAAGGTGTACATGTTGTATATGTATATGTCATCCATTTTTACTTCCCTTAATTTTCGCACATATGACACATGTATAGTTAATTCAATTGGTTCACTCACAATTGTTTGATCGCATGGCAAAGTCAAATCACGAACATATTCCTCTAAAATAGTTGGTGTGATCCAAGAGTCTGACATTCCTCGGCTAAACTATCTCAAATCGTGCATCCGGGAGGCCTTCCGTATACACCCATACCATGCTCTTAATGTACCCCATGTTGCCATGGCGGACACAACTGTTGCTGGCTACACCATCCCCAAGGATAGCCACATACTTTTAAGTCGGCTTGGACTTGGCCGCAATCCCAAGATCTGGACTGAACCACTGGAGTTTCAGCCTAAGAGGCATTTGAACACCACGAATGTACTTCTCACTGATCCAGGCCTACGTTTCATTTCATTTAGCAGTGGGAGGAGGGGTTGTCCTGGGATTTCACTTGGTTCCTCTATCACAATGATGTTGTTCGCAAGGATGTTGCAGGGATTCACTTGGACAAAGCTTCCCGGCATTCAGAGTATCAGTCTCCAAGAAGGCAATGCGGGTCTTGCACTAGCTGAACCCCTTGTTCTCCAAGCTACACCACGGTTGGCTGAACATCTCTATATATGATCCAAGTAAAAAGATTTAATACGTGTTTTGTCATTTATGTATCAATAAAATGTATCTGGAACTAGTGTGGGCTACATGTTTCTGGCGCTGCGTTCGGTTCTCTTGTAATGTTATGACACTGCATGTGTGTACAAACAAAGAAGCAATCGATGATTGTATCACTATTGTAATGTGTGTACATATCATTATGTAAAACAAAACCTCTGTATTTGCCATTATGGTGTACCGTGCAAATAATCATTGGAATTGCGCAAAAGTTTTATGTTTATGTTGTATACATGCATGGCTGTACAATTGGGTACCCAGCTTTGACCCCGTCTTACCATTATGTCACTCACGCATTAATATGTTCTGTATTGCTAACTTGTTGTTCTATGAACTAAGTTTTTTAATTCTATTAACTAGGGTTCCTTTTGTCGTGAGAAATCTTTTCATCTGAGATATAATGGTTGTATCACCATGCATTTTAGTAGAAATAAACTTATATACATTGATTAACGAGCTGGAAAGGTCCCCGTCACCGAAAAGGCAAAAAACAAAATGCTCATCCTAATCAGGCTCAAGGCCCGGTTCATTTTCCCTTTGAAACAAACAAAATTCTGAAGAACTGGACCATGGTAGATTCTTCTTAATAATCAAGTGAAACATGTTGTCGACGGAGATGGCTTGCTGCTTGAAAATGATGCAAAAATTCTTACTTTGGAAGTAATTTTCTAGTTTTCATATGTTTAGTGAATTATATTTTGCGGGACAGTGTATTGTCATGCTAGTGGTTATTGTTGATAATGCTACGAGTAAGTTCTTGTTGTTTCATTTGTACTGTCAGCTTTTTTCACAGGTTCTTTATTTCAATAATTTCACTCCATGTCATCAGTGCAACAACAAAAACAGAAAGAATTTATTTCTGAATTACACATGCAAAGTTGCTATAGTAATTACACTTTTTGGCATAAACTTCAATTTAATCTAAAGAACAGAATCTTCATTATCCACAGGCATTTATGGAAGAGACTATCTACGTGTTGCATGGATCAGATCATACATCGTACAAGTTGCATTCATGTAATAAACTCTATATCTAGTATTACAAAAGGAAAAAAGGAGCAGTTTTAGGTAGAGTTTCCAAGTTTATATTGTACCAATCTGCTCTTTTTTATTTTAGGTAGCATGATATCCATTGCTTTACTAACTAGGGAATTAAAAAGTGATTCTTCCTAAAGTATTTTCAGTTTTTTCTTAGTTTTCTTAGATTAATGTTGCATTCTGTTGAATTTTATTTTTCTTTTAATCATGAATTTCACATTATTAAAATGTGATAAGTTTTAATTTTTGCTGGAAATTCTAATCTAATTGTTTCTTTTATTGTTTTCTAAACACTTATGGACTTTCGGTTTATGTCTGTCTCTTTCTGTTTAATTTTTTATCCGGCTGACAGTCAGACCTGCAAATCTGTTGGCATGCAATTTTTATCACTTGTTGACTCATTTTATGTGTTTTCAAGAATTTGGTTATTTATATATTTCATTATGCCCGATGATCTGCCATGTTTTCTGCTGACGATCTAGTCGTCGGTGAATTATGAATTCCTGATCCAATTGTGCAGCCATGTTAACAACAAATACAAATAGTATATGTCTCGGGGGAAAGGGCAGGTCTGCGACTAGGACTCGCAGCCACCTTATTTAAGAAATAACTCCAACTGAGTTTTGAGCTAGCTAAGCTAGAGTTTTATTTCTTTTACAACTTCTCTTTACTACTTTCATCAACTTTAAAAATATGCAGATACAATTTTTATAAACCATATGCATATATGTATCTCAAAAGGTACTTTTGAAATATGTAATTTTGTTGATTTGAGAAATATGCTATGATAGAAGTTTGCTGGCTGGTATAGTTGATGGTGGATTTATTAATTCCTGTTCATAGTCTGCAGACGTGGAGAATGGATAGTCATGTACTTCTGCTAGATTTAATTTCCACAATACTCTTTGGGTTCCGATAAGAAAAGTGCTCGTGTTCGATACTAACACAGTCTCCTATGTTAAATTACATGCCATCATGCTATCCCGGAGTAGTTTTGCATAAAGGGCGCTTTTATTGACTCATAATGTGGCATCTAGGAGATACGTATAATGAGTACACACCAGGTCTCTGCATGGTTAAGATGTACATCACGGCGATCGACGTCTTTTGGTCTATACCGATGACCATGTGGTCATTGCTTTTACATGTTCCCTGGTTTAAACAAGTTTGATCCGCTGCGGCAACGAGCTTTGTTCACCATGTGTGGCCGGCGCATGAAGAAGAAGACTTTGGTACCCTCAAGGGTTGGATGTAGTTTTCAATTTTATAAGAGTGTTCTTGTAAGGGTTTGTGCTACTTAATATTGGTGGTCTTTTCAGAAAAGAAAAAGATGCACACGGCCAACACCCGGTTCAAGTAGGCTTATTTTTTTTTCATACTTGATTACTGGTTGTATCGGTGATGTTGCTTTACCAAGAAAGCTGGACGAACCATAGTTTTTGAAAAATACCTATCCCTTTTTAACACCAAATAAAATATAGTACATGCCTCTAGGGGACAGGGCAATCCTGGGACTGGGACTCACAACCAACCTTAGCTTGTCTTCTAGTTGTGACATGTGATTATCACAATCACTAACACGGTGTGTACGAGAAGAGAAGAGAGGAGTCAGGCCGACTCCACCGCGCGACCCTATCATGTCTGGCCCTGTCCGTTTGGGGTAAAACGGACAAAGGAGGCGGCCCAGCGCGCGACGGCCCGGAACCATCTTGTCTGTTTTGTGTCCGGGCCGACCCATTTCAAGCACAAACTTGCGCCGGGTTTGGATCGCTACAGACACCAAACGGACGTGCGCCTCGTTCGTGTCGGGGCCGTGTGGCAGGCGGCCACCTATCTCCCACCCGCCCACATCAATGCGCACGAGCGGGCGGTCCCACCTGTCATCCGCACGTCGAGCGGTCGCCGTCCTTCTTTAAGTGGGAAACGTGGACGGGTCATCGTCCACACTGCCCCACGCCACCCCGCGGCCTCCTCGAAACCCGACAGGCCAAACCCTAGCCCTCCCTTGTCCTCGAGCTCGCCAGCCGGCCAGCCATGGGCTTCTGGAACCGCAAGGGGAAGCACGACCGTGAGGCCGGCTCCTCCTCGGGGCGCCGCCGCGGCTCCGTGAAGACACTACAAGAAATATGTCAACTTGTGACCTTGACTATTGGTCACTAAAAGGTCATTGATTTTCATTTGCGACCTTTTTTGACCAAAAACAGATGGTCAAAAGCTGAGGGTCGTTAATGGAAATTAATGACCTTCTTTGTGAGAAGGTCGTAGAAGGCAACAACCAAAACAAAAGGTCATTAGTTCAATGACCTTCTGTTTTGGTCACTAGCTGTTTGCCGAGGCCACGTCGGATTCGACGTGGCAATCTGACGTGGCAAAATTGCGACCAAATGAAAAGGTCATTGATAAGAATCAGCCCGGTCCAGTTCAGTGTTTTACATGGGCCGAGCCCATTAATTCAGCCTTTCTATATATTTTTTTGCTTGATGTTTCTGGGCCTTTTCTATAATGGGCCTTACCTTTCCGCATAGTTCGTTTCCTTTTTGTTTCTATTTTCTATTTGAGTCGAGGCCTGCTTGTTTCTATTTTATTTGAGTCAAGGCCTGCTTATAATACTTCCCAATTGCTTTTCAACCCAGGTTATTTTGGGCCATGGCATCTTAGTAGTACAAGTATATTTGGGAAGTTGCCACTATCAGGTCCAGTAAGAACATTTTTCTAGAGAATTTAATGTTCAAGTAAAATGTACACAACACATTACAGGAAAATAACACATACAACAACTGATAAAATTTTAGTTTGCTCCTACTACAGCTCACTACAGCGTAGACAGTACATGACACTTCATCCTTGTTTTTTGTTACGAGGCACTAGACGAGTACATCTCACTTAAAATAAACAGTACTGTTCTCGGAAGCAAAATACGCCCCCACACGCCATGGTGCTCCATCTTACTCGATCTGGCCTCAAGGAACTAGCAGCGCTACATGCTCCTTTGGCCCAGAGCTCCTTGCTGCAGAGGATGGCTAAAACTCGGATGCGGAGCTCCCTGTAGATGACATATTGTGTCAATGCTTGTAGCAACAGAAAGAACTCACATACCATAGAACTTGCACAATAATGTATCAAACACCAAACTATATGAAGCAAAAACAAACAAGAGGGGGAGGAGTTTATACCTGATCTTCTTGAGCCTCTCCTCAAGCAAAAGCATCATCCAAGGTAATTGTCTAAACAAGAACAGTCCTTAAGAATCTGGAAATGGACCAACACAGTAGTAGTGAAGCTATGTGGGGATCTTTGTGAAGCAGTTTATCGCTTCTTGGAGACACCAACAATCTTTCCTGTCCTGCCGGTAGTCTTGGTGTGCTAAGCACGAATACGCACGCCCCAGTAGTGACGCAGACCATGATGGTTCCTGGGAAAGAGAGCAAGGTTTCAAGCATAAGTGATCGCTCATACATCTATGCACTAAGGAAAAACGCTACTCCAACAATGAAGTTTTAAGGAATCAACCATCAGGCATCAGCATACATCTATTGGAAACAGAGCATTGATATACAAATCAGCTGGGTCACATACAGGTACACTAGAAGGGTATACATGAATACATTGACAATCATCAATACCAGATTGCAAGACATAACAATTATGTACCTAAGCAAGTTGACAAGGGCATAGGGCATGATATAAAATATGGATACAAGTAATAGACAAACTAGTTCCAACAGATTGACTGAATTGAACTGCTATATAACCAAGTTAGAGCTAGCAGAAGTTGCAGGTAAATAAACATCCATAGAGCTAACAGTAGCAAAAGATGACTTATGTCTCTGCTTGACTAATGAATCAGTACATCTTCAAGCGAAAAATCATAAAGATCACACTACGATGTCCCTAACAACAGTAGAAGCTCAGAGGTGTGACAATATTTCATAATATATAAGCATTGGCTACAACTTTCCGCTTAACATGCAAATAAAAATCAGCCACTTATTTCTTATTTCATGCTTCAATTTTTATTTTTAGTTTTGTTAGGATAATTTGTATGCATAGGTACAGTCCTATACTTGTTTGGAAAGTCAAGATATTCATGTCAACAATTATATAGAGCCAAACAATCATTTAAGCATAGAAGGCACGTCATTCCTATATATAACTAAAGCATATTCAGCAAGCTACCGAAGCCAATAACTATGATTAATTAAGCGGGAAAATAGTCAACATAAGCCTGTATTTCTTCAGGTTGGGCTCATGCACCACAAAACAACTTTAAAAATATAGAACCAATCCAGTAGGGGAAATTGATATGTAGTAGAGTTGCCTTAACTAATATATTGTGCTAGCTAGTGTAATGAGATGGATGCAAACTCATAATCTTTCTTAGGTTAAATAAGAGAAGATCAAAAAAAGAGCAGAGTCGAAGCAGGGGTGGATTGGAAGAAGTATCGCTTTGTTGAAGCGATGCGAGGCTTGGCTTGGGTGACTAGCAGGTCCAATGCTAAAATGTTATTGAACATGAGGAGCAATAGCGACAGCCCCACTGAAGAAACCACAAAAAGTACATTGTTGCGGCATCAGAAAACATGTGAGTAGCGAGCGCAGCATCCTGTAAGTATGAGGAAAACAAAATTGTTACAAAGTTAAGTAAATACGAAAGAGATATGCATCCTTGAGAGGTCAGACAGACAGACACAGAAATAGCCTGGCGTATGTATGCATCTATGTAATGTATAACAAGAAAATAGCAAGGGCGGATGTATCTGTACTTGTGCAATGCAGATGCAGATGTGCAGACTGAATTTTGTTCAAAGTAAATACATACGGACAGATAGACGGTAAATAATACTAGATGTGCAGACTGAATTTTGTTCACATGAATACAACACAGTTCAAGAAATACTCCACCAAAGACAAATCCTACACTAAACTACAGCAAGCTACTACTCCTACAACAACTACTGCAAGAGAGAAGAGATAAGAAGAAGGAACTACTTCTTGCAAGCACTACTCCTTGCAAGTTCTAATTTAACAGCTGCAATCATCAATTTAGTTAATCGAAGATGCTACTCTAACTACTCCATTTTGCAAGATGCTATTGTAACTATCAGTACTCGAATGTGTTGCAAGATGCTACTCTAACCAGATGCTCCAAGTTGATACTCCAAGATACTACAAGCAAGATACTCCAAGATGTACTGCACCAGTACTGGAGTATTTGCGATGTGTTGGTCTCGTATTTGGCAGAGAGCGTAATCAACCTCCCATTTTTAGCTTGGACCTATGCTTATTCACAGCTCTCTCTCGATGTATTTCATACTCCAACAAGATGAGAATTCAGACAAGAATCTGTTCCACATACCCTGTTCATTCGAGCATGTGCTCTCTGCGAAATCGATACAGTACCACATGGACATCCAACCAGCGACAGAGAGGTCGGCCTCAGCACACCGAACCAAATCTGACCGAAACGGACGGGAGCGCCTCCCCACCCCGGTCCTTGGGCATGAGCGGATCCTGCACAGATGCGAACGCACCAAAAAATTCATCACCACCTGAGCTCGGAGCATGAACGAATCGAGGAGCCGGACGCGAGGGCAGTAGGAAGGAGGTGGCAGGAGGGTGGAAGGGAGAGCTTTGGTTGTCTTACCCGGTGGGCGGAGGCGGGCCTGTCGGGGCCGGGGTGGCACCTAAACCAGGAGAGGAAGCAGTCGATGAGGAAGGCATCAAAGAAGACCACTAGCGCCCTCACGAGCACTTCCGCGCACCCACACATTGAGCTCCTTGAAGGAGAGACCTCGACCCGGTGCTTGACGGGCTTGATCTTGGGGGTGCGCTTCCACCGCCGCCCCTTCCCGTGTGCCCGCGCCGCGGCGATGCACCCTCCCTGCCTAGGGTTAATCTGGCAGGAGAGGATGAAAGCCGGAGAGAAGGGAGCATCCGGGAGAGGAAGGGAGGGGGTCGGGGTGGTGATGCAATGACTAAGGGCGCGGGGGAGGCCATGGATGCGGGGCTCGCCGGTGGAGCTGATGGGTCGGGGTGGGCGGCAGATCGATGGGATGTCGACCTACTCGACTCGATCTGAGCTAGGGTAGAGAGATATGGTTAGGGAAGGGAGGGACGAGGTCGGCGGCGATGGGTGAGGAGGACGGCGAGGTCGGCGGTGGTGGGTGAGGAGGACGCCGAGGTCGGCGGTGGGTAGGATCGGCGGGGAGAGGACTGGATCAGGAGGTGGACGAGGAGGAGGTAGCGGCGGCGAGGAGATGGGGGGAGGAGGGTGCGATGGGGGGAGGGGTGTGATGTGAGCTAGGGTTTGGGCTGCGGTGGGGGTATCTTTTTTTTCTGTAGATAGATGAATGGATGGATGGATGTGGGATGATGAGATGGATGGATGGATGGGCGCCATGTCATCGATCCGTGGGAAGAGTCCTGATTGGTTCGGAAAACCAGTGATTTAAAAAAGTATCTAAGTACTAAAAATATATATGAGATTTTGTGAAGTAGCTATCAAAAATATTTTGTAAAAGGGCACCATACAAATTTTCACTAGAGTTAGACCACATTTTATGGATAAGTACCACTTTGTATGCATTTCTGATCTTTCTAGCTATTTTTAATCATTTTCCAAGTGCCAAAATGAGTTTTTTTTTGTGAAGGACCTATCATATATTTGTTGCAAAATTGTACCAAATCAATTTTCTAAAATACAAGGCCATATTTAATGCATAATTAACCAAATGGTTGGGTGTCAAAAGTTTCGGCCCACCTCTGGTGAAAAAGACAAATTCCGGCCGATCCAAATGGAAGCGGGTCAAATTTGAACTGCAGCTCCCTTATAGTTTTCTCTTTATTTGTTCCAAAAATCATTTCTAGGTACATAAGTATCTATTTAATCAGAGAAACACCAAAAAAATTCCAAGATTCAACCACTAGCTAGGAACGGTCATTCCCGCCGTTTTGACCGCATTTTGAAACGGGCATAAAAAATTCAAAAACAAATCAAAAAATTGGAAAACCTTCGCATTGTGTCATTATATGTGCCCAAGTTTCCAGGAAAAATAATAAACTTGTAATACGGAAATTATTTTTAAAAAGTGTTCTCAGAAATGAGCTATCATGCGTGAAAATTCATGTCTTTCAAGCCAAATGATCAATCTTATGGCGACATTCATGGCATAGTTTGTTCAGATGATCTCATATTGTGCACAATGGTGCATCTTGGAATGGCAAACAATGTTGCCTAAGGGAGTTTTCACTTTCTTTGGACGAAAAATTCATTTTCCATTTTTCGAGTGTCCAAAAGGAGGTTTTTTTGTGAAGGACCTCCCAAATAATTGGTGCAAAATTGGACCAAATCATTTTTATAAAATACTAGGGCATATTTAATGCACAATTGACCAAATGGTTGGGTGTAAAAAGTTTTGATCCACCTCTCGTGAAAAAGACAAATTTTGGCCGATTCACTTGGAAGTGGGTCAAATTTGAACTATAGCTGCCTTGTAGTTTGCTCTTTATTTAAAAAAAATCATTTCTATGTACATAAGTATCTATTTAATCATAGAAACACCAAAAAAAAATACCAAGATTCAACCACTAGCTAGGAACGGCCATTCCCGCCGTTTTGACCGCATTTTGAAACGGGCATAAAAAATTCAAAAAAAATCTAAAAATTGGAAAACCTTCGCATTGTGTCATTATATATGACCAAGTTTCCAGGAAAAATAATAAACTTGTAATACGGCAATTTTTTTAAAAAAATGTTCTCAGAAATGAGCTATCATGCGTGAAGATTCATGACTTTCAAGCCAAATGATCAATCCTATGGCCACATTCATGGCATAGTTTGTTCAAATGATCTCATATTGTGTACAAGGGTGCATATTGGAATGGCAAACAATATTGCTTAAGGAAGTTTTCATTTTCTTTGGACGAAAAACTCATTTCCCATTTTTTGAGTGCCCAAAAGGAGGTTTTTTGTGAAGAACCTCCCAAATAATTGTTACAAAATTGGACCAAATCAATTTTCTAAAATACTAGGGCATATTTAATGCATAATTGACAAAATGGTTGGGTGTAAAAAGTTTTGATCCACCTCTCGTGAAAAAGACAAATTTCAGCCGATTCAGTTGGAAGCGGGTCAAATTTGAACTGCAGCTGCCTTGTAGTTTGCTCTTTATTTTTTTTTAAAATCATTTCTAGGTACATAAGTATCTATTTAATCAGAGAAACACCAAAAAATTACCAAGATTCAACCACTAGCTAGGAACGATCATTCCCGCCATTTTGACCGCATTTTGGAACAGGCATAAAAAATTCAAAAAAATCATAAAATTGGAAAACCTTTGCATTGTGTCATTATATATGACAAAGTTAGCAGCAAAAATAATAAACTTGTAATACAGTAATTCTTTTAAAAAAGTGTTCTCGGAAATGAGCTATCATGCGTGAAGATTCATGACTTTCAAGCCAAATGATCAATCCTATGGCCACATTCATGGCATAGTTTGTTCAAATGATCTCATATTGTGCGCGAGGGTGCATCTTGGAATGGCAAACAATATTGCCTAAGGAAGTTTTCATTTTCTTTGGACGAAAAAATCATTTTCCATTTTTCGAGTGCCCAAAAGGAGGATTTTTTTGTGAAGGACCTCCCAAATAATTGTTGCAAAATTGGACCAAATCAATTTTCTAAAATAGTAGGACATATTTAATGCACAATTGACAAAATGGTTGGGTGTAAAAAGTTTTGATCCACCTCTCGTGAAAAAGACAAATTTCCGCCGATTCAGCTGGAAGCGGGTCAAATTTGAACGGAAGCGGGTCAAATTTGAACTGCAGTTGCCTCATAGTTTGCTATTTATTTTTTCCAAAAATCATTTCTAGCTACATAAGTACCTATTCAATGATAAATACATGGTTTGGTGGCGATACGTCGAGGTTTGGGCGGTGGTCGAGGGCCCCAACTCTAGAGCGCGTAAACTCGCATGCCCGCCGCGTGGTCACCGCGTGATTGTGGCGTTGCCATGTGTTCTGGGAGGCCTAAACATGTCTAATGGGTTGGGCACTCCCTAGGTGGGGTGCTAGGAAGAAAATTACAACATAAGATTCTCACGAGGAGACCGATCGATGCTCATACATGAATTAGCAGTCAAGTGTTTGCTTAGCGGTACGGGAAATGCACATGGCTAATGGGCGTGAGTTTTGGTTGAGGATGATCAGTTACTAAGAAGACCGTCTTCACAAATTTTCAGCTCAACAGGAGGAGTCTATGTGGTACTTGCTTTGCAAAGTACCACACCGCACATAAATACGAATGTTGAATCTGGGCTCAAAATAATGAATGGATTGAGCTGGCATTTGGTGGAGGATAGTTATTTGGGCATAGGAAAGCACTGTAGAAAATGGATACCATTTGGACATGCCAAAGTGGTACTTCCTTCACAAAGTGTTTTTTTAAACAGAATAGGAAAATGAATATTTTTGAATTATTTTTGAACTAGGCAAGGAAGGTTTTTTACATATTTGACTAAGATATGACCCAAAGAATTTATGAGATTTTTTGGGGGATTTTGGGAATGACAGAAATATAGGTTGCTTCACAACCTAGGGCAAAAACCGCCACATGGACATTGGCACATAGGCAAAACTGATGAGGTGGCACCTAGTCGTAGCAACCCACCACAATTTACAAGGTTATGACCATCTATATTGGTCATGATCAGCTAGAAATAAGGCAGCAGACTAGTGCTATCTGCTTTATGACCATTTCGTGTAAGGAAATTACGACCTTTCTGACCAAAATGGTCGTTATAGTTTAGGGTTTGAAGCCCCCCAAACAGCTTTTGACCAATTGATCTGAAATAGTCATAGATCTATGACCAATTCTTCCAGGGTCACGCACAGAAGGTCACTAGTTGACATATTTTCTTGTAGTGAGAAAGAGGAGCCCGCGTCACCATCGCCACCACGCCGGGCCCACGCGCCGCCCGCCTTCTCCATCGCGCCCACGTCCGCCGGCGAGCGCGACCGGCATTACATCCGCGCGGATGTGTGCCGCCGTTATTGGGAGACGAGGACGCCGCTCCCCTGGAGCGACGTCCATCTCCCCAATAGCTGGCATCTGTCCGCCGACCGAGTCCCTATCCCGCCAGTCCCGACGAGCGGCCGTGCGCGCGACTTGGAGATGGAGCGCCACCGCCGCCTCCTCCCCGACGACCTCTTCTACGACCCCAGGTACGCCCCCGACTCCGGCCTCTGGGACACATGGTTTCGTGACGAGCACGACACCAGGCGCGCGTCCTTCTTCGCCGGCACGACGACGGGGCCGCGACGGCCACGACAGGAGCGCGCGGCGCCTGCTCCCCTGGAACGCGGGCGTAGGCATGTGCGCAGCGTCACTCCCACGCCGTCGCCCTCCTTGTCTCCGTCGCCACCTCCCCCTCCTCGCATGACAGCGGAGGAAGAGGCCCGTCTCCTGCAGCGTGTCATGGACGACTCCATGACCACGCAGGACGAGCGGCAGTGGGACGGCCTGGAGGAGGCCATGACCCTCTTTGCCGCCGGGGACGTCGCCTTCCCGGAGCTGCAGATGGCGGCCGTCACGGAGGAGGCGATGGAGGAGGACCCGCCGGCCGCGTTCCAGCAGCTGCTGGGCCAGTGGTGGGGCTGGTCCTGCACTGCTCCGGAGATGGCCGCCGGCGTGGGCATGAACTGGTGCGCCACTCCGCCGCGGTCACCGGAGCGGGAGGTGTCGCCACGGGAGAAGGTGGTGCAGGCACCTCCAGCCGTCTAGCCAGCCCCCGTCTACCGCGCACCGCCGGCCCACCTGTGGACGCTGCCGGCCTACGTCGACCTCGTCAGCAACGACGACGACACCGGCGGCTAGTGAAGAAGGCGACGGCCACGGCACCGACGGGCGCGGCAAGAGCGCGCGGGAGGCGTTTTTTATTTTGTTTTTATGTTAATTATGAAACTGGGCCTTTTAAGTGGTCGTGGAGACTGGGCCGTTTTGTGGCCGACACCTATATATGTTTTATGTTTTTTAAATGCGTTTATTTACTTTTTTGTTACTAGCAAAAGAGCTCGTGCGTTGCAACGGGAAAGAAAACATAACACACGCTCTTTACCCAACAACCATCACTCAAGACCGCAATAGGTCCATCCCCTTTATTTTCGCAAGGAATCATATTTGTGTTGCCGCTTATCCTCCTTCTCACCCTCGCCGGCGATGGCCTCGGTGTTCACACAAAACAAAGCAAAAAACGTGTTTAAATATGGTTAATCTTAAGGCGTCTCTCTCTACCTCTCTCTCTCACTCTCACTCTCGCGACGAGAAATCTGTTGTTTTTTCCTGCGACATTTTTCAGAGGTATGCATGTGTAGTTATCGATATTTTCTTTTCCCTATATGGTTATAGTGGGGTGTTTATTTGCAATCCGGATCGCCACCGGTACGAAAGAAAAACGGGTCTTGCGCTATAAATTATAAGTTTGCTTCCAAAACAATATTTTAAAAATATTTAACAGATAAAATTAACATCATATTTGGACTCTACATATTTTTTTAATAAAATTTCATATACAATTTGATAAAATCGAAGTTACGGTTTAAAAGATACGTATAATTTAGAAAATCATTTGTTTGACTTAAATATTTTCCAAAATAATATTTAAAAATGCTTAACAGGTAAAAATAATCTCATATTCATATTCTACATATTTTTCTAATCAAATTTCATATATAACATGTTCAAATCGGAGTTACGGTTTGAAAGATATGGATGATTTAAAAAACATTTATTTGACTTAAATATGATCCGCGGATGAATTACCTTAAAAATCAGGGGGTTTTCGAAAAATATAAAAAACGGTTCGGGCATGACTTAAATCCAGACTGCGGGTTGATTTCAAGAAAATACAGGACTTTTGTGTAAAATATGAAAGAAAAAAACGATTCGTTTTAACATAAAATAGGACTGCGGGTTGAATTTTGTGAAGTAGAGGGACTTTTCTGAAAAATGCCATGACGGACGGGAAGAAACCCAATTTTCTTTATTATTAGGTAAAGATTTCATTCTAGTTTTTATAGTTTTTTATTCACGTCCACCCCAGACACGATTTGGGGTGCGGCCGCGCGGTGGGCGCACGCACAACCCTGCTGACAAAGCCGGACACGGGCGAATCCATCGACGCCCCAAAGGAACAAAATCCGGCCATTTCGGACGTCCGTTTGAGGTCGTGCAGTGGAGTTGGCCTCAAGGCAGCCACAGCCCGCACGATCGGGCCAAACGCGCGGGGTTGAATCGTCATCGGGAGCACGTACCTACGTACTGTACGTCCGAGGTGGTCACATCAGCAGCAGCTGGCATATGTGACGTCAGTCAGTGACGTACATCTGAAAAACGAGAAGTTAATCATGTACCGTGTTAAGTGGCTCTGCGTTCGTGGATGACGATCTAGCTTGCCCACAAGATTTGTCTCTAGGCGATTCGGTGTCCGTCGTACGTACATAACCGGCCATCATCAATTATGTAGGCAATAGTGCTGCAGATTGGACTGGAGAGAAGGCTTGAGTACCTTAACGTGCGATCCAGAACACGATAGTGAAGAGACAGACGATGGCGATGACAGTGCGAACCTGTGCACATTCGAACGGTCGACAAATGAAATTTCACTTGGCTGTTCTGGATGCATTGCACTTGCCAATTTCAAATCGTTAAGAATGAGTTTTTTTTTCCTAGACACCTATTAGCTCTATCTTATGTAGAGGCGGGGAGTTGTTGCTCTCTCTTATGTTTTCTAAATTAACCTCCCCTCCCCAGGCGCTCTGGCTGCGGAAGGGTGGGGGAGGGGGAACCTCGGATCTGGCTGTCCGGTGTGGAAATAGGGTGTGGGCTTGCGTGTAAGGCCGTGTCATGGTCGGTGGAGCAGTCTCGACGCGTATGGAAATAATGAGACTCCCTGTGTGACGCCCTTGTGCGTCAAGAAGCACTGGCTCCGCACAGGGTCCATCCGACTGAGCCGGCCCATTGCATTCAAATAGAAAAACGTAATGCTAGAGCACTGTAGCGGGAAGGTACTGTATGGTTCACTGTAGGGCCATGGTTTTCTGCTCGTCTTTTTAGAATTTTTTCAACATATGAATATATACACGGAAAAAACTTCGAATACACGTTGAACATTTTTTAATATATGTTGAACAATTTTCAAATATGCCTTGAATATTTTGTAATGTACGGTGAACGATTTTTCAATACTCATCGAACACTTGTGTAATGTACATTGAACAATTTCGAATATACATTGAAAATTTTGTGTAATATTTCTTGCTCCACCAAAACGACGCCGCTCTGGGCTTCAGCGCTGAAGGACCAGTGGATGATGGGCTGTTGTTGCTGTGGAGGCAACTGCGGCAGCCATTTTTTCCTCGTGTTTCGTCCGCGTCATGGCAGCGGCTTATGCAGCATCACCGGGGAGCCTCGAGAGTTTGTGCAGGCTTTGGGTGGCTGGCTTGTTTGTTTTCATCCTAGCGAGCAACGACGGGGTGCCATATTTTGGTGCTTCTGTGTCGGCTTGGTCAACGCCAAGGCTCTCAAGTCTCAACTCTTGGACTTCGAATCTGGCGACTACGACTACATCTCTGAGATGTTTGAGAGTGTGTGTTAGACTACAATGCTCGAATCTAGTAGTGGGAAGCTACCGGAGCGGCTGCGATGGCGCACCATCGGCCCATCTAGGAGATTGGAGGAGTGGGGCAGCCTATTGAACTAGTTGTAATATCTTTCTTTTTTTCGATTGTCTTGTACCGTTGATCCGTGGTAGTTGAAACGTCTGTTCAGAAACAGAGAGCATGCCAAGTTGATGCGATGGCACGCAGAGGACCGTAAGAAAGACGGGAAGTTGAGAGCACCCGCTGACGGGTCGCAGTGGAGAAAAATCGAGAGAACGTACTGGGAGGAGTTTGCAGGTGACGCAAGGAACGTATGGTTTGGTTTAAGCGCAGATGGCATTAATCCTTTTGGGGAGCAGAGCAACAATCACAGCACCTGGCCCGTGACTCTATGTATATATAACCTTCCTCCTTGGCTGTGCATGAAGCGGAAGTTCATTATGATGCCAATACTCATCCAAGGCCCTAAGCAACCCGGCAACGACATTGATGTGTACCTAAGGCCATTAGTTGAATAACTTTTACAGCTATGGAATGTACAAGGTGTACGTGCATGGGATGAGGCCAACCAGGAGGAATTTGACCTAAATGTGTTGCTGTTTGTAACCATCAATGATTGGCCTGCTCTCAGTAACCTTTCAGGACAAACAAACAAGGGATACCACGCATGCACGCACTGTTTAGATGACACCCAAAGTATATACCTGGACAGATGCAGGAAGAATGTGTACCTGGGGCATCATCGATTTCTTCCGACCAATCATCAATGTCGAAAGAAAGGCAAGCAGTTCAAAGGCGAGGCAGATCACCGGAAGAAGCCCGCCATGCGTACCGGTGATCACGTACTTGCTATGGTAAATGATTTACATGTAATCTTTGGAAAGGGTCCCGACGGACTATCTGTTCCGAATGACGATGAGGGACGCACACCCATGTGGAAGAAGAAATCTATATTTTGGGACCTACCCTACTGGAAAGACCTAGAGGTCCGCTCTTCAATCGACGTGATGCACGTGACGAAGAACCTTTGCGTGAACCTGCTAGGCTTCTTGGGCGTGTATGGGAAGACAAAAGATACACCGGAGGCACGGGAGGACCTGCAACGTTTGCACGAAAAAGACAGCCTGCCTCCAAAGTAGTATGAAGGTCCTGCCAGCTACGCTCTTACCAAAGAAGAGAAGGAAATCTTCTTTGCATGCCTGCTCAGTATAAAGGTCCCATCTGGCTTCTCGTCGAATATAAAAGAGATAATAAATATGGCAAAGAAAAAGTTTCAGAACCCAAAGTCTCATGACTACCACGTTATTATGATGCAACTGCTTCCGGTTGCACTGAGGGGGCTTCTACCGGAAAACGTCCGATTAGCCATTGTGAAGCTATGTGCATTCCTCAATGCAATCTCTCAGAAGGTGATCGATCCAGAAATCATACCAAGGCTAAGGAGTGATGTGGCGCAATGTCTTGTCAGTTTCGAGATGGTGTTCCCACCATCCTTCTTCAATATCATGGCACACGTCCTAGTTCATCTAGTCGACGAGATTGTCATTCTAGGCTCCGTATTTCTACACAATATGTTCCCCTTTGAGAAGTTCATGAGTGTCCTAAAGAAATATGTCTGTAACCGCGCTAGGCCAGAAGGAAGCATCTCCATGGGCCATCAAACAGAGGATGTCATTGGGTTTTGTGTTGACTTCATTGCTGGCCTTAAGAAGATTGGTCTCCCTAAATCGTGGTATGAGGAGAGACTAACTAGGAAAGGCACGCTTGGAGGGGAGTCAATAATATGCAGGGACGGGCATTCTTGGTCTAAAGCACACTACAAAGTTCTACAGAACTCTACCCTAGTGACCCCATATGTCGATGAACACAAGAACAGTCTGTGCTCCAAACACCCGGAGCGGTGTGACGACTGGATTACATGTGAACACATCAAGACTTTCGGCAGTTGGTTGGAAACACATCTCAGAGGTGACAACACTGTTTGTGATGAGCTGTACTCGTTGTCCAGTGGACCATTTTCGACTGTATTGACTTTACAAAGGATACGAGATAAATGAGAATACATTTTACACGATCGCCCAAGATAAAAAGAGCACCGTCCGCTTTGATGCAGCAACAAATAAGGGAAAGGACACATATTATGGTTACATAGTGGACATATGGGAACTTGACTACGAACATGATTTTAAGATCCCTTTGTTTAAGTGCAAATGGGTCAATCTGTCAGGAGGCGGGGTACAGGTAGACCCAGATTACGGAATGACAACAGTGGATCTAAACAATCTTGGGTACACAGACGAACCGTTCGTCCTAGCTAATGATGTGGCGCAGGTTTTCTATGTGAAGGACATGTCTACAAGAACCAGAAAAAGAAAAGATATGGAAGCGAACACATCAAACGATGAACCAAAGCGCCACATAGTTCTTTCAGGAAAAAGAGACATCGTGGGAGTGGAGGACAAGACAGACATTTCCGAAGATTATGAAAAGTTTTATGAAATTCCCCCCTTCAAAGTCAAGGCTGACCCAAGCACCCTGATAAACGATGAAGATTATCCATGGTTACGGCGCAATAAGCAAAGGACACAAGCGAAGAAAAAGTGAAGACTTTTTCTCCACAACTATTATGATGATGCCTTTAATCTAGAATATCACTTTGTAATTGTGCATTTTGAACACAGAAGTAGTCTGTAGTTCAAATAAGTTAAAAATTTAAAGTACCTTTGTAACAGATGAGTTTTGGTCTGAAACCATGTTACCTCGAAACAGATAGTACGTTTTTTATTAGTGAAACTAGAATTATATAAAATTTATGCAACTAAAATTATCAAAGTATTTTCTGCTCTAAAAGCAAATATAATTTTCATAAAATAAATAAAAAAGCAAAAATAAAATAAAATAATTAAGTAGAATAAAAATAAAATAAATAAGTAGAAACAAAATAAACTTTAATAAAGTTAAATAAATAAACTTTAAGAAAATAAGTAAAAATAACAACATTAAGTATTTAAAATAAATAAAAATAGCAACATTAAGTATTTAAAATAAATAAAAATAGCAACAGTAAGTATTTTGTTGAAAGTAGAAACAAAACTAAAAAATAAAGCAACAAAGAAAAAAAATAAAAATAATGCCACCTATTGGGCCAACACGGCCTGAATACGACTAGAAACCCAACAATGGGCCAGGATTCAGGCCCGTAGAAAGCCCAGCAAGCCCACAGGCATAGCAGTGTCAGTTTAGGCCCATAGGCCTGCAGCTCAGAGGAGTTCGAGATGGAGGAGGCAGCGGGGCTTATAAACATGTGTTGGGTGCTCTCAGCTAGCGAGGTGGGACTAAATTCCCACCACCACGCCGCTGTGCACAGGCTATTGGTCCCGGTTGGTGGCTCGAACCGGGACCAATACTAGCCTTTGGTCCCAGTTCGTGGCATCAACCGGGACCAATGCCCCCCTTTTAGTCCCGGTTGGTGCCACCAACCGGGACCAAAGGTCTCTTTTGGTCCCGGTTTGTGGCACCAACCGGGACTAAAGGGGGGCTTTGGTCCCGGTTGGTGCCACGAACCGGGACCAAAGCTCCGTCTATATAAGCTGGCACTTAGGAAATTTCAGTTATCTTCTTCCCCCCGTCCCGACGACGCCGCCAAGCTGCCCCTCTGCCTTGCCGTCACCGTCGTCGCCCTGCTTCCGACGCCATCCCGCGCCGCCCCGATGCCGTCCCGCGCCGCCCCGACGCCGTCACCGCCCCGCGTCGCCCCGAACCCGACGTCGCTGCCCCGCGCCGATCCCTGCTGGCTCCGACCTCTGTGAGCCTCACCGCGTCGTTCTGAAGGAAATATGCCCTAGAGGCAATAATAAAGATGTTATTTGTATTTCCTTATATCATGATAAATGTCTTTTATTCATGCTAGAATTGTATTAACCGGAAACTTAGTACATGTGTGAATACATTGAGAAAACAGTATGTCCCTAGTATGCCTCTACTAGACTAGCTCATTGATCAAAGATGGTTATGTTTCCTAGCCATAGACATGAGTTGTCCTTTGATCAACGGGATCACATCATTAGGAGAATGATGTGATGGACAAGACCCATCCGTTAGCTTAGCACTATGATCGTTTAGTTTTACTGCTATTGCTTTCTTCATAACTTATACATGTTCCTATGACTATGAGATTATGCAACTCCCGAATACCAGAGGAACACCTTGTGTGCTATCAAACGTCACAACGTAACTGGGTGATTATAAAGATGATCTACAGGTGTCTCCGAAGGTGTTCGTGGTGTTGGCATAGATCAAGAGTAGGATTTGTCACTCCGAGTGTCGGGGAGGTATCTCTAGGCCCTCTCGGTAATGCACATCATAATAAGCCTTGCAAGCAAATGACTAATGAGTTAGTCACGAGATGATGTATTACAGAACGAGTAAAGAGACTTGCCGGTAACGAGATTGAACTAGGTATTGAGATACCGACGATTGAATCTCGGGCAAGTAACATACCGATGACAAAGGGAGCAACCTATGTTGTTATGCGGTTCGACCGATAAAGATCTTCGTAGAATATGTAGGAGCCAATATGGGCATCCAGGTTCCGCTATTGGTTATTGTCCGGAGAGATGTCTCGGTCATGTCTACATAGTTCTCGAACCCGTAGGGTCCGCACGGTTAAACGTTCGTTGACGATATAGTATTTAATGAGTTATGTATGTTGGTGACCGAATGTTATTCGGAGTCCCGGATGTGATCACGGACATGACGAGGAACTCCGGAATGGTCCGGAGATAAAGATTAATATATGAGATAATAGTTTTTGACCTCCGGAAGGGTTCCGGAATTCACCGGAAGGGGTTCCGGATGTTTCCCGAAATGTTTGGGTACGAGAACACTTTATTTGGGCCAAAAAGGAAAGCGCACAAGGTTTTTGGAAGGTGCAAAAGGAAGTTTTGCGGGGTCCAGAGGCCAGACTCCAGGGTCCCTGGCGCCTGGGTCCAGATGCCGGGAACCCTAGCGTCTGGCCCTGGAGTCCGAGAAGGACTCTTGTCTTTCGGGTGAAACCGACTTTGTGAAGGCTTTTACTCCAAGTTTCGACCCCAAGGCTCAACATTTAAATAGAGGGGTAGGGCTAGCACCCAAGACACATCAAGATACACCAAGGCGTGTGCCGACTACCCCGACCCTCTAGTTTATCCTCCGTCTAGTTTCTGTAGTGCTTGGCAAAGCCCTGCAGAGATTGTTCTTCATCAACAACCGTCACCACGTCGTCGTGCTGCCGGAACTCATCTATTACTTCGCCCATCTTGCTGGATCAAGAAGGCGAGGACGTCATCGAGCTGAACGTGTGCTGAACGCGGAGGTGCCGTACGTTCGGTACTAGATCGGGACGGATCGTGAAGGTGCATGACTACATCAACCGCGTTGATAAACGCTTTCGCTTTCGGTCTACGAGGGTACGTAGACACACTCTCCCCTCTCGTTGCTATACATCTAGTAGATAGATCTTGCGTGATCATAGGGAAATTTTGAAATACTACGTTCCCAAACAGTAGCATCATGAGCCAGGTCTATGCGTAGATGATATTAACGAGTAGAACACAAGTGAGTTGTGGACGATACTAGTCATACTGCTTACCAGCATGTCATACTTTGCTTCGGCGGTATTGTGAGATGAAGCGGCCCGGACCGACATTGCGCGTATGCTTACGTGAGACTGGTTTCACTGTTATGAGAACTCGTTGCTTAAAGGTGACTGGCGGGTGTCTGTCTCTCTCACTTTAGCTGAATCGAGTATGCCTACGCCCGGTCCTTGTGAAGGTTAAAACAACACATACTTGATGAAACATCGTTGTGGTTTTGTATGCATAGGTAAGAATGGTTCTTGCTAAGCCCGTAGCAGCCACATAAAACTTGCAACAACAAAGTAGATGACGTCTAACTTGTTTTTTGTAGGGCATGTTGTGATGTGATATGGTCAAGACATGATGAGTGATACGGTTTTGTATGAGATGAACATGTTTTGTAAAGTTATCGGCAACCGGCAGGAGCCATATGGTTGTCGCTTTATTGTATGAAATGCAATCGCCATGTAATTGCTTTACTTTATCACTAAGAGGTAGCGATAGTCGTAGAAGCAATAGTTGGCGAGACGACAATGATGCTACGATGGAGATCAAGGTGTCGCGCCGGTGACGAAGGTGATCATGACGGTGCTTTCAAGATGGAGATCGAAAGCACAAGATAATGATGGCCATATCATGTCACATATTTTGATTGCATGTGATGTTTATCTTATTATGCTTCTTATTTTGCTTAGAACGACGATAGCATTATAAGATGATCCCTTACAAAATTTCAAGGTATAAGTGTTCTCCCTGAGTATGCACCGTTGCGAAAGTTCGTCATGCCGAGACACCACGTGATGATCGGGTGTGATAAGCTCTACGTTCAAATACAATGGGTGTAAGCCAGTTTTGCACACGCAGAATACTCGGGTTAAACTTGACGAGCCTAGCATATGCAGATATGGCCTCGGAACACTGGAGACCGAAAGGTCGAGCGTGAATCATATAGTAGATATGATCAACATAAGATGTTCACCATTGAAACTACTCCATCTCACGTTATGATCGGACATGGTTTAGTTTATTTGGATCACGTGATCATTTAGATGACCGTAGTGAAGTCTATCTAAGTGGGAGTTCTTTAAGTAATATGATTAAATTGAACTTTAATTTATCATGAACTTAGTCCTGATAGTTTTTGCATATCTATGTTGTTGTAGATCAATGGCCCGTGCTACCGTTCCTTTGAATTTCAATGCATTCCTAGAGAAAGCTAAGTTGAAAGATGATGGTAGCAATTACACAGACTGGGTCCGTAACTTGAGGATTATCCTCATTGCTGCACAGAAGAATTATGTCCTTGAAGCATCGCTAGGTGACAAGCCCCCTCCCGCTAATGTAGACGCTTTGAACGTCGGACAGACGCGGTCTGATGACTACATGATAGTTCAGTGTGCCATGCTCTACGGCTTAGAACCTAGACTTCAACGACGTTTTGAACGTCATGGACCATATGAGATGTTCCAGGAGTTGAAGTTAATATTTCAAGCGAATACCCGGATTGATAAATATGAGATTTCCAATAAGTTCTATAGCTGCAAGATGGAGGAGAATAGTTCTATCAGTGAACACTTGCTCAGAATGTCTGGGTACTACAATCATATGACTCAACTTGGTTGCAAAGTTGACGAGGATAGTGTTATTGATAGAGTTCTTCAATCACTGCCACCAAGCTATAAAGGCTTCGTGATGAACTATAATATGCAAGGGATGCAAAAGACAATTCCCGAGCTCTTCGCTATGCTCAAGGCTGCGGAGGTAGAAATCAAAAAGGAGCATCAAGTGTTGATGGTTAACAAGACCACTAGTTTCAAGAAAAAGGGCAAGGGAAAGAAGGGGAACTTCAAGAAGAATAGCAAGACAGTTGCTACTCCCGCGAAGAAACCCAAGTCTGGAGCCAAGCCTGAAACTGAGTGCTTCTACTACAAAGGGACTGGACACTGGAAGCGGAACTGCCCCAAGTATTTGGCGGATAAGAACGATGGCAAGGTGAACAAAGGTATATGTGATATACATGTTATTGATATGTACCTTACTAATGCTCGTAGTAGTACCTGGGTATTTGATACCGGATCGGTTGCTAATATTTGTAACTCGAAACAGGGACTACGGATTAAACGAAGATTAGCTAAGGACGAGGTGACGATGCGCGTGGGAAATGGTTCCAAAGTCGATGTGATCGCCGTCGGCACGCTACCTCTACATCTACCTTCGGGATTAGTTTTAGACCTGAATAATTGTTATTTGGTGCCAGCGTTAAGCATGAACATTATATCTGGATCTTGTTTGTTGCGAGACGGTTATTCATTTAAATCATAGAATAAAGGTTGTTCTATTTTTATGAATAATATCTTTTATGGTCATGCACCCTTGAAGAGTGGTCTATTCTTATTGGATCTCGATTGTAGTGATACACATATTCATAATATTGAAGCCAAAAGATGCAAGGTTAATAATGATAGTGCAACTTATTTGTGGCACTACCATTTAGGTCATATTGGTGTAAAGCGCGTGAAGAAACTCCATAGTGATGGACTTTTGGAATCACTTGATTATGAATCACTTGGTTCTTGTGAACCATGCCTCATGGGCAAGATGACTAAAACTCCGTTCTCCGGAACAATGGAGCGAGCAACAGATTTGTTGGAGATCATACATACAGATGTATGTGGACCAATGAGTGATGAAGCTCGCGGCGGGTATCGTTATTTTCTGACCTTCACTGATGATTTGAGCAAATATGGGTATATCTACTTAATGAAACACAAGTCTGAAACATTTGAAAAGTTCAAAGAATTTCAGAGTGAAGTAGAGAATCATCGTAACAAGAAAATAAAGTTTCTACGATCTGATCGTAGAGGTGAATATTTGAGTTACGAGTTTGGTCTTCATTTGAAACAATGTGGAATAGTTTCACAACTCACGCAACCCGGAACACCACAGCGTAATGGTGAGTCCGAACGTTGTAACCGTACTTTATTGGATATGGTGCGGTCTATGATGTCTCTTACCGATTTACCACTATCGTTTTGGGGTTATGCTTTAGAGACAGCTGCATTCACGTTAAATAGGGCACCATCTAAATCCGTTGAGACGATGCCTTATGAACTATGGTTTGGCAAGAAACCAAAGTTGTCATTTCTTAAAGTTTGGGGTTGCGATGCTTATGTGAAAAAGCTTCAACCTGATAAGCTCGAACCCAAGTCGGAGAAATGTGTCTTCATAGGATACCCAAAGGAGATAGTTGGGTACACCTTCTATCACAGATCCGAAGGCAAGATATTCGTTGCTAAGAATGGATCCTTTCTAGAGAAGGAGTTTCTCTCGAAAGAAGTGAGTGGGAGGAAAGTAGAACTTGATGAAGTAATTGTACCTTCTCCCGAATTGGAAAGTAGTACATCACAGAAACTAGTTCCAGTGATTTCTACACCAATTAGTGAGGAAGCTAATGATGATGATCATGAAACTTCAGATCAAGTTTCTGCTGAACTTCGTAGATCAACAAGAGTTCGTTCCGCACCAGAGTGGTACGGCAACCCAGTTCTGGAAGTCATGTTACTAGACTACGATGAACCTACGAACTATGAGGAAGCGATGATGAGCCCAGATTCCGCGAAATGGCTTGAGGCCATGAAATCTGAGATGGAATCCATGTATGAGAACAAAGTGTGGACTTTGGTTGACTTGCCCAATGATCGGCAAGCCATCAAAAATAAATGGATCTTCAAGAGGAAGACCGACGGAGACGGTAATATTATTGTTCAGAAAGCTCGACTTGTTGCGAAAGGGTTTCGACAAGTTCAAGGAGTTGACTACGATGAGACTTTCTCACCCATAGCGATGCTTAAGTCTGTCGGAATCATGTTAGCAATTGCTGCATTTTATGATTATGAAATCTGGCAAATGGATGTCAAAACTGCGTTCCTGAATGGATATCTCAAAGAAGAGTTGTATATGATGCAACCAGAAGGTTTTGTCGATCCTAAAGGTGCTAACAAAGTGTGCAAGCTCCAGCGATCCATCTACGGACTGGTGCAAGCATCTCGGAGTTGGAATATACACTTTGATGAGGTGATCAAAGCATATGGTTTTATACACACTTTTGGAGAAGGTTGTATTTACAGGAAAGTGAGTGGGAGCTCTGTAGCATTTCTGATATTATATGTGGATGACATATTGTTGATTGGAAATGATATAGAATTTCTGGATAGCATAAAAGGATACTTGAATAAGAATTTTTTAATGAAAGACCTCGGTGAAGCTGCTTACATATTAGGCATCAAGATCTATAGAGATAGATCAAGACACTTAATTGGACTTTCACAAAGCACATACCTTGATAAAGTTTTGAAGAAGTTCAAAATGGATCAGTCAAAGAAAGGGTTCTTGCATGTGTTACAAGGTGTGAAGTTGAGTAAGACTCAATGCCCGACCACTGCAGAAGATAGAGAGAAAATGAAAGTCATTCCCTATGCCTTAGCCATAGGATCTATCATGTATGCAATGCTGTGTACCAGACCTAATGTGTGCCTTGCTATAAGTCTAGCAGGGAGGTACCAAAGTAATCCAGGAGTTGATCACTGGACAGCGGTCAAGAACATCCTAAAATACCTGAAAAGGACAAAGGATATGTTTCTCGTGGATGGAGGAGACAAAGAGCTTGTCGTAAACGGTTACGTCGATTCTAGCTTTGACACTGATCCGGATGACTCGAAGTCACAAACCGGATATGTATTTTTACTGAACAGTGGAGCTGTCAGTTGGTGCAGTTCCAAACAAAGCGTCGTGGTGGGATCTAAGTGAGAAGCGGAATACATAGCTGCTTCGGAAGCAACAAGTGAAGGAGTCTGGATGAAGGAGTTCATATCCGATCTAGGTGTAATACCTAGTGCATCGGGTCCAATGAAAATCTTTTGTGACAACACTGGAGCTATAGCCTTGGCGAAGGAATCCAGGTTTCACAAGAGAACAAAGCACATCAAAAGACGCTTCAATTCCATCCGCGATCTAGTCAAGGAGGGAGACATAGAGATTTGCAAGATACATACGGATATGAATGTTGCAGGCCCGTTGACTAAGCCTCTTCCACGGGCAAAACATGATCAGCACCAAGACTCCATGGGTGTTAAGGTCATTACTTTGTAATCTAGATTATTGACTCTAGTTCAAGTGGGAGACTGAAGGAAATATGCCCTAGAGGCAATAATTAAGATGCTATTTGTATTTCCTTATATCATGATAAATGTCTTTTATTCATGCTAGAATTGTATTAACCGGAAACTTAGTACATGTGTGAATACATAGACAAAACAGTATGTCCCTAGTATGCCTCTACTAGACTAGCTCATTTATCAAAGATGGTTATGTTTCCTAGCCATAGACATGAGTTGTCATTTGATCAACGGGATCACATCATTAGGAGAATGATGTGATGAACAAGACCCATCCGTTAGCTTAGCACTATGATCGTTTAGTTTTACTGCTATTGCTTTCTTCATAACTTATACATATGTTCCTATGACTATGAGATTATGCAACTCCCGAATACCAGAGGAACACCTTGTGTTCTATCAAATGTCACAACGTAACTGGGTGATTATAAAGTGCTCTACAGGTGTCTCCGAAGGTGTTCGTGGTGTTGGCATAGATCAAGAGTAGGATTTGTCACTCCGAGTGTCGGGGAGGTATCTCTGGGCCCTCTCGGTAATGCACATCATAATAAGCCTTGCAAGCAAATGACTAATGAGTTAGTCATGAGATGATGTATTACGGAACGAGTAAAGAGACTTGAAGGTAACGAGATTGAACTGAAGGAAATATGCCCTAGAGGCAATAATAAAGTTGTTATTTATATTTCCTTATATCATGATAAATGTTTATTATTCATGCTAGAATTGTATTAACCGGAAACTTAGTACATGTGTGAATACATAGACAAAACAGAGTGTCCCTAGTATGCCTCTACTAGACTAGCTCATTGATCAAAGATGGTTATGTTTCCTAACCATAGACATGAGTTGTCATTTGATCAACGGGATCACATCATTAGGAGAATGATGTGATGGACAAGACCCATCCGTTAGCATAGCACTATGATCATTTAGTTTTACTCCTATTGCTTTCTTCATGACTTATACATGTTCCTATGACTATGAGATTATGCAACTCCCCAATACCGTAGGAACACCTTGTGTGCTATCAAACGTCACAACGTAACTGGGTGATCATAAAGATGCTCTACAGGTGTCTCCGAAAGTATTCGTGGTGTTGGCATAGATCAAGATTAGGATTTGTCACTCCGAGTGTCGGAGAGGTATCTCTGGGCCCTCTCGGTAACACACATCACAATAAGCCTTGCAAGCAAAAGACTAATGAGTTAGTCACGAGATGATTTGTTATGGAACGAGTAAAGAGACTTGCCGGTAATGAGATTGAACTAGGTATAGAGATACCGACGATCGAATCTCGGACAAGTAACATACCGATGACAAAAGGAACAACGTATGTTGTTATGCGGTTTTGACCGATAAAAGATCTTCGTAGAATATGTAGGAGCCAATATGAACATCCAGGTTCCGCTATTGGTTATTGACCAGAGATGAGTCTCGGTCATGTCTACATAGTTCTCGAACCCGTAGGGTCCGCACGCTTAACGTTTGATGACGATCGGTATTATGAGTTTATGAGGTTTGATGTACCGAAGGTAGTTCGGAGTCCCGGATGAGATCACAGACATGACGAGGAGTCTCAGAATGTCCGAGACATAAAGATTGATATATTGGACGACTATATTCGGACACCAGAAGTGTTCCGGAAAAGTTTCGGATTTAACGGGATTGCCGGAGGGGGTTACCGGAACCCCCTACGAGGGGGGATGGTCCATAGTGGGCCTTATGGAAAAGAGAGAGGCAGCCCATAGGGGCTGGCCGGCGCCCCACCTAGGGTTCCTAGTTGGACTAGGATTGGGGGGCGCCACCTCTCCTTCTTTTCGTTTCCCTCTCTTCCTTCTTTGGTAGTTCCTACTAGGAATAGGATTGCAATCCTATTCCTAGTAGGATTGCACCCCTAGCCGCACCATAGAAGGGCCGGCCGGCCTCCCCCCTTGCTCCTTTATATATGGGGGCAGGGGGGCACCCAAACACACACAAGTTGAATTGTTTTAGCCGTGTGCGGTGCCCCCCTCCACAGAAACACACCTCGGTCATACCGTTGCAGTGCTTAGGCGAAGCCCTGCGCCGGTGAATACATCATATCCGTCACCACGCCGTCGTGCTGACGAAACTCTCCCGTGAAGCTCAACTGGATCAAGAGCTCGTGGGACGTCATCAAGCTGAACGTGTGCTGAACGCGGAGGTGCCGTACGTTCGGTGCTTCATCGGTTGGATCGCGAAGAAGTTCGACAACATCAACCGCGTCACTTGACGCTTCCGCTCCCGGTCTACGAGGGTACGTAGACACACTCTCCCCTCTCGTTGCTATGCATCTAGTAGATAGATCTTGCGTGATCGTAGGAAAATTATAAAATACTACGTTCCCCAACAGTGGCATCATGAGCCAGGTTTATGCGTAGATGATATGCACGAGTAGAACACAATGAGTTGTGGGCGATACTAGTCATACTGCTTACCAGCATGTCATACTTTGCTTCGGCGTATTGTGAGATGAAGTGGCCCGGACCGACATTACGCGTACGCTTACGCGAGACTGGTTTCACCGTTACGAGCACTCGTTGCTTAAAGGTGACTGGCGGGTGTCTGTCTCTCTCACTTTAGCTGAATCAAGTGTGGCTACGCCCGGTCCTTGTGAAGGTTAAAACAGCACATACTTGACGAAACATCGTTGTGGTTTTGTATGCGTAGGTAAGAACGGTTCTTGCTAAGCCCGTAGCAGCCA
Source organism: Secale cereale (assembly GCA_902687465.1). Taxonomy (NCBI): domain Eukaryota; kingdom Viridiplantae; phylum Streptophyta; class Magnoliopsida; order Poales; family Poaceae; genus Secale; species Secale cereale. The sequence goes on along the minus strand of LR738715.1, from coordinate 863,317,825 downwards.
CGTAAAACTTGCAACAACAAAGTAGAGGACGTCTAACTTGTTTTTGCAGGGCATGTTGTGATGTGATATGGTCAAGACATGATGAGTTATACGGTTTTGTATGAGATGATCATGTTTTGTAATGTTACCGGCAACTGGCAGGAGCCATATGGTTGTCGCTTTATTGTATGAAATGCAATCGCCATGTAATTGCTTTACTTTATCACTAAGCGGTATCGATAGTCGTAGAAGCAATAGTTGGCGAGACGACAACGATGCTACGATGGAGATCAAGGTGTCGCGCCGGTGACGAAGGTGATCATGAAGGTGCTTTGGAGATGGAGATCAAAAGCACAAGATGATGATGGCCATATCATGTCACATATTTTTAATTGCATGTGATGTTTATCTTATTATGCTTCTTATTTTGCTTAGAACGGCGGTAGCATTATAAGATGATCCCTTACTAAATTTCAAGGTATAAGTGTTCTCCCTGAGTATGCACCGTTGCGAAAGTTCGTCGTGCCGAGACACCACGTGATGATCGGGTGTGATAAGCTCTACGTTCAAATACAACGGGTGTAAGCCAGTTTTGCACACGCAGAATACTCGGGTTAAACTTGACGAGCCTACCATATGCAGATATGGCCTCGGAACACTGGAGACCGAAAGGTCGAGCGTGAATCATATAGTAGATATGATCAACATAAGATGTTCACCATTGAAACTACTCCATCTCACGTGATGATCGGACATGGTTTAGTTGATTTGGATCACGTGATCATTTAGATGACCGGAGGGATGTCTATCTAAGTGGGAGTTCTTAAGTAATATGATTAATTGAACTTTAACTTATCATGAACTTAGTCCTGGTAGTATTAGCATATCTATGTTGTAGATCAATAGCTCGCGATGTTGCTCCATGTTTATTTTTTATATGTTCCTAGAGAAAACCAAGTTGAAAGATGTTAGTAGCAATGATGCGGAATTGTTCCGTGATCTGAGGATTATCCTCATTGCTGCACAGAAGAATTATGTCCTTGATGCACCGCTAGGTGACAGACCTATTGCAGGAGCAGATGTAGACGTTATGAACGTTTAGACAAAAGCTCGATATGATGACTACTTGATAGTTTAGTGCACCATACTTTACGGCTTATAACCGGGACTTCAAAAACGTTTTGAAACGCCATGGAGCATATGAGATGTTCCAAGAGTTGAAATTAGTATTTCATACTCATGCCCGTGTCAAGAGGTATAAGACCTCTGACGGTACTTTGCCTACAAGATGGAGGAGAATAGCTCAACCAGTGAGCATGTGCTCAGATTGTCTGGGTAATACAATTGCTTGAATCAAGTGGAAGTTAATCTTCCAGATAAGATAGTAATTGACAAAGTTCTCTAGACACTATCACCAAGTTAGTAGAACTTCGTGATGAACTATAATATGCAAGGGATGACGAAAGTAATTCCCGAGCTCTTCACGATGCTGAAATCGGCGAAGGTAGAAATCAAGAAAGAGCATCAAGTGTTGATGGTTAACCAGACCACTTGTTTCAAGTAAAGGGCAAAGGGATAGAAGGGGAACTTCAAAAGGAATGACAAGCAAGTTGTCACTCCCGTGAAGAAACCCAAAGCTAAACTCAAGCCTGAAACTAAGTGTTTCTACTGCAAAGGAAATGGTCACTAGAAGTGGAACTGCCCTAGATATTTGGCGGATAAGAAGGATGGCAAAGTGAACAAAGGTATATTTGATATACAGATTATTGATGTGTATTTTACTAGTGTTCATAGCAACCCCTCGGTATTTGATATTGGTTCAGTTGCTAAAGAGTAGTAACTCGAAATGGGAGTTGCATAATGAACAGAAACTAGTTAAAGGATGAAGTGACGATGTGTATTGGAAATAGTTCCAAGATTGATATGATCATCATCGCACACTCCCTATACTTTCGGGATTAGTATTGAACCTAAATAAGTGTTATTTGGTATTTGTGTTGAGCATGAATATGATTTGATCATGTTTATTGCAACACGGTTATTCATGTAAGTTAGAGAATAATTGTTGTTCTGTTTACATGAATAAAACCTTCTATGGTCATACACCCAATGAAAATGGTTTGTTGGATCTCGATCGTGTGATACACATATTCATAATATTGAAGCCAAAAGATGCAAGGTTAATAATGATAGTGCAACTTATATGTGGCACTGCCATTTAGGTCATATTGGTGTAAAGCGCATGAAGAAACTCCATAGTGATGGACTTTTTTGAATCACTTGATTATGAATCACTTGGTGCTTGCGAACCATGCCTCATGGGCAAGATGACTAAAACTCCGTTCTCCGGAACCGTGGAGCGAGCAACAGAGTTGTTGGAAATCATACATACTGATGTATGCGGACCAATGAGTGTTGAAGCTCACGGCAGGTATCGTTATTTTCTGACCTTCACTGATGATTTGAGCAGATATGGGTATATCTACTTGATGAAGCATAAGTCTGAAACATTTGAAAAGTTCAAAGAATTTCAGAGTGAAGTGGAGAATCATCGTAAGAAGAAAATAAGAATTTCTACAATATGATCGTAGAGGTAAAATATTTGAGTTAGTGAGTTTGGCCTTCAATAAAAACAATGTGAAATAGTTTCACTACTCACGCCACCTGGAACACCACAATGTAATGGTGTGTCCGAACGTCATAACCGTACTTTATTAGATATTGTGCGATCAATGATGTCTCTTACCGATCTACCACTATCGCTTTTGGGGTTATGCATTAGAGACAGCTACATTCACGTTAAATAGGGCACCATCTAAATCCGTGGAGATGACACCGTATGAACTGTGGTTTGACGAGAAACCTAAGCTGTCATTTCTTTTAGTTTGGGACTGCGATGCTTATGTGAAAAAGTTTCAACATGGTAAGCTCGAACCCAATTCGGAGAAGTGAATCTTCATAGGATACCCAAAAAGAAACTGTTGGGTACACCTTCTATCACAGATCCTAAGGCAAGGTCTTTGTTGCTAAGAGTGGATCCTTTCTAGAGAAGGAGTTTCTCTCGAAAGAAGTGAGTGGGAGGAAAGTAGAACTTGATGAGGTAATTGTACCTTCTCCCGGAATGGATAGTAGTACATCACAGAAAATTGTTCCAGTGATTCCTACACCAATCAGTGAGGAAGTTAATGATGATGATCATGAAACTTCGGATCAAGTTTCTGCTGAACGTCGTAGATCAACCAGAGTACGTTCCGCACCAGAGTGGTACGGCAACCCAGTTCTGGAAATCATGTTACTAGACCATGATGAACCTACGAACTATGAGGAAGCGATGATGAGTCCAGATTCTGCAAAATGGCTTGAAGCCATGAAATCTGAGATGGGATCCATGTATGAGAACAAAGTGTGGACTTTGGTTGACTTGCCCGATGATCGGCAGGCCATCGAAAATAAATGGATCTTCAAGAGGAAGACCGACGCAAACGGTAATGTTACTGTTTACAAAGCTCGACTTGTTACGAAAGGGTTTCGACAAGTTCAAGGAGTTGACTACGATGAGACTTTCTCACCCGTAGCGATGCTTAAAGTCTGTCTGAATCATGTTAGTAATTGCCGCATTTTAAGAAATCTGGCAAATGGATAACAAAACTGCATTCTTTAATGGATTTATTAAAGAAGACTTGTATATGATGCAACCAGAAGGTTTTGTCAATCCTAAAAGTGCTAACAAAATGTGCAAGCTCCAGCGATCCATCTATGGACTGGTGCAAGCATCTCGGAGTTGGAATATACGCTTTGATAAGTTGATCAAAGCATATAGATTTATACAGACTTGCGGTGAAGCCTGTATTTACAAGAAGTGAGTGGGAGCACTACAACCTTTCTGATAAGTATATGTGAATGACATATTGTCGATCGGAAATGATGTAGAATTTTCTGGAAAGCATAAAGGAGTGTTTGAAAGGAGTTTTTTCAAAGAAAGACCTTGGTGAAGCTGCTTACATATTGGGCATCAAGATCTATAGAGATAGATCAAGACGCTTGATAAGACTTTCGATGAGTACATACCTTGATAAGATTTTGAAGTAGTTCAAAATGGATCAGTCAAAGAAGGAGTTCTTGCCTGACTTGTAAGGTGTGAAGTTGAGTAAGACTCAAAGCCAGACCACGACAGAAAAATATAGAGAGAATGGAAGTCATTCCCTATGCCTCAGCCATAGGTTCTATAAAGTATGCCATGCTGTGTACAAAACACGTTGTGTACCTCGCCATGAGTTTGACAGGGAGGTACAATAGTGATCCAGGAGTAGATCACTGTACAGCGGTCAAAATTATCCTTAGTAATTTGATGACTAAGGAAATATTTCTCGATTATGGAGGTGATAAAGAGTTCGTCGTAAAGGGTTACACCGATGCAAGCTTTGACACTAAATCCAGATGACTCTAAGTATCAATCTGGATGCGTATTGAAAGTAGGAGCAATTAGCTAGAGTAGCTCCATGCAGAGCATTGTAGACATAGAAATTTGCGAAATACATACGGATCTGAATGTGACAGACCCGTTGACTAAACTTCTCTCACAAGCAAAACATGATCACACCTTATTACTCTTGGGTATTAATCACATAGCGATGTGAACTAGATTATTGACTCTAGTAAACCTTTTGGGTGTTGGTCACATGGTGATGTGAACTATGGGTGTTATTCATATAACGCTGTGAACTATCGGTATTAAATCACATGGCGATGTGAGCTAGATTATTGACTCTAGTGCAAGTGGGAGACTGAAGGAAATATGCCCTAGAGGCAATAATAAAGTTGTTATTTATATTTCCTTATATCATGATAAATGTTTATTATTCATGCTAGAATTGTATTAACCGGAAACTTAGTACATGTGTGAATACATAGACAAAACAGAGTGTCGCTAGTATGCCTCTACTAGACTAGCTCATTGATCAAAGATGGTTATGTTTCCTAACCATAGACATGAGTTGTCATTTGATCAACGGGATCACATCATTAGGAGAATGATGTGATGGACAAGACCCATCCGTTAGCATAGCACTATGATCGTTTAGTTTTACTGCTATTGCTTTCTTCATGACTTATACATGTTCCTATGACTATGAGATTATGCAACTCCCGAATACCGTAGGAACACCTTGTGTGCTATCAAACGTCACAACGTAACTGGGTAATCATAAAGATGCTCTACAGGTGTCTCCGAAAGTATTCGTGGTGTTGGCATAGATCAAGATTAGGATTTGTCACTTCGAGTGTCGGAGAGGTATCTCTGGGCCCTCTCGGTAACACACATCACAATAAGCCTTGCAAGCAAAATACTAATGAGTTAGTCACGAGATGATGTGTTACGGAACGAGTAAAGAGACTTGCCGGTAATGAGATTGAACTAGGTATAGAGATACCGACGATCGAATCTCGGACAAGTAACATACCGATGACAAAAGGAACAACGTATGTTGTTATGCGGTTTTGACCGATAAAAGATCTTCGTAGAATATGTAGGAGCCAATATGAACATCCAGGTTCCGCTATTGGTTATTGACCAGAGATGAGTCTCGGTCATGTCTACATAGTTCTCGAACCCGTAGGGTCCGCACGCTTAACGTTTGATGACGATCGGTATTATGAGTTTATGAGGTTTGATGTACCGAAGGTAGTTCGGAGTCCCGGATGAGATCACAGACATGACGAGGAGTCTCAGAATGTCCGAGACATAAAGATTGATATATTGGACGACTATATTCGGACACCAGAAGTGTTCCGGAAAAGTTTCGGATTTAACGGGATTGCCGGAGGGGGTTACCGGAACCCCCTACGAGGGGGGATGGTCCATAGTGGGCCTTGTGGAAAAGAGAGAGGCAGCCCATAGGGGCTGGCCGGCGCCCCACCTAGGGTTCCTAGTTGGACTAGGATTGGGGGGCGCCACCTCTCCTTCTTTTCGTTTCCCTCTCTTCCTTCTTTGGTAGTTCCTACTAGGAATAGGATTGCAATCCTATTCCTAGTAGGATTGCACCCCTAGCCGCACCATAGAAGGGCCGGCCGGCCTCCCCCCTTGCTCCTTTATATATGGGGGCAGGGGGGCACCCAAACACACACAAGTTGAATTGTTTTAGCCGTGTGCGGTGCCCCCCTCCACAGAAACACACCTCGGTCATACCGTTGCAGTGCTTAGGCGAAGCCCTGCGCCGGTGAATACATCATATCCGTCACCACGCCGTCGTGCTGACGAAACTCTCCCGTGAAGCTCAACTGGATCAAGAGCTCGTGGGACGTCATCAAGCTGAACGTGTGCTGAACGCGGAGGTGCCGTACGTTCGGTGCTTCATCGGTTGGATCGCGAAGAAGTTCGACAACATCAACCGCGTCACTTGACGCTTCCGCTCCCGGTCTACGAGGGTACGTAGACACACTCTCCCCTCTCGTTGCTATGCATCTAGTAGATAGATCTTGCGTGATCGTAGGAAAATTATAAAATACTACGTTCCCCAACATGAACTAGGTATTGAGATACCGACGATCGTATCTCGGGCAAGTAACATACCGATGACAAAGGGAACAACGTATGTTGTTATGCGGTTCGACCGATAAAGATCTTCGTAGAATATGTAGGAGACAATATAGGCATCCAGGTTCCTCTATTGGTTATTGACCGAAGAGATGTCTCGGTCATGTCTACATAGTTCTCGAACCCGTAGGGTCCGCATGCTTAAACGTTCTTTGACGATATAGTATTTAATGAGTTATGTATGTTGGTGACCGAATGTTATTCGGAGTCCCGGATGTGATCACGGACATGACGAGGGACTCCGGAATGGTCCGGAGATAAATATTAATATATGAGATAATAGTGTTTGACCTCCGGAAGGGTTCCGGAATTCACCGAAAGGGGTTCCGGATGTTTCCCAAAATGTTTGGGTACGAGAACACTTTGTTTGGGCCAAAAGGGAAAGCACACAAGGTTTTTGGAAGGCGCAAAAGGAAGTTTTGCGGAGTCCAGAGGCCAGACGCTAGGGTCCCTGGCGTCTGGGTCCAGACGCCGGGAACCCTGGCGTTTGGCCCTGGAGTCAGAGAAGGACTCTTGCCTTACGGGTGAAACCGACTTTGTGAAGGCTTTTACTCCAAGTTTCGACCCCAAGGCTCAACATATAAATAGAGGGGTAGGGCTATCACCCAAGACACATCAAGATACACCAAGCCGTGTGCCGGCTACCCCGACCCTCTAGTTTATCCTCCGTCTAGTTTCTGTTGTGCTTGGCGAAGCCCTGCAGAGATTGTTCTTCATCAACAACCGTCACCACGCCGTCGTGCTGCCGGAACTCATCTACTACTTCGCCCGTCTTGCTGGATCAAGAAGGCGAGGACGTCATCGAGCTGAACGTGTGCTGAACGCAGAGGTGCCGTACGTTCGGTACTAGATCGGGACGGATCGTGAAGGTGCACGACTACATCAACCGCGTTGATAAATGCTTCCGCTTTCGGTCTACGATGGTACGTAGACACACTCTCCCCTCTCGTTGCTATACATCTAGTAGATAGATCTTGCGTGATCGTAGAATTTTTTTGAAATACTACGTTCCCCAACACGTTCCCCCTCCTCTCCCCCTTCCCCCCGCGCCCCAAAACCGCCGCGAGGCCGCCCCAACGCCGCTGGCGAGCTGTGCAAAGATTATTTTTCTGTTTATATTGTAGTGTATATGATGATGATGATGATGTATGTATGTTCATATGCAAAATTTACATTTTTTTCATAGAAGTTTTATGATTTTTATTTTGTTCATATAATTTTTATGGTTTTTTCAGTTGTAATTTTGTTCATAAATTTTTAGGATGAAAAAAAAAGAAGAAGAAGAAAAAAAGGAGGATGAGAAGTTTCGTTTAGTTTTAGGATTATTTTAGTTTATGTTTAGGTTAGGAAGAAGGAAAAGAAAAAGGAGAAGAAGAGGAGAAGGAAGAAGAGGAGAAATAAATAAGTTTTTAGATGTATAATATATGATGATGATGATGATGTAATTTTATTCGATGATATATGATGATGTAATTTTGTCGATATACCCCTGCTCGATAACTTCGACATGAGGGGGGTCGATCGATATCTACCCCCTACCCTATAACATTTTTTTCTACGTATATGTCGTCGTTCTCAATATATATATATATATACCCCCTCCCCGATAACTTCGACATGAGGGGGGGAGGGGTAGCCGAGGGGTCGAGGGGTGGAGGGTGGAGGGTTCGAGGGTTGCCGAGGGGCCGAGGGTTCGAGGGTCGAGGGTTCGAGTGTCGTCGAGGGGTCAATTTTTTCTGTAGTAGATGATGATGATATATGAAAACTTGATTGGTCAATTTTTTGTACTAGATGATGATGATATATATGGTGATATATGTAAACTTTTTTAGATGTATAATATATGATGATGATGATGTAATTTTATTCGATGATAAATGATGATGTAATTTTGTCGATATACCCCCTCCGCCATAACTTCGACATGAGTGGGGTCGATCGATATCTACCCCCCTACCCTATAACATTTTTTTCTACATATATGTCGTAGTTCTCGATATATATATATATATATATATATATATATATATATATACCCCCTCCCCGATAGCTTCGACATGAGGGGGGGAGGGGTAGCCGAGGGGGTCGAGGGTTGCTGAGGGTTCGAGGGTCGAGGGGGTCGAGGGTCACCGAGGCCACCGCAAACCCTAGAGAAGCGTCGAGGCCACTAATATATCTGTTCTGTCATGTTTGTACAATAATTGCCATGTCGTAATATTTGCAGAAACTATGGAGATAGGACGAGACGAGGTAGCAGAACAGGTGTTGGGGGACATAATCACAGACGGAGCTGCTGTCGAATTGTATATGAACGTCGACTACGATGGTCATTTCGAAGGACATGGTGATGAAGAAGTAGGCTACGGTGATCCAATAGAGGAGAAAACACATGATTATGATGGTCCAATGGAGGAGGAAACACATGATGATGGCTCCGGTGACCGATTACCGGTGGAAGAAGGACACGGTGATGACGGCTCCGGTGACGGATTACCGGTGGAAGAAGGACACGGTGATGACGACTCCGGTGACCGAACGGAGTCCGGCCAGGTATATATGTATTCATTAAGCATGTGCTGACACTATAGCTAATTGATGCATTTGATTGTTTTGGTATATATGTACATGTATTAACTCTCTTCTTTCTTCTTTTCTAGCCCTCTGGATCAAGCCAAAGTTCGGTAAAGACACGAGGCCCGAAGAAAAGGTTCCGCCAGGATGAAATGTTCATCATCGAATAAATCGGGCGCGATGGCCTACCGAGTCAACCCAGGAAGGCCAAGGACGCATTTAGGGCTCAGTGCGGGGTTGTTGTTAGGGACATGATCCCGATCAGCATCCACCTATGGTACAAGCCTAAGAACGAAGACCCTCAGGTGTCTTATGTCAACGATATGCAGAAAAATGTTCTTTGGACCGCGCTGAAGTCCAATTTCACCCTACCGCCAGAGGAGGATCCGGAGAAGCCAGATATAGAGGAAGTGGTCAAGGCGGCCACTCTTAAGAAGATGGGGGAGCTATTCAGGAGGTGGAAGAATGAGCTGAATGCAAAGTTTGTCGAAAAAAGAAGACTCCAGAATTCACCGGCCGGTTTGAGAAGATCAGAGATCACTGGGACGCATTTGTGGCCCACAAGAAATCAGAAAATAGTAAGCAGATGTCAGAGAGAAACAAGAAAAATGCGGCGAAGAAGCTGTATCACCATCGCACGGGGTCAGGTGGCTACCTCAAAGCCCGACCGTTGTGGGACAAGGCCGAGAATGACCTGATTGCTAAAGGGATCGAACCATAGACATTACACTGGCTAGACCGTTCAAGGACTTGGTTCTTTGGAGTTGGGGGAACCTTGGACCCTGTAACAGGGAAGTGCGTTTGGAAGAAGGAGCAAGTTGAAATACCCATCACGCAGCTTCAGTTCTATATCGAAGCAGCGCAGCAAGGGACGTTCGTTCCCGACAGAGAGAACGACGAGATCACAATGGCCCTCGGGAATCCTGAGCACCCTGGACGGACACGAGGCACGCCAGGCTCCCTTTCGTGGAAGGCCGGGTTTCCCGACGCAAGCGGTTATAAATGCCGGGAGAGGAAGAAGAAAGTGGATGAGACCACTTTGCAGGCGTTGCACGCAATAGTAAAAGCGCTAGAGGACGAACGAGAAGAATCTCGCAGCAAGCAACTTGTCGAAGCTACCCTCGAAGCTACCCCGCCATCTCAGCGGAAAAGCAGCGTGTCTTCCACCGAGTTGTCCGAGGAGCCTGTCTTGGATGCTCCAGCTGCTAGCTACCCCGTGGATGCTATCATGGAGTCTCAACATTGCCACCTTATGACGCAATGGATGCAATTCAAAGTCAAGGCAGCTGTAGGCTCTGTTTATCCTTCGGAACCCGGCCCAACTTTTCACTGCCGTCCGATTCCAGAAGGATATGCTAGGGTGATGGTGGATCAAATAACGGAGGGGTTTGAGGATCTCGAGCTTGACCACCGTACCGGTGAAGGGGAGACTCGGTTGGGTTCTTCTCTCAAGACTCCATGCTTATGGCGGAAGGACCTCATCAACCTTGTGAACAGGACGCCTCCGGCGAGTCAGCGCACTCCACCTCCTCCTCCGCCTCCTCCTCCGGCAAGGGATCAGCGCACTCCATCTCCTTCTCCAGGTGATCTGGCGCGTGGCGGCACTCCACCTCCTTCTCCGCCTGCGCCGGCGCGTCTGAGCAGCCCGCCTCCTCCTCCGCCTGTGCCGGCGCGTCCGAGCAGCCCGCCTCCTCCTCCGCCTGCGCCGGCGCGTCCGAGAAGCCCGCCTCCTCCTCCGCCTCGTCAGCAAGGCGTGAAGAGAGCCGCCGACGCTCTGGCTGCTCCGACGCGTGGTAGCGCCCCGCCGCCTCCTCCGCCTCGTAAGCAACAAAAGAAGGCAGCCGCTGAGACTGCTCCGGCGTCTAGTAGTACAACCAGAGGCAAGAGGCAATACAGATACGGTCCATCTCTCAAGCCCTTAGAGAAGTTACCATACGAGAGGACCGACGAGGAGAACGCGGAGATCTGTAAAGCCGAAGTGAAGGACTTTTTTGCAAAGAAACATGTACCTCCAAAGCAGAAGATAGATCCGGCGAGAGCGAAGCGCACTATTGATGCCCTGAAGAAACCACCACCGTCTCCGCCGAAAAGCAACTATGAGCGCATTATTCAAAAGTCATATGTCGAAGCATCACGGTCGGGAAGTACTTGCAGTGATCAATAGCACAGAAAAAAGTGGAAAACAAATTCCCCAGCTCGGCGAACAAGAGAACCAATCGTGCCCCCCGCTCAAGGTGCCTAGCGACATGGTCTCTCATCATCCGGGGATGATGCCCGGTACCAATCTTGCAGATTACGTGCCCGATGATTTACTTCCTGATGTGTTAGAGGCGGATGATCACAAATACCAGTACGGGAAGCCTCTCGCCAAAGATCCCAGAACTCTAACCACGATGATGCGAAGATTGCATGACTGGTACATGGAAACCTGCAGAGACTCTGGTGGCCAGGATACTCTGATGCTGAAAGTTATAGAGGAGCACGACCTCGTTGGAATTGATCTGTTGTCTATTACATTTGAGGAGTTCTTCCAGATTTTCAATCAGAAGGCCCTCGATAAACCATCGATCACTTGCTACTGTCTGTAAGTACTAGTTCTGTCATAAATTAAGTCTCTATATATAGCTCAGCTCTTCATATTGCAAGTATACTTCATTGCAAGTATATATAATTATCCTCACTATATTATGCAGGTTGAAGATCATCGAATGTAAAAAAGCTGATATCTACGATATTGGCTTCATTAACACAAATCTCATAGATGAATATCACGTAAAAGATCATGCCAAAGAAGCCGAGGCCAACTTGCTACAATCGTTGATAGTAAATCAAAACAAAGATAAAATACTCTTTCCTTACAACTTCAAGTGAGTGTTACTGTCTTGTGCATATTCGGTTTCCCTTAATTATATATTACTCGAGGTTATAGTAATTAATGTAATTGATGAATTGTATGCATGCGTGCGCAGGTTCCACTATATTCTCCTAGAGGTTAAGCTTGAGGAGGGACTAGTAACCGTCTTAGACTCGAGACGAAAAGATCCCAAGGAGTATGCGGACATGTCTACAATGCTCAACAAGTAAGTTCAATCGATCATTACCGCACCATATCGGCAACTTTGTTCATTTTCCTGATATAAAGTAATTGTTTTCTTTGTCTCGCAGGGATTGGAAAGAATTCGCCAAAAAAGTTTCGGCAATGCCGCGGCAACTGCGATGGATTTACCGGAAAGTAAGTACTCCTAGCTAGCTAGTTCCGCGCATCTCCCATTGACTCTAGCTATACTTTTATCAATGCCTTTATAATGCTTCATTATCAGTTTGATTGAACTCTATTTCTTGTAAAGTGCTTGTGGCAAGAAGCCGGGAATAATTACTGTGGATACTACGTGTGCAAGTTCATCTACAACGCAACAGCTAAGAATAGGCGTGGCTACTCTAAAAGACAATTTGAGGTCAGTAAGCAAAAATATTCACAATTTAATTTTATTACCATCATTTCTGTTGAGTTTAATTCATATATATATATATATATATATATATATATATATATATATATATATATATATATATATATATATATATATATATATGTATTGACCCCCTTCTTCAAATTAGATGTGGCAGATGCGCGATGAACTCCTACCACAAGATCGCATACGGGCAATTCAAGAGGAATTGGAGGGATTCTTTCTTGATCACGTCATCAATAAAGCCGGAGAATTCCATCTGGAATATGATTTAAGATGTTAGGGAATTGTAGTAAGAGATCTGATATTGTATGTATGCAGCCAGTAGCGTCGGATAGATATACGAAAACTTGTTGTTCGACCTATCTCTCTCGAAGAAGGAGAGAGGTCGATCTTCTGTACTTAATGGTTTCCTTCATTTGCTTAATAGCTACTGTGTCAAGTCCTCCGATCTATACGTATATATATAGAACGTAACGTCGACCAAGCACGGAGATAAGAGAGGATACTTCTCTCTATTAGCGGGCTAACACAATATATGAAACCCCTAAATTAACCCTACAAAACCCCCCAAACCCCCTCCCCCCTTTCAAAAAACAAAAAAAAAATCCGAGCCACTGAACTGCTGACGCGTGGAAGCTTATTTGTCCCGGTTGGTGCTACCAACCGGGACAAAAGGCCCCCCTGCCTGGGCAAGCCGCAGTGGCCACGTGGAACACCATCTGTCCCGGTTGGTATGAGAACCGGGACTAATGGTCTAGGGTATTTGTATCGACCGTTTAGTCCCGGTTCCCCAACCGGGACTAATGGCCCTTACAAACCGGGATAAACGTCCCTTTTTCTACTAGTGCCAAGAATGTTCTTGGATTATCCCTTTCAGTTTTCTAGTATGAGTAATTCATTGCGAGATGCGCAAATCTGATATTTATTTTGTATTTCATTATAGATATGCATGAATAGTGAAAGATTATCATATCTCCTTAATATAGTTATGAAGTAGGTAATTTTCATACGTGGTACATCACCAGACGATGACCACTGATACTACGTCTGCCACCACAAGCCCTAATACGTATGATGGAGCATCTACCTAAGGAAGAAATGAGGCACTCTATCAAATGTCCCCATAGCTCTCGGCAACATTGTAATGAAGCCCTAGTACTCCATCAATCGGATTAGACTAGTATAAAAACAGGCATCAGAGGAGATCGACAAAGATGATTGGCATAGCTAAAACCTCTAGTCGTGTAACGTCCCACTTTTCCAAATTAGGATGTTAATAGAAGCATAGCACTTGCATATCATTGTTTCATGCAATGTTGGAATGTTCAAAATGGTTTCCAACTCAAACAGAAGCGAAGGTATGATTCTTGAAAGTAATGTTGGAATACCTTGGACTGAGACCATAAGGAATGTAGGAAAAAAAAATAGAGATACTATTCCTTTTGTATCGGTCGACACCGTCTTGATAACCCATATCCCTGCCCACACAGCCTTTAGACCTATATCCTATTAAATCGCTCGAGCTCTGTTCAAGCGAAGGCAACCACAGCCCTACCACACGTAAGCTCCTTGGTATTACCCACCACTAGAAAATTCCTTATAGGTGTGGTTACATTAGTGGGGCAGGCTGAGTGCCCCGTCATTGTTATTTTTTGCCAGATACTGGTAGCGAGTATAAAAAGATGCTCACCATTGGTATTAAGTATCTATGGCGAGCTCAAATTCCTGGCCGCCATTGATTTTTAGGACACAGGTTAGCCATGCGACAATAGTACCAGTCGTGGATACCAAACACTTGCCCGCCACTGATAGTTAGACCAGTAGTGGTGGGAGGTATACCAGTGGCAAGCACCATCCTTTGCCCGCCACTGCTCAAACATGTAGGTATTTTATTAAATTTCATGTTTTTAGATTTTATTATGTTACTGTTATGTGAGATTGGTATTGTATGGAAAATGATTTGAACATTGTAGGTTTCATTATTTGCTATATTTTAGACACTTTATTAATAATTTGTTTTTAATTTAGATATAACTCAAAATTTAATTCCAACTATACATTTAAAATTAATTTTGCAAGATTAGATTAAAATCATAATTAAGGTATTTATGTCTAATGAAATATTTGTTCTACTTTCAAATATAACTATATGTCAAAATTAGAACTCAAAACTTAATTATAGTTATGTAAAACTGTTTTTTAATTAGAAAATAATGTTGCCTCAAACATATGAAACTTTGTCTGACATCATGACAGGTGTAGTGTGTGGTTCAATTTTTTACAACATTAGAAATTGCTATGATGTAGATGATGTAGATTTTTTTTTTTAAGCAGCTCGAGTACAAATTCGAGCTTTGATCATTTTAGGGTGGTTCAAACAGTGAGCCAAATTTGAGTTCTGTTTTAATTACAGATTTATGTGACTCTGGTATCTTCCAAAAAATGCAGATTATATATTTACAAATCATATGCACATCTGTATCGCAAAATGTACTTCCAAAATATGTAATATTTATTTGATAAATATATGCTACGATTGAAATTAGTTGTCAAAGTTTACCTCGGGATACCGTCTTAATAGTAAGAATGAAAACTTCTCTTATGGGGCTGAAAGAAGTAGTGTGAAAATTAAGTGTGTCAGAATCTCACAACTATCCATTATCCATGGCTGCGCGATTGAATCAGGAACTACTAATCCAACTTCGATTAGACTGGCCAGCAAAATATCAACACTTCTTAATGTATCAAATACACATTTGTACATGTCTCCAGGGCAACTCGACTCGGACTCACGACCCACCTTGGCTCGTCTTCTAGCTGTGAGCCTGTGAGTGACTATCAGTCATGGTCATTGGTCGGTCTTCAGTGGCTTGGCTACATATGACCGTGTACCGCAAAAAGATTCTCTGTGAAGGAGAATCAAAGCAAACCACGCTCGCTCGGTCTGGAGTCTGGACAGGCGAGGGCGGTTTAATTAAGGGTCATGCCGTGAGGCTAGCTACAAACCAGACACTCGTGCATCATGTGCTAGCTGGAGCTAATGCGTGTGTGGAAGAGAGATTGGCTCTGTACGGGTTGACGGACACCCACAAGAAACCCGGCCCCAGTGCAAGATTCCAAAGCAAGGCCGATTCTGACCTCCACCGTGGAAGCAGAAGCTGGCCTAGAAACACTTAGAAACGTTAAAGAGGCCGAAAGATTTAGTAGGGTCCGGGGGGCCGGGATGGTCATCAAGACCATCCGCCGCTGGTTACTAGGACAAATTGACTGAAAAATATCTCCAAGGAATGCAGGCCACGCATGACACAAGACTAATTCAGGGATGAATAATAAACAAACAAATAATCACTTAAGCAACTCTTCTGCAGTAAAGCCAGAAATGACACTCCCTGAGAAGGGTCTGGATAAAGGACACCATGAACTACCCCAGCAGAGGCCTTCTCTCATATTGGCAAATGGAAAGAATTGATGAAGCTGATCAAACTGAAGAATTACAAGGCCTTGCTAACCGTGCAAATGCTCCGTACAACTACGCCACCAAGCAGCTGGGGAGGCAGTCCCCGGCATCCAGCACCGTGTCGTTCATCGTCGACGTCAACGCAGCGACGCTGCTTTTCTATGAGCGGATCCGACACGCACTATGCACACTCATTTGAATTTCAAATTGTCTTGTACCGATGGACATATAGTGGATAGCTCTTTGGATGGTTGGCTCCCGCATCCGTGCCCCCCCCCCC
>LR738715.1:863259018-863301316 GCA_902687465.1 Secale cereale | reverse complement strand
CCCCCCCCCCGGTCTGCGGAGCCCGGTTTGTGGGTCATCGTTGGAGATTCTTTTTATTTTAGAAAAGGAGGTCATCCCCCGGCCTCTGCATCAAAGTGATGCATGCGGCCATATTATTAAAATGCAAATTGTTCAAACAAGGTCTCCAAGTCTCAAAATACAACGTGCTCGCACCGAGCTAAAAGAAAAAGGCAGGATATCCACAACCCGTAGTATAAAAGTAAGATAGGACCTAAATTCCTATCCTATTACATGACCGCCATCCAAACCGGTTGAAGATAGCCCGTGCTGTTGAATAAATAGGCAATTTTCCGAGTAGATTAATCCAGGAAATAATTACTAACATGGCATTGACTGAGTACATGACATACTGATCACGGAGTATACTAGCAAGTACTACGCATATAGCAGAAACATCTACACGTATAACCAGTACTGCTAGTGCAAACATAAACAAGAGAGAGACATACCCTCCGATCGGCCAGTTGGCCGTAGCAGCAGCGGTGGCGGCGGCAGCATCCTCTGCCGCCTTCTTGTCGGATTCGGCCTTCTCGCGGGCGAGACGGTCAGCTTCGCTTGGTGAAGCCATGGCGATGAAGAGGACGACGCGGACGTAGACGAAGCAGACGGACGGAGGCGAGCAGTCGCGTGATCGCTCCCCAAAAACCTAATCGCCCCTCTTCCCCATACAGGAACCGGAGAGGCGGGGTTTCGGAGGCCTGCTCTCCCGTCGACCGTGTACGCGGCGAACGGGATGGAATCGCCGGCGGCAGCAGCAGCAAAGGAACAAAGGCGCGTGAGGCAGATGTGATCTGATTCTCGTGGCGGCTAGGGTTGCGTTAACGCTGCTTATATAGGCGGCTGGGCGGAGAGACGTGGGCCGAACCCACGTCCGAGTCGGTAACAGTCCCACGATCCGACGTCTCGGATCGTGTCGTGTCCGTTACGTATTCTCCGTTCCTGACCGACAAAAATAAGCGCGTAGGTATGAGCTCGGCTCGGCTCATTCCCGCAACCCGCGGCGCGTCGTGACGAGGCGTGGCGTGGCGAGGCGGGCGGCGGAGGAGGAGTGCGCGAGGGCTCCTTCTCTTCTCACTCTCCAATAGCATGTAGAAGAGAGACCCTTATAAAGGAGTCCAACTCCTTCTCCACTAGCATGGTGGGACTAAATTTCCCACCTTGTCATCCCACCACCTACATGGGCCCTTGGAGATTTTTCTGAAATTCTCTTATGGGCCTAAAGCCCATTACTAAATTCAGCAATCCCCCACCAGATCTCAAGGGCACATCGTGTTCCCTCGTTCCATTCACTGTTTTAATATACCAGCATTTCAGTGAAGACCTGTTAAGGTTGAGCTTCACCTAGAACAAGTAGCTACACTCCTTTACAACTGAACAATGGACTATGCCTTGAATTGTCAGTTTGGCGTAAAGAAGCTTCACCACAAGTCTTACTAGTACTAGGCTACCGAAGGCCGACCCCTCGGGTGGAGCATATAAGTCACACTCCTGGCCTATTCATGAGTTTACTAGAGATCACCCCAATCTCATAGACTGTGACCAGCAGTCGGGCTCATATAGGTGTGTTCCTCCAAAGATCGCTCTGTAGGATAGCATCTTGCTTATACATATAAGCCTTGGAACACATTAAGACAGTAGTCATCCTCCCATACAGTTTTGAGAGTATTGCATCTCCAGCGGAGTGGGTTAGTATATTTACTCTCCTCAGTTCACCACTGGCTTGTTTTCCCAGGTCCTACTTCACGGGATCTCCGATCACATAGGTTGGGTTACCACCATGGCAACTCATGTGGGTCTCATGCCCATCTCCCTCGATGCATTATCTATCACAACACGTGATAGCCCTTTTGTAAAGGGATCTGCCAGATTCTTAGCCGTATGGACATATTCCAACGCTATCACTACGGAGTTTCTCAATTTTCTGACAGCTTTTAATCTCATTCTTATGTGTTTGTTGGACTTCATGTTGTCCTTTGAACTCTTCACCTTGGTGATGACGGTCTGATTGTCACAGTTCATAAGGATAGCCGGAACCGGTTTATCAACCAATGGCAAGTCCAACAAGAGATCTCGAAGCCATCCCGCTTCGACACCAGATGTGTCTAATGCTGTTAATTCTGCTTCCATTGTCGATCTCGTTAAGATCGTTTGCTTGCAAGACTTCCAGGAAACAGCGCCACCTCCAAGAGTAAACATATACCCAGTTGTGGCCTTCATCTCATCAGCATCAGAGATCCAATTCGCATCACTATACCCTTCAAGTACCGACGGGTATCCGGTATAGTGAAGTCCATAGTTCATAGTACCCTTCAGATAACGCATAACTCTTTCAATAGCATGCCAATGTACATCACCCGGTTTTGACACAAACCGACTCAGTTTGCTCACAGCAAAAGCGATGTCAGGCCTCGTAGCGCTAGCTAGGTACATCAGTGAGCCAATGATTTGAGAGTATCTCAATTGATCTATAACCGTGCCTTTGGATTTTCGAATCAACACGCTAGGATCATATGGTGTTTGAGATGGTGTGCAGTCCAAGTATCCAAAACGACTCAACACCTTCTCAACATAATGGGATTGCAAAAGTGTAATCCCACCCTCATTATCTCTCAGTAGCTTGATGTTCAAGATAACATCAGCCACACCAAGGTCTTTCATCTCAAAGTTCTGAGATAGAAACGACTTGACCTCCTCAATTACTTTGAGGTTGGTTCCGAATATCAGTATGTCATCAACATACAAGCACAGTATAACTCCTTCGCCCCCACCATGGCGATAGTATACACATTTGTCAGCTTCATTAACAACGAAGCCAACAGATGTCAGTGTTGTATTAAACTTATCATGCCATTGCTTAGGTGCTTGTTTCAGGCCATATAAAGATTTTATCAACCTACACACTTTTCCTTCCTGACCATCTATCACAAAGCCATCTGGCTGTTGCATGTAGATTTCCTCGTTTAGCTCTCCATTCAGGAAAGCTGTCTTAACATCCATCTGGTGGACGAGAAGACCATGCGAGGCTGCCAACGAGAGTAATACTCGAATGGTGGTCAGTCTGGCCACAGGTGAATAAGTATCAAAGAAATCTTCCTCTTCCTTTTGGTCATAGCCCTTGGCCACAAGCCTAGCCTTGTACTTTTCAATCATACCATCGGGCCTAAGCTTCTTTTTGAACACCCACTTACATCCCAATGGTTTGCAACCATAGGGACGCTCAGTAATCTCCCATGTCCCGTTAGCCATGATGGAATCCATCTCGCTACGGACCGCTTCCTTCCAGTAGTCAGATTCTGGAGAGGCATACGCTTCTGAAATAGAAGTGGGAGCATCATCCACGAGGTACACGAAGAAATCATCACCAAAGGTCTTTGCAGTCCTTTGTCTCTTTCCCCTACCAAGGGTTTCCTCGTCATCCTCCTCAGGATTTTCATCATGTGTTCGTTCATAGTATTCCATAGGAATGGCAGGCTCAGGAGTCTCCTCAGATTCCTGTCTAGAAGTGCTTTGCCTATCTCTCATATGAAATATATCCTCGAAGAATGTAGCATCCTTAGACTCCATAATTGTACCAACCTTTTGGTCAGGTACCTCAGATTTCACTACTAGAAATCTATAGCCAACGCTATTCTTAGCGTAGCCCAAATTAACGCAGTCCACGGTCTTCGGTCCAAGCTTGCGCTTTTTGGGGATCGGCACATTGACTTTCGCCAAACAGCCCCAAGTACGCAAGTACGAGAGTGTTGTCCTTCTCTTCGCCCATTTCTCATAGGGAGTGATCTCATTGTCCTTTGTCGGAACTTTATTCAGGACATGACATGCCGTCAATATAGCCTCCCCCCACCATGCCTTGGATAAACCCGACGTATCTAACATGGCGTTTACCAAATCAGTTAGAGTACGGTTTTTCCGCTCGGCAACCCCGTTTGACTGGGGTGAATAGGGAGGCGTCCTCTCATGAATAATGCCGTGTTCCGCACAAAAGGAGTCAAACTCACTCGAGAAGTACTCTCCACCACGATCTGACCGAACTCGTTTAATTTGTTTTTCAAGTTGTTTCTCAACTTCTGCCTTATAGATTTTAAAGTAGTGTAGAGCCTCATCTTTAGTGTTTAATAGATAAACATAGCAATATCTAGTGGAATCATCTATCAATGTCATGAAGTATTTCTTTCCACCTTTAGTCAACACACCATTCATCTCACAAAGATCAGAATGTATGAGTTCTAATGGTGCCAAGTGTCTCTCCTCCGCGGCCTTGTGAGGCTTGCGAGGTTGCTTAGCTTGCACACATGAAAGACACTTAGAACCTTTGGCTAAAGTGAAACTCGGGATTAAATCCAACTTAGCTAGCCGCGTCATAACACCGAAACTAATGTGACAAAGACGTGAATGCCAAACTTCTGATTCATTAACATTCGAATGAATATGGTTCACGACTTTATTACAAAAATCTGCGAGGGAAAGGCGGAACATTCCTCCGCTCTCATAACCTTTTCCAACAAAGAGTCCATATTTCGTAACAACTAATTTATTAGACTCGAAAACCAACTTAAACCCTTCTCTACATAGAAGGGAGCCACTAACGAGGTTTTTCTTGATGGCGGGGACATGCTGCACGTTCTTCAGCTGCACGATCCTTCCCGAAGTAAACTTCAGATCGACCGTGCCAACACCATGAACAGAAGCACTCGCGCCATTCCCCATCAATACGGACCCGTGGCCTGTGACCTGGTAAGAAGTGAACAATGAAATGTCAGCACACACATGAACTCCTGCACCTGTGTCCACCCACCAATCGTTGGGCTGAAACACTGAAAAAACAGTAAATAAATTACCGTACCCAGATGCACCATTGTCATTGTTGCCCACAATCATGTTGACAGACTTGGAGTCCTGTCCTGGCTTCTTGTACTTGTTTGGGCACTTGTTGGCCCAATGTTCAGTCGAACCACAAGTAAAGCAGCCCTCATCCTTCTTGTTCTTCTTGAAGGTCTTCTTACCCTTCTTCTTAAAGTCGGCATTGTGTTGGACACCGTTCTTTCCCTTGGGCTTGTGGGAGTTGGAGTTCCTCTGGTTCACCATGTTGGCGACAGAAGTCCCCTCAACAGCTTTTCCGTTCGAGTCCTTTGCCCTTGAGTTCTGCTCAACACTCAGATGGCCAATGACATCCTCCACTGAGAATTCACGCCTCTGATGTTTCAGAGTAGTAGCAAAGTTCCTCCAGGAACCAGGGAGCTTAGCAATTATACAACCCGCGACAAACTTGCCCGGCAAATTGCACTTCAGAACCTCAAGTTCTTTAGCAATGCATATTATCTCATGAGCCTGTTCCAATACAGAACGGTTCTCAACCATTTTGTAATCATGGAACTGCTCCATAACATACATCTCGCTCCCAGCGTCAGTGGCCCCGAATTTAGATTCGAGGGCCTCCCACAAGTCCTTGGCAACATGCATATGTAAATATGCATCAACCAGCTTATCTCCGATCACGCTAATGACTGCTCCAAGGAATAGGACAGTGGCCTCCTTAAACATCTTCTCCTGTTCAGGAGTGATAGTTTCCGTAGGAGTGACACTTGCTACCCAGAACACGTTCATAGCAGTGAGCCATAAGGTGGTTCTCGTTTGCCAACGCTTGAAATAAGTACCGGTAAATTTATCCGGTTTCAGTGCAGCAGCAAAACCATTACTCGAAAAATTCCTACACAGATTAGGTTTTTGGATTGTTGAATAAATAGGCAATTTTCCGAGTAGATTAATCCAGGAAATAATTACTAACATGGCATTGACTGAGTACATGACATACTGATCACGGAGTATACTAGCAAGTACTACGCATATAGCAGAAACATCTACACGTATAACCAGTACTGCTAGTGCAAACATAAACAAGAGAGAGACATACCCTCCGATCGGCCAGTTGGCCGTAGCAGCAGCGGTGGCGGCGGCAGCATCCTCTGCCGCCTTCTTGTCGGATTCGGCCTTCTCGCGGGCGAGACGGTCAGCTTCGCTTGGTGAAGCCATGGCGATGAAGAGGACGACGCGGACGTAGACGAAGCAGACGGACGGAGGCGAGCAGTCGCGTGATCGCTCCCCAAAAACCTAATCGCCCCTCTTCCCCGTACAGGAACCGGAGAGGCGGGGTTTCGGAGGCCTGCTCTCCCGTCGACCGTGTACGCGGCGAACGGGATGGAATCGCCGGCGGCAGCAGCAGCAAAGGAACAAAGGCGCGTGAGGCAGATGTGATCTGATTCTCGTGGCGGCTAGGGTTGCGTTAACGCTGCTTATATAGGCGGCTGGGCGGAGAGACGTGGGCCGAACCCACGTCCGAGTCGGTAACAGTCCCACGATCCGACGTCTCGGATCGTGTCGTGTCCGTTACGTATTCTCCGTTCCTGACCGACAAAAATAAGCGCGTAGGTATGAGCTCGGCTCGGCTCATTCCCGCAACCCGCAACCCGCAACCCGCGGCGCGGCGCGGCGCGTCGTGACGTGACGTGACGTGACGAGGCGTGGCGGGCGGCGGAGGAGGAGTGCGCGAGGGCTCCTTCTCTTCTCACTCTCCAATAGCATGTAGAAGAGAGACCCTTATAAAGGAGTCCAACTCCTTCTCCACTAGCATGGTGGGACTAAACTTCCCACCTTGTCATCCCACCACCTACATGGGCCCTTGGAGATTTTTCTGAAATTCTCTTATGGGCCTAAAGCCCATTACTAAATTCAGCACGTGCTACCGTCTCCCAACGGATAGACCCAATAATCATACGCTCCCTGGCATTCATTGGAGTGAGTAGCGACCACATACGGATCAGCGTAGTGGCCCGAAAGATAACCTACAAGAAATGAACATTCGTTGGAGATGCCCTATATGCATGTGTAATAATCAATCAATGGTCATAGTATGCCGCTCGCTCGCGATTTGTGCCTTTGTTTTCTTTTTTGAGACAATTGAACCTTGGTAACTCGTCAACATCTCCCGTACGCTGATGAAAGAATTGAGACTAGCTATAAACCAGACACTCGTGCACCATGTGCTAGGTGGTGCTAATGCGTGTGTGGAAGAGAGAATGGCTCCAGACAGTGAATGCACTGGTCGACGGACACCCACAAGAAGCCCGGCCCCAGCGCAATATTCCAAAGGAAGGCTGAGGCTAACCTCCACCGTCGAAACAATTCAGTACTGTTGTTACATAAGTGGCGGAGCGTGCAGCAATTTTATGAGGTGCCAATGGAAACACTTGAGAAACGTTAAAGAAGCCGAAAGGTTTTGTAGAGGCGAGGGGACCGGGATGGTCATCAGCGCCCTCCGCCACACTAGGACAAATTGACAGTGAAAGAAGAGATAATATCTGACCTCCAAGGAATGCAGGCCACGAATGACACAATTGTAATTCAGGGATGATGATGAATAAACAAACCAATAATCGATTAAGCAACGGTTCTGCAGTAATTAAATCCAGAAATTATACCTGAGAAATTATAACGATTATAAAGGATACCATGCATATGAACTACCTCAGAATGCAGATGCCTTCTCTGATATTGGCAAATGGAAAATTTCACAAATATGATCAAACTGAAGTATATCTCTAACTATCAAAATACCCAGAGCTAACCAAGTTAGATGCATGGAACCGCGTGGAGGAACTGTAACCAACTCCCCGGATGTCCTATAAATACCCAGAGCTAACCAAGTTAGATGCACCAAGCAAGAGTGCCTTCGAACACAAGTCTTAAGACACCCCTTTGTCACCCCCAACCTATGTATTCCACAGCTCTCCATCTATTCTAGTCCATATAGCATCCTGACCAGCTCATGTAATATGAGTCTTGGTACGCTGCTTATCATCGCTACCTTGCTGGTGTATTTTCTCAGAAAAAGCAAAAGAGTGGTATTGTCCCGGCGGCAACCGGCACGACAAGGCCGCCTGCCGCCGGGGCCTGCCACACTGCCCATCATTGGGAACATGCACCAGATGGTTTGGAACAAGCGGGCAGTGTTCCGGTGGATCCATCGCCTTCTCAAGGAGATGAACACAGACATCATCAGCCTCCGTCTTGGAGCTACTCATGTCATTGTTGTGACATGCCCGGAGATAGCTTGTGAAGTACTACGGAAGAAGGATGAAGTTTTCGCCTCCCGTCCCATCACCTTCGCCTCGGGTACATTCAGCTTCGGGTATATGGGCTCCGTCTTGTCACCGCATGGAGAGCAGTGGAAGAAGATGAGGCGCGTCCTCACCTCGGAGATCCTCGCCTCATCCATGGAGCATAAGCTCCATCACCTACGGAAGGAGGAGTACGACTACCTTGTAAGGTACATCAACAACACCGCTTGTTGTGGCATGATGCCACATACAAAAAACATTGTCAACGTGCGCCATGTGGCACAACATTTCTGTTGTAACCTGATAAGAAGGCTTGTGTTCGGCAAGAGATACTTTAGCAACCTACCAGCTTCGTCGACTAATGGGCCTGGATATGAGGAGGAGGCACATGTTGCCGCTCTTTTCACCGCCCTCAACCTTGTGTACAACTTCTGCGTGTCCGACTATATCCCAGCCCTGGTGGGGCTCGACTTGGATGGCCATGAGGAGATTTCCATGGATGTCATGAGAACACTCAACCAGTTGCATGATCCCATCATACGTGAGCGGATCTGTGAAAGGTCATCCACTATTGTGAATGGTGGTGAAAATAAAGAGGTTAGAGACTTTTTGGATGTCCTAGTTCATCTTAAAGATGCAGAGGGACAACCGTTGCTATCCCTACAAGAAATAAGAGCACAAACGGCGGTTAGTACGATTTACCTCAACAGAAAGTTCATTCATTATTCTTCAATCATATAGAATAAAGTTGTACTAAATCAAATAATCTTATTTTGGGACAGAGGGAGTATTATATATGTATTGACCTTTTTTTATGTTGCACTTCTATTGGTCGCTTTATTTATTCTAACATGGACCAATTTAGGAAATGGTGCTTGCAGCAGTCGACAACCCATCAAATGCGGTTGAGTGGGCACTCGCTGAGATGATGAACAGGCCAGAGATAATGCAGAAAGCAATCGATGAACTAGATGTTGTCGTTGGTAAAGATAGACTAGTCCAGGAGTCTGACATTCCTCGGCTAAATTATCTAAAAGCATGTATCCGGGAGGCCTTCCGCATACACCCATACCATGCTCTTAATGTACCCCATGTTGCCATGGTCGACACCACTATCGCCGGCTACACCATCCCAAAGGATAGCCACATCCTTTTAAGCCGGCTTGGACTTGGCCGAAATCCCAAGATTTGGAGTGAACCATTTGAGTTTCATCCCGAGAGGCATTTGAATACCGTGAATGTTCTTCTCACTGAGCCAGGCCTGCGTTTCATTTCATTTAGCAGTGGGAGAAGGGGTTGTCCTGGGATTTCACTTGGTACCTCTATCACAATGATGTTGTTTGCAAGGCTGCTGCAGGGCTTCACTTGGAAAAAACCTGCAGGCGTTAAAAATATCAGTCTACAGGAAGGCAATGCAAGCCTCGCCCTACATGAACCCCTTGTTTTGCAAGCTCAACCGCGGTTGGCTGCGTGTCTCTATATATGATACAATTAAGTAGATTTAATCATTTTTCTCAATTATATATTGGTAATATTATCTAGAACTATGTGTGCAAGATCTGGTGCGGGCAGCATTCAGTTCTTGGCAATATAATACTACATTTGTGTGCAAATAAAGCAACAATCGATGTCGTGAGGGCGTCAACTTTAGTGTATCCAACCTAGTTGCAGAATAAACGTATGCTTTCATGCATGTCTACATTATGGGATGAGAAACAATATGTATTATATAACCATTGCAAATTTATGCTAAAGAAAATAAAACACATGCGGGCAGCATATTTAGTTTGTCAACTAATTAGAACTGTGGCAAATGAAGTGCTATGAAATGCATTTTTTAAGAAGAAAATATTGATGCTCAGTGGCATTTTTAATGTCAATTCTTTTAGGGCTTATGGTTGGTTGTGGAAGTAAGCTTCCACCTCCCCAGCTTATTCTAGAAGCCCAGTCTATAATTTTGTTTTAGAAGCCTAATCCAAAACAAAAAATCTTCTAAAACAAAATTTTAGATTGGACTTCTAGAATAAGATGAGGTGGTGGCAACTTATTTCCACGGGCAGTCATAAGCCCCAAAATAACTTCTAGCACGTATGGGGGTGGAGGACTGCAAGCCTTCACCCACATCATTATCCTCTTTAGAACAACTTTCAGCGCATGAAGGGAAGTCACTTAAGAAAGAAGAAAGCAGCAAGTACAAGAGTGCGGTCGGAGCTCTACAGTACTTAACTCTGACATGACTAGATATTTCATTTGTTGTTAACAAAGTCTGTCAGCATGATCCTACCTCCACTCACTGCACAGCTGTCGAAAGAATTGTATGGTATATCAAGCACACTGTAAGTTTGGGAATTTAGTTCAGATGTTCTAATTTTACAATTGTCAGTGCTTTTTCTTATGCTGATTGGGCAGGTTGTAGTGATAATAAAAAGTTGACATGAGGTTTTGCACTCTCTTTTTGTTCTAATCTTATCTATTGGAGTGCTGGAAAATAAGCAATTGTGTCAAGATCAAGTACAGAAGCAGAATACAAATCACTGGCTAATGCCACTACTGAGATCATTTGGTTGGAATCATTGCTTGAAGAACTGGGAATAAAGCAACAACACACTTCATGTTTATGGTGTTATAATTTAGGTGCTACTTACCTATTTGTTAACCTTGTTTTGCGAGAACCAAACACACTGAGATAGACTTTCACTTTGTTCGATAAAGGGTTGCAGAGAAGAAATTGGAGATGTGATACATTCCTTTGAAAGATCAAGTTGCAAATGGTTTTACCAAAGCATTGTCAGTCAAGCTATTTGAAAAGTTCAAGAACAATCTTAATTTATAATAGTTGAGGTTAAGGGAGGGTGTTAGACATAGAGACTTGTATAATTTAATCTCAATAAGTTTTCTCTATTTCCTCTCCCGTAACAACTTCTATCCCTATCTTCTATAACAACCTGCATCCATGCAATCGGATGAGACTTGTAAGCCACGGCAGGGGCTCTTCCTGCTACGAACAATATAACCCACGCGACTCTCTACGAAGAGTTGGAACGCTTCCACAAAACCTTACACCAAAGACAAGATGAACAGAAATAACGATTGTAGTTCCATTCATCAACAAGTGCTTTTGTGTGGGGATGTAGTGAGTGGTTATCACCAGTTGATGTAACTTAGTTCATGGCAAGAAAATTAAGCAAATGCAAATAATGCAACTGGTAGGCTGTACTTCAATGCTTGAACTGTTATATCGGTTCTATGATGCTTTTTTTTTGTTAGGGTTGTCAACTATGATGCCTAATTGATTAGGAATGTCATTTACTTACATCTTTAACAGGTGGGAATTTCTTATGTTTGATTTTCTGATTGACTTGATTCTTTCAGAAAGGCGATGGAAGTGAAGAAGTAATGCCCATGCGTAGAAGTCAACAATATAATGTTCGAGCAACGATGTTTTCCTCAACTATTTCAAAGATCAAATTATTTGATGTGTATAAATTATAATAAAGTGTTGATTATAATTAATCCAGCCGACTATAATGTTCCAGAAGCTTGTGATCGATCAAGTGTTGTTAATTGTAATATTTAAAAAAATCAAGGTACATTTGCTGGAAAAATAGGATTTCTTTTCATGGGCTTGGGGTTCAAAGGGGCTTGGAGAATAGAAGGGGATTTGAGGATTGGTGAAGGGCAAGGATTCACCAAATCCCCAACCCCAAAGAGCGAGATCACTAATTAAGGGGTACCCTTGCAAAGGTCACTATCACTATCAAAGGGGCTGACCCTTTGATAGTGCTTCCGCGAGAGGCATATATGATATATGTGCTTCCGCGAGGCTCGCGGAAGAACATATATGCCTCTCGCGGAGGCAAATTTATGCTTCTCGTGGAAGCAGAAAAAAGCCCGTATTTTCCCCTTTTCGAGAGGCACAATTGTATCTCTCGTATAAGCAAATTTGTGCCTCCACGCGGAGAATATATGTGCCTTCCGCGGAACAAAAAAAATAATTTTCTTTCTTTTTCGAGAGGCACGGCGGTGGCTATGGCGGAAGAAAACTATATGCCTCGTGTGGAAGGAAAACAAATGTGTTTCTTCACGTAATTTGTTTTTCAAAATTTTCTCTCCAAAATGTAGGGAAAACTAGGAGAAACCCAAGAAGCCATAAAACCCCGAAAAATCCACATCAAAAACGCGAAAACGCATACAGAAAATAAATAAATCCTAAAGGAGCGCACAACATGCGGAGCGCGCCACACCAAGTGGTGCACTCTCAGCTGACAAAAAAAAACCCTTGCAGGCTCATGCAATGTGGGAGCTATATCTCGCGTTAAGCGAGACGAAAGAAGCTCTCGCTGGAGTGTCCGCAATAATGAGTCGGCCCATTAGCGCATAGTAAAACTAGTGAAGTAGGGATAAAAAGAGAGTTCAAGGGAATCGATCCCAAGTGACCTCAGTGGTGGGTGTTGAGGCGCGACCAAGTTAAGGGAAAAGACATGGGTTTCTTTTCTTTTTCTTTTCTTTTTTCTTTTGTATTTATTTCTTTTTCGCTTGCTTTTCTTATTATTCTCCGGTTTTCCTTTTTTCGTAGTTATACTTCGGGTTTTCTCTTTTGGTTTCTCTTTGTTTCTTTCATTCATAGTTTTTATCCCTTTTTTCATTTCTTTCTCAGTTTTTCTTCTGTTTCTTTTTTCTTTCTTGGTTTTCAATTTCTTTTGCATTTGTTCATCAGTTTATATTTTGTACTCCTTTTTCCTTTGGTTTCTTTTTTAATTTTCAATTTTATTCTCGTTTTATTTTCTTTATATTGGTTTCATTGTACATTTTTTGTATACATCCAGGAAATTTGTCTAATACACACTTAAAACCAAATGCAAGTTTAATATTTTTTCGTAAACGTGGTCAACATGTTTTTCTAGACACATTTTTTAATTTTTTTTAAATGCTTGATAGCAATTTTCAAATACGAGATTAACATTTTGAATACACAGTCAGCATTTTTTCTGTACACATTTGACATTTTTTTAAATACAACTTCAATATTTTTTCTATACGCATTTAACAATTTTGAAATACAAGATTAAAGTTTTGTAATACATGGTAAGTTTTTTCCATACACATCTAATTTTTAAATATCTTTGAATACACGGTCAACATTTTTCCTATACACATTTACATTTTCTAAAGCCAAGTTTAACATTTTTCTTCAATAAATGGTAAAAAACACATTTAACATTTTCCAAACACTTGTTCAATATTTTTTTAATGCTTGGATTAACATTTTTTATGTACATGGTTAACATTTTTCTGTACACATTTCACATTGTATACTTTTGTATACATGATAAATATTTTTTCTATACATATTTAACAGTTTCTAAATACTTGCATTCTTTGAAATGTTTTATGTAAAGTATGTTTTGTAATATAGAAGATCTGGAAATATAAATAAAGTAAAAGAAAACAAAAAACTAAACAAGAAACATAAAAACTTAAAAATATATGAGAATATGGCCAATTGCCTCTGGTCAGTGGCATGATGGGGAGCTCCATTTCTTTAAAACTTTATTTATCTCTTAAACCGTGCATCCAAATCTCGAACCGTTTTCACTGTTGGATTACTCGCGTCGAGATCTTCAAAATTAGATCCCTTGTTGATAGATTTTGACGAAATTTTTTCACGAAGAAAACCTGACGAAAATACCAAACCGGGAGTTTCACGTTTTTCCTTTCCGAAAAAGGCAAGATTGTGTCTCTCGCAGAAGTAAACCCGTGACTTTCGCGGAAGGAAAAAAAACACATTCTTTTTCGTTTCCGAGAGGCATGACTGTGACACCCCCGATTTGTACATACACTAATCATGCACGCAAATGTGCCAAGATCAGGGACTCACTAGTAGATATCACAACACAACTCTAAAAGTAAAATAAGTCATACAAGCTTCATATTACAAGCCAGGGGCCTCGAGGGCTCGAATACAAGTGCTCGATCATAGACAAGTCAGCGGAAGCATCAAATATCTGAGTACAGACATAAAAGGTCAACAAGGTGCCATAAGATGGCTAGCACAAACTGGGATATAGATCGAAAGAGGAGCAGGCCTCCTGCCTGGGATCCTCCTAAACTACTCCGGGTCGTCGTCGGCAGACTGCACGTAGTAGTAGGCGCCTCCGGTGTAGTAGGAGTGGTCGTAGGTGGCGTCTGGCTCCTGGGCTCCACCATCTGGTTGCATCATCCGAGAAGAACGAACGGAAGGGGGAAAAGGGGGGGCAAAGCAACCGTGAGTACTCATCCAAAGTACTCGCAAGCAAGGATCTATACTACATATGCAATGGTAACAATGATTTGGGTAATATCGATGGACTGAACTGCAGCAAGCTAGAATAAGAAGGGGGATAGCTAATCCAAACGAAGACTACGCTTCTGGCAGCCTCCATCTTGCAGCAGTAGAAGAGAATAGTTGGTAAGTTCACCAAATAACATTGAATAGCATAATCCTACTCGACGATCCTCCCGCACATCACCCTGTGAGAGAGCAACCACCGAGTTATATCTGGAACTCATCTGGGTGTGTTTTATCAAGTGTCCGGTTCTAGTTTGTCATGAGGTCGGAATACAACTCCGGGTCGTCCTTTTACCGAGGGACACGGCTATTTGAATAGATTAACTTCCCTGCAGGGGTGCATCACATAACCCAGCACGCTTGATCCCATTTGGCCGGACACACTTTCCAGGGTCATGCCCGGCCTTGGAAGATCAACACGTCGCAGCCCTACCGAAGCACAACAGAGAGGTCAGCACGCCGGTCTAAGTCCTAGGCGCGCAGGGGTCCGGGCCCATCGCCCAACGCACACCTGCACGTTGCGTACGCGGCCGGTGAGCAAACCTAGCAACCTCCATTACTAAGGAAGTTACGTTACGCGGTCCAATCCGGCGCGCGCCGCTCAGTCGCTGACGTCAAGAAGGCTTCGGCTGATACCACGACGTCGAGTACCCATAACTATTCCCACGTAGCTGGTTAGTGCGTATAGGCCAACGGCCAGACTCAGATCAAATATCCAAAGTCGTTAAGCGTGTTATTATGAAATCACCACGGACAACGACCAGGGCCAGGCCACCTTTCGACTGGGTGTCTCAACCTGCCCTGTCGCTCCGCCACAAAGATCCACACAGAGGGCCGTCGGGAAAGTATGTCCTTTCAGCCCCCAATCCGTGAATCAACCGCGGGTACTCAACGAGCCGACCCGACTTTAGTCACAACATGTATCATGTATAAGTGTATGTAGTATATACCCGTGATCACACCCAAGTGATCACGGCCCGATAGAATAGCAGGGCAGACGGACAAGGATGTAGGGTCACTGATGGAATACTAGCATCCTATACTAAGCATTTAGGATTGCATGTAAAGTATCAACAGTGGTAGCAACAATGACATGCTATGCAGCCGAATAGGAGTATTGAAAGCAGTAACATGCTACACTACTCTAATGCAAGCAGTAGAGAGAAGAATAGGCGATATCAGGTTGATCAAGGGGGCGGGGGCTTGCCTGGAAGCTCGGCAGCCAAGGTGGGGTTGTCAACACCGTAGTCGATCGGGGCAGCAGCAGCGTCGGTCTCGTAGTCTATCGGAGAGAAGAGGGGGAAGAAACAGTGAATACAATGCAAACAGATGCATGACGATGCATGACATGACATGTAACGGTGCTAGGTGTGCCCTAACGCAGTATCGGATGATACTAGCGAAGGGGGGAAACATCCGGGAAAGTAT
Source organism: Secale cereale (assembly GCA_902687465.1). NCBI lineage: Eukaryota > Viridiplantae > Streptophyta > Magnoliopsida > Poales > Poaceae > Secale > Secale cereale. The sequence goes on along the minus strand of LR738715.1, from coordinate 863,285,425 downwards.
TCCCGGTGTTTCGCGTTTTTGGGCGGATGAAACGGAGAGGGAAAGTTGCAGGTTCGGTATGCTAGGAACGTGTGATTGACGAACGGTCTGCGAAAATGGATGCGTCTCGAAATTCTGAGCAACTTTCATATATAAAGTATTTTCATCCGAGTTACGATTTATTTTATATTAATTTTTAAAAGATTTAATCATTTTTAGAATTTATTTAATCATTTTAAATCAACATTATCCAGAACAGTGCATGCTGACATCATCATGACGTCAGCATGCACTGTTCTGGATAATGTTGATTTAAAATGATTAAATAAATTCTAAAAATGATTAAATCTTTTAAAAATTAATATAAAATATCATGACGTCAGCATGCCGTCAGCAGTCAACAGGATGTTGACTGGTCAAACTGACGCGTGGGTCCCGCGTGTCATTGACTGTTTAGTTTAACTAACAGTTTAATTAGGTTAATTAGTGATTCAGTAAAACTAATTATGGTTAATTAACTTAATTAATTCTTTAATTAATTATTATTATTATTTTTAAATTATTTAGAAAAAAGGTTCTAGGTGTGTGGGGCCACGGGGCCCCACCTGGCAGTGGCCCGGGGGGCCTAACGGGTTCGAGTGCCCAGCGGGGCGGGGCTTGCGAGCGCTGGCGCCCGAGCGCCCGCCCGATAGGCGTCGGGGCAGCGTCGGCCGCCCTGGCCATGGCGCATCTGGCCGGGCCAGGGGCGGCCAAGCTGCGGGACGGCGGGCCGAGGCCAGAGGCCCGGCGGCGGCCAGGCGGCCGAAGGGGCGGCCGGCAGGCGGCTGGAGAGGGGGAGGCGGAGCGGCGGCCGTGGCGGGGCAAAGCCCGGCGGCGGGGAGCGGCCAGGCGCGGTGCAGGGAGTCCTGGCTGCCAGCGCACAGCAGGGCGACCGAAGGCGGAACGTGGGCGGCGACAGCGGGGCCGTGGGCGCGGCGAGCACGGGCATTGGGGCGCAGCGGCGGCAGCGCAGTAGCGCAGCAACGGGGTGGCCACGCGCGCGAGCAGGGGGCGGCGCGGGGCGCGGCCAGCGCGAGCACGCACGGTGGCGCAGGACGCGGCCGGCGCGTGCGGTGGAGGGCAGCAGGGGATGGCGAGGCGGGCGCGTGCTGGGGCGCGCAAAGCTGATGGTGTGGTGGCGCGGTGAGCGCGGGGCGCGGGAGGCAGACGACAGCTAGCGCGGACGAGGCCATGGCGCACGGGGCAAAGAGAAGAGGAGGAGGGTGCGGCCCTCACCAGCGTGCGTGGGAAGAGGGGCGTCGAGGCTCAATGAAGCCGGCGAGGAGGAGGACGGTGACGAGCGACGGAGAGGACGGCGTCCGGCGAGGTAGCTCCGGCGTCGAGCGGCGGGGCGATGGGATCGGGTCGAGCCAGACGAGAAGGGGTGAAGTGTCGGTAGGGGGAGGGAGAGATATTTTGGGAGTGGGGGGGAGTTATAGGCCAGGGGGGTTAGTGGGCCGAGGCCCAGTAGGCCTGGGGTTTTTTTCTTTTCTTTCTTTCTTTTGTTTTTGTTTTGTTTGTTTTTCTTTCCTTTTATTTATTTCTCCTTTTCTATTTTATTTTATTTAAAATACTTAAGCATTTTTAGAAATTGTAATAACTACACCATAATTAATCTTGCAGTATTTAGCACCGCCCGAACATTTTTATTTAAATTTTTACAAACTTATATTGTTTATTTCTATTCTGGACTTTTAATTCGAACGGGGTTTTCGATTAACGTGATGTTATCAACAGTAACACGATGACGTGGCATCATTAGCAGGGAATTACTGTAGCGTGATTACCCGGGCGTTACAAATCTCCTCCACTACAAGAAATCTCGTCCCGAGATTTAGGAGGTAGAAGGAAACAGTGCGGGGTATTCTTCACGAAGACGATCCTCGCGTTTCCAAGTGGCTTTGTCTTCAGAGTGATGCGACCACTGGACTTTGAGGAACTTGATCACCTTCTGACGTGTGCGACGTTCAGCTTGGTCGAGAATGCGGACCGGATGCTCTTTATAGGAGAGGTCCTGTTGCAACTCGAGCACTTCGTGATCCACTGCGCGGACTGGGTCCTTGAAGCAGCGGCGGAGTTGAGACACGTGGAACACATCGTGAACCTGAGAAAGGTTCGGTGGCAGCTCCAGTTGATATGCCACCTTTCCACGCCTTTCAAGGATAGTGAATGGACCAATATAGCGAGGAGCTAATTTGCCCTTGATCCCGAAGCGGTGAGCACCCTTCATTGGTGTAACTCGAAGATAAGCCTTTTCTCCAGGTTGATAGACCATGTCTTGATGATGACGATCATACTGACTTTTCTGACGTGACTAAGCAGTCTTCAGATTCTCGCGAATGACGCGGACTTACTCTTCAGCATGTTGAATAATATCCGGACCGAAGAGTGAACGTTCCCCAGTGTCTGACCAGTTCAGAGGGGTTCGGCACTTTCGTTCATATAACACTTCGAAGGGAGCCATCTTCAGACTAGCTTGATAGCTATTATTATAAGAGAACTCAGCATACGGGAGAGATTCCTCCCATTTCTTGCCGAAGGAAATAACACAAGATCAAAGCATGTCTTCGAGAACTTGGTTGACGCGTTCAACTTGCCCTTGCGACTGAGGATGAAAGGCAGTACTGAATGACAGATGTGTTCCCATAGCTTCTTGGAAACTTGACCAGAATCTTGAAGTGAATAAACTGCCACGGTCTGAACTGATAACCAGTGGAATACTGTGAAGTGAAACAATTCTGGACATGTAGAGAGTTGCCAGCTGACTAGCAGTAATTGTTTCTTTGACTACCAGAAAATGTGCAACTTTAGAAAAGCCGGTCAATGGCGACAAGAATTGCATCATTACCTCTCTGCGATTTGGGAAATCCAGTGATGAAGTCCATTTCAACATGGTCCCATTTCCATTCGGGAATAGAGATAGGTTGCAAAGTTCCAGCAGGCCTTTGATGTTCGGCTTTGATACGACGGCAAACGTCACACTCAGCAACATAACGAGCAATGTCTTGCTTCATATTAGACCACCAGAATCTGTGACGAATGTCTTGGTACATCTTGGTACTACCAGGATGAATAGACAAAGGTGTATCATGAGCTTCTTCCATAACCTTTGGAGTCATATGTAGGTTTTTCTTCAAACATGGTACCACTAAGCGGCCTTTGAAGTATAAGGCGCCATCATCGGCAATAGTGAAAAATGAGGGCTTTCCTCCTGCGAGATAGCATTTAATCTTCTCGACTTCGTTGTCTGCCTTCTGAATCCACTTGATGGCGACAACGAGATCTGGTTTAGCAACCAGGGTATTGAGAGAACCCTGGGAAACAACATGGAGGTTCATTTTAGGGAACTCTTCAGGAGGGGGAGCGAGTGCACCAGGAGGAACAATATGGAGGTTCAGCCTTCTGAATTCCTCAAAAAGCGAGGGTTGAACCTTCCGAACCTCGAGGTGGTTGCAATATGACTTGCGGCTCAAGGCATCAGCCATCACATTAGCCTTGCCCGGGGTATAGGAAATACCCAAGTCAAAATCTGCTACGATCTCCATCCATCTCTGCTGACGGACGTTCAAGTCTGGTTGAGTAAACAAGTACTTCAGACTTTAATGGTCGGTGAATATCTCGCAATGATTACCGAGAAGGTAATATCGCCACTGTTTTACAGCATATATGACAGCAGCAAGCTCAAGGTCGTGAACTGGGTAGTTCTCTTCATGAGGACGCAATTGGCGAGAGGCATAAGCAATTACTCTGTGCTCTTGCATTAGGACACAACCTAATCCTTGACGAGAAGCGTCACAGTAAATGACGAAGTCCTTCTTAGTATCAGGTGGAGCAAGCACTGGAGCATAAGTCAGCTTGTCCTTGAGCGCCTGAAAACTTTCCTGGCATTTGTCTGTCCACTCGAACTTAACGCACTTGTGAAGTAGACCAGTCAGAGGCTTGGCGATCTTGGAGAAGTTCTCGACGAATCGACGGCACTAGCTGGCGAGACCGAGAAAACTTCTGACTTGCTTGACATTCTTCGGAGGAGTCCAATCGAGAATGGCCTGAACTCGTTCAGGGTTGACGGCAATACCATCCTTGGAGATGACATGCCCAAGGTAGGTTACTTCAGGAAGCCAGAACTCGCACTTGGAAAACTTAGCATAAAGTTGATGCTCTCGAAGCTTTTCCAGTACAAGGCGAAGATGTTCAGCATGTTCTTCCTTATTCTTGGAAAATACAAGGATATCATCCAGATATACCACGATGAATTTGTCAAGGTATTCCATGAATATGTAATTCATCAGGCGAGAGAATGTAGCTGGAGCATTGGTCAAGCCGAATGACATGATGGTGTACTCGAATGAACCATATCGAGTCACGAAGGCGGTCTTTGGAATATCCTCTTCACGAACACGGATCTGGTGGTAACCCAACCTCAAGTCGAGTTTAGAGAACACTGATGAATCAGCCAGTTGATCATACAGATCATTGATCCGAGGAAGCGGATATTTGTTCTGAATAGTTGCTTGGTTGATAGGACGGTAATCTTGGACCAATCGGTTTCCTTCTTCCTGACAAAGAGGGAAGGCGCTCCTCAAGGAGAGCAACTCGGGCGAATGAAACCGCTAGCAAGAGATTTGTCGATTTCCTCCTTAAGCTCAATGAGTTCATGAGGCGGCATCTTGTAGGGTCGTTTGGCTATAGGAGTGGTGCCTGGTTTCAAGTCGATGATGAACTCGACAGCTCTAGCAGGGGGGATCCCTGGAAGTTCCTCAGGAAAGACGTCCTGGAACTCGCGTACGATGGGAATGTTTTCGATGCCCTCGAGTGGTGAAGCGTTCAATGCATTCAATGCATAAAGACGTGCTTCAACATTTTGAACCAGACAAGCTTGATAGCTTACTATCTCATTGGAAGGGTGTAACAGATGGACTGTCTTGGTGGCGCAAACTATAGAAGCAGTATGGGCTTTTAGCCAATCCATTCCCAGAATGAGGTCGATGTTGGACGACTTCAGGATAATGGGAGAGGCATAGAACTCCAACCCTTCGATTTCAACGGGAACGTCGTGACAACCCATAGAGGTTTGACATTGGCCGGCAGGGGTTTTTACCACTACCGAAGTGTTCATTTCTTCACATCTAATGTCGTTCTTATATGCAAAATCTTCTGACATGAATGAATGCGATGCTCCTGAATCAAATAAAACAGATGCAGGTACTGAATTAACAAGGAGAGTACCCATCACAGTAGCAGGTTGGTCTTGAGCTTCATTGAGATCAACGTGGTTGGCCTGAGCACGACCATAAGGCTTGGCATTGTTGTTGCGGGGCTGATTGTTCCCACGACCAGCTGTAGGCAATGCAAGCTGGTTCTGATTCTGGAAGCAGTTCCTGGCAAGGTGCCCTGGCTGACCACACTTGTAGCACAGACCATCATTGGGGGCGGAAGCAGGAGCTGGGAGTGGTGCAGCTGGAAGTCTTGGCTGCCTAGGTGGTGGAGGCAGACGAGGTGCAGCATAGGACTGCCTTGGAGCAGGTGCAGCTGGACGGTACACACTGTTGGGGATCCAGACTCTACGCTTCTATGAGGGAGGGCCCGAGGATGAGCCCGGTTCACGATTGCGCCTGAGAGTGCTCTGGTGTTCCTGCAGACCAGTTTCAACCTGGATAGCTTTGTTCACCAAGGTGGCGAAATCTCCAAAGTCATGCACAAGAAGTGCGAGCTTGATGTCAGCTTGAAGTCCGTCACGGAACTTTTCCTGTCTACGAGCATCAGTGGCAATGTCTTCTTCAGCATAGCGGGATAAGTCCAGAAACTCCCGCTGATAAGCATCCACAGTCTTGTTGCCCTGGGTGAGGTTGCGGAACTCATGCTTCTTCCTATCCATGATTCCCTGAGGAATGAAGCGGGCACGGAAGGCAGCTTGGAATTCCGGCCAACTGATGATTGTTCCAGCAGGCAGTGTACGCCTGTGGCTGTCCCACCATTGAGCAGCGGGACCCTTCAGATAGTATGCCGCAAAGGTGACATAGCTGGCAGCGGCAACTCCAGCAGACTCCAGTTCAAAGGCAATGTCACGGAGCCAGTCATCGGCATCAAGAGGCTGAGTTGAGCTTCGGTAGACGGATGGGTTGAGGCGAGCAAAGTCATTCAGTGTTATTGCGCCATGCTGCTGATCCATGTTGGGGCGAGGGAACTGACCCATGACAGTCTCCATGAACTGGCGATTCATCTCCAACTGTTGGATCATACTGGCCATGTATTCGGGCGGTGGTGGGGCATTGCCACCACGACCACTGCCAGCTGGCCTAACCATCCTGCTAATATATAACAGGGGTAGTTCAGCATTGAGAAATTTGCAAACACAAGAATCATGCATGAATGAAACATGCATAATGAAAGGAGCACGTAAAATACCACATAGTAGTCGGCATATATTACAAAAGGGGTGCATGCATAGAGTTCAGTACATAACTAAGAACAACATAGGTGGCACGCAGGCTCGCGGCGAATGCATCTAGTACTAATAAGTAAGACTACATCAGTCCCAGGCGGAACTGTGGAGGTAGAGGTAGTCTGACAGCTGACAGTGCTACAACGAAAAGTCCTCCACGCCATCAACCTGAGGGCCGTGGATACTCTGATGCAGAACCCGACGTCCAGGTGGCAACAGAGGACCAAGTGCGGGAGTGTCGCCTCCCACATCTGGCCAACCGACACCAGGAGGCATCACGGTCCTAGCTGGGTAGATCACAGTAGGCGGCAGCTGTCTAGATAGGACAAAGGGGTGCAACAGCGTCAAGGCGTGGTACAGGTGCTGACGGGTGGTGTACAACTCGTGGCGAAGAGCTCGGTTAGCTCGATCTAGCCCATCAGCATGCAGAACAAGGTTCCGATGATGGAAGGGCTCTCGGGTGATGGTGGAGTAGGCATCAGTGTAGTATCCCTCCGCTCCATCGTCGGAGGCGATAGCAACGTGCCTGAAAGGGGAAGTGTCCAACGCCCGATACTCTCCACGAAGGCGTGTCAGAGCAGCGTAAGCAGCATCGTGAACTGCCATATCGATGGTCACTCCAACACCATGAGCGGTGTGCAGCACAGTAGATGAGTTATCTGCTCACGAGTAGAGGCGGCGGTGGCACGATGATACGTCCAAAACGTATCTATAATTTCTGCTTGCTCCATGCCTCTTTTGTGTGATATTGCTATGTTATTTATACACTTCCATACACTTTTGATCATATTTGGACTAACCTATTAACTCAGTGCACCCCAGTGCCAGTTTCTGTTTTCTGCTGTTTTTGTATTTCAGGTTTTCCCATTACATAAATTGCCAGAAAAATTCCGGGAAAAATATATAAAAAATCAGAGTTCCGGAGGCTTCCATGCGGCCAAAGTAGGGCTGGAGGGGACCCACAGGGGCTCCAGGCGGCCTGCCCACGCGGCCCCCCTGGCCGCGCCGGGGGGGCGCCTGGGCACCCCTGACCCCCTCTGATGCCCCCCTTTGGCATATATTTACACCGTGTCGCGGAAACCCTGATTCCGGACCACTTTTCTCCAGACGCGATTCCGATCTCCGCCGCCATCGCCATCAAGCTTCGGGGGACCAGAATTCCTGTGCCGGCACCCTGCCGGGACGGGGAAGTGCCCCCGGATTCATCTCCATCGACGTTGCTTCCTCCCTCCATGATGCGGGAGTAGTTCCTCCTCGGGGCTGAGGTTCTTACCAGTAGCTATGTGGTCAATTCTCTCTCCCATGATGTGATCTTCGTTGTGATCATAGGCTATGTTACTCTAGGGTGATCCCATGATATTTCCCCTTCCTCTATGTATTGGATTGATGTACTCACTTGCCTTTATCTAGTATAATCCCCGAGACCAAGGTGACAGCGGTCTATTGGACATGGATTAGAAAAATATTTTCATGAGTGATTTCCTCTCTTGTGTGTTGATTGAAGATTGAGAGTCTCTTGGTGCTTGTCTTTGACTATCTTTTAGATATGTTGTGGTGATTGTGGGACTCTCTTTGGATGGCCGCGGTGACATTGGGAAATCCTTAGATTGAGAACTACGAACTTTGAGGTGTGCTTTTGTAGCCCTACATAATTCTCGGCCTCTCTTGACCACGAAGGAATGACCTCCGGGTGCGTCTCCATTACATGTTTTATGGGAAATATCATGTGATTCGATTATGTTAATGTTGTTGGGAGTTGCCACTAGTGAAAGTATGAACCCTAGGCCTTATTTCCACCATTGCAATACCGTTTGTGCTCACGTTTACCACTTGTTTGCTTGCTGCACTTTTTATTACAGATTCATATTACTTTGTTTTGCCATCCATATCACTTGCCATTTAACCTCTCTTCGCCGAACTAGTGCACCTATACATCTAACAAGTGTATTAGGTGTGTTGGGGACACAAGAGACTTCTTGTATCTTAGTTGCAGGGTTGCTTGAGAGAGACCATCTTCAACCTCTACTTCCCTGAGTTCGATAAACCTTAGGTCATCCACTTGAGGGAAACTGTTGCTGTCCTACAAACCTCTGCGCTTGGAGGCCCAATATAGTCTACAAGAGTAGAAGCGTGTGTAGACATCAAGCTATTTCTGGCGCCGTTGCCGGGGAGGTGAGTGCTTGAAGGTATATCTTTAGATCTTGCAATTAAATCTTTTTGTTTCTTGTTTTTATTTCACTAGTTATGTTTATGGAAAACCGTGCTATTGGATCGTTGCTTGCGGGAAGACGCCCCACACCTGTGGTGGTTGCTCCTCCCCCTACTGAAATTGTGCCCTATAAAATACCAGCTGGTATTATCGATTATGTTTTGGCTAATCATTATGCAGGAGACAAACATCCCGGTGAACACTTGTTATATCTGTCACAACTATGTTCATTATTTAAGCTTGCAGGTGTATCAAAGGAGTTTGTCATGAGGAAATTATTTGCCTTGTCACTGAAAGGAAAAGCATTGGAATGGTATAGGCTACTAGATGACTCTCACCTGCTGGATTGGGAAGAGATCCAGTCTCTCTTTTACTCCAAGTTTTATCCTCTTCATGAAGTCCATGAGAATAGGAATTATGTTTATAATTTCTATCCTCGTGACGGAGAGAGCATAGCTCAAGCTTGGGGGAGACTGAAAACGTTAATGCTAAAATGTCCTAACCATGGGCTCCCCAAAGATATGATTATTACTAATTTCTATGCGAGGCTTTCTCGACGGGATAAAGATTTGCTCGACGCTTCCTCTATGGGTTCTTTCACAAACAAAAAGATTGATGCTAAATGGGAACTCCTTGAAAGAATTCAACGCAACACTGAAGATTGGGAGATCGACAAAGGTAAAGAGTCAGGTATAATTCATGAGTATGATTGCATTAAGTCCTTTGTTGAAACTACAAGTTTTAATAAGTTTAGTGCTAAGTTTGGGCTTGATTCTCAACTCCTTGTTGATTTCCTCAAATCTTTTGCTTCACATCTTAATATGCCTAAGGAGGATTGGAACAAGCATCATAAACCTTTTAAAGAGATTTTCAAAGAAAATGAAATTGTTCATGATGATTGCAACATGCATGATCCAATTCCTAAAAATGAAGTTTTATATAAGCATGTTAATTTTTGTGGAGTGGATAGACCTTGTGAAAGGCCTATGATTGAAGAAGAGAAGTATTGTAAGCAACATAAGCATGAAAGAACAATCACTTGGGTTAGAGATTTAAATGAAATTGCTAGAGAATTGTGTGACCTTTATCCTTTTACTTGTGAACTTTGCCGTATAGAGGGTCACTTTAATTTTCAATGCATGAACTTTCAAAACATAACTGTTAACCAGTTGTGTGATAACATGATCACCTCTGATCTTTATGATAAGCTTATGTTATTTTTGATGTGTGAAGAGTTATCAGAAAAGACTTCATGGCTAGATGTTAATGCCATAGGAATAAAAAACACTTTGCAAAATTGCCATCTCTATTGTGTTGTTAATTGCCATGAAAATGATTACATAGGTAAGATTATAAAGGAGGGAACTTTACCAAAGTATAAAAATGTCTCTTATATTTCTGCTAATAAAAAGGAGGGTTTCTCCCAAGTTTCCCCTATTGTTTATAATGATAAACCAGGATATGTGGAGAAGCTTCATCTCCAACCACTCCCTCCTAAGGTTAAGAAGAAGAAAAAGAAGAGGAGGAGGAAGAGGAGCAAGAAAGAAGAAGAATGGGTATCAACCTGGCCTGAGCATATTCCTCCCATCAACTTTTATCCTAACGATTGTAAGTTTAAAGAAGAAGGTGAAGTTTATTGCCTTAATTATCATCTTGATGATATGTCCGTAGGTACTATTTAAGATGATTTTGATTATGATATGCATGTTACTTATTGTGATTGGGAAAATGATGATAATGCTACTTATGATCTTGAAAATCTTTTTGGTACCAACTCTGAAAGTGATGATATGGGAAGCTCTAAGCTTGGGGATGATAGGATTGCAAGTCCTTTACCCACTAGTGATGTGATAATTGATAATTATTTTGCTAGTAAGAATAAAGACAACATGTTTACAAATATAGTTGCTAGCAATGATAATGCTCTTCTCTACCATGATGATGTTATAACTCCAATCTATAGTGATTATAAAGGTACCTATGACATAAGGAGAAATTATCCTTATGAAACTTGTCATAATCATGGAGGGAATTACTCCCTTGTTGAACACCACCCTCCTAATATACAATTAATCTATAGTGTTCAAGTTGTTTATGATAGTCCTACTCCCACTATTACCAATGAGAAAGATTATGCTTATGTGGAGAGTAAGAGTACCTTTTTGCATGTGGATCATGGTAACAATGCTTTATGTGATGCTTATATTGTTGAGTTCATCCATGATGCCACTGAAATTTATAATGAGAGAGGGAGACTTGGTTCTAAATATCTTAATAATAAGAAGTTTCCTCTCTTTATGGTGAATATTTTGAAGTTATGCTTGTTTTGCCTTCCTATGCTAGTTGCTTTGTGCTTCAATGAATTATTCTATTGCAATATTCCTATGCATAGGAAGCATGTTAGGCTTAAATGTATTTGGTATTTGCTTCTTGATGCTCTCTTTTGTTCTTCAACTCTTATTCCTACGAGAGCATCATTAAAGTCTTAAGCCTATCTTTATGGCTATAAAGAAAGAACTCTAGGGAGACAACCCTTGTTATCTTTGCTTTCAGTTTGTTCTTTCAGTTTTTAGTGGTCTTGATGTTTGTTACTACTGTAGCAACATCATTGTATCTTTATTTTTCAGCTTTGTGCCAAGTGTAGCCTCTGATTGCAAGAAAGTTCAAAAGTTGTGACGTGCTGTCCAGGAAACAGATTCTGTCCTTGGACAGAAAAATTCGTATAAAATCACCAGATCATCTTTTTGGTCTGAATTTTTTCGAAAGCGTGCTCTATATAATTGTCTTTCGTGCGTCTGTTTTGAGTTTTTTGATTAGAGTTGCAGAAGTGCCCCGAACAAATCATTTACTACCTGCTGTTCTGTTTTTCACAGATTCTGTCCTGTTTTGCCTTTCCTTCATTTTGCAAACCTAGAGCTTGCTTTTTCTTTGCAAAAACCTTTTGGCAATCTTGAGAAACAGTAGACCTTCAATAATATCCTTATTTCCAGCAAGGAAAAATTATTTTATTATGGGTACTAACCTCGCTAATCAGATTATGATGAGTTATGTATGAAGGGAGTTTTCAAGTGTGCGAGGGAAGATGATAAAAAGATTCAGGAGTGTCAAACGCTCAAGCTTGGGGATGCCCCCATGCACCCCCAAGAAATATTCAAGAAGACTCAAGCGTCTAAGCTTGGGGATGCCCCCGTGCATCCCCTTCTCCATCAACATTATCAGTTCGTCTTTCGTTCCACTATATTTTTATCACTTCATGTGTTATGTGCTATGCTTGGAGCGTCTTGCTTTTAGTTTCCTTTTTAGTTTTCCTTAGCTTTTCATAACGAGTCGGAACTCGGCTTTCTTTGTGTGGGAGAGAAACACGCTCCACTTCAACCTAGAACACAACATAGAATTTTCATGTCTATCCTTGATGTGTGTGTTCTTTGTCTTTTAATAGCTACTATCATGCTTAGATCTTAACTTTCATGCTTATCTTTTTAAAGAGCTTTCGTTTAGTTGGTTGCTTGAACTCTCTTTAATTATCATGCTTATCTTATTAAGAGAGTTTGCTTCTGTTGCATTGGTTGATATGTCTATGATAAAGATGCTACGTGCATAATGGTGCTTAGTAGTTCATGTTTTCTTATGGTTAGTCTCAAATAGCTGGGGGATTCCCAATGTGTTATTGGAGTACCAACATGATTTGTTTGCCTATGATGTGGTATGGTTTAGTAATATCTTCCTTCAAGAATTTATTTTGATTGACTTGGCGTATGCTCACGCATATTTAAGACTGTAAAGAAAGTCTGTCAAGCCTTGATGATCTTTTGTTTCTGAGTAGCGATATAACTTCCATGCCTGATTCCATGTTGCTTTGTCGCTCTGCATGATTATGACCGTCATTGCTCTCTTAGTTGGTCGCTCCCAGTCTTTTGCTAACCTTCGCCTGTACTAAGCGGACTGACTGCTTGTGCATCCAAATTCTTTTAAACCAGTTATGCCATATGAGTCCACCATACCTTCCTACATGGTATTTACCTGCCATTCCTAACGGAGACTTGCATGTACCATCTCGAAATTATTCAAAGAAAAAAATGCATTCCTATTTTGTGCCTCTGTTTTAAGTTCATGAGGAAGTAGTAGTTAATTCATGATCTTTTTAAGTTGGACAAGCTTCACCCCGGGATTGCATGTATAATGTGCAAACCCATAATACGAGAAGGAACTGGCATTGAGTGTGCCCGGCTCAAAAATTAATATAACAAACAAACCCTCCTTCACGCTTTGTTCATGAGAAATCAGAAAACTTTGGCAGTGATAAACAAAGGAGATTAAGAGGATGTGATCGTCCTCATTCGGGAGCCGTTCCTCGAAACTTGTCCATCTCAAGAAGTAATTGAGTTGTCTGCTAGCATTCGTTGACGGAACATGCATAATCAAAAAAAATATATTATTACCTCTGTTTTTAAAACCAAGAGCTCTGGTACATGTTTTGTCTTTGTTTCCGACTACGGGTTTTCAACCTTGCCAACAAAAGCCACGGTTCGAGAGTCTCCACCTTCTTATTAAAGCACCAACTACTGAGAGCATGATTGTCATTCTGAGTGTAATGTGCATTGTCCCAAAGTAGCATTGTCTTTTGCATGATTATGATATCGTTTATTTTGAAATCATTGCATCTAGTCATCACTTAAACCTTGGAGGTGCCCCTGCATTTATGTTTTGGTTCACTAAAGGGGGCAAGCGAGATATCACTTTATCATATTTGCACACCATGCTCATTACAAATCTATTTGATGTTTCAGTATCATATTGTAAAACTTTCAGTTCTTTGTGATTTTCTCATAAGGCAACTTAATTACTACAGATTCATTGTCTCAGTAAGCTTTTGTCATGTGACTATGAAAAGTCCTTATATGGTTAATGGCATGTCACCACAGAAATTATGCTTGTTATCATTTACCTACTCGAGGACGAGCAGGAATTAAGCTTGGGGATGTTGATACGTCCAAAACGTATCTATAATTTCTGCTTGCTCCATGCCTCTTTTGTGTGATATTGCTATGTTATTTATACACTTCCATACACTTTTCATCATATTTGGACTAACCTATTAACTCAGTGCACCCCAGTGCCAGTTTCTGCTGTTTTTGTATTTCAGGTTTTCCCATTACGTAAATTGCCAGAAACATTCCGGGAAAAATATATAAAAAATCAGCGTTCCGGAAGCTTCCATGCGGCCAAAGTAGGGCTGGAGGGGACCCACAGGGGCTCCAGGCGGCCGGCCCACGCCCCCCTGGCAGCGCCGGGGGGGCGCCTGGGCACCCCTCACCCCCTCTGATGCCCCCCTTTGGCATATATTTACACCGTGTCGCGGAAACCCTGATTCCGGACCCCTTTTCTCCAGACGCGATTCCGATCTCCGCCGCCATCGCCATCAAGCTTCGGGGGACCAAAATTCCTGTGCCGGCACCCTGCCGGGACGGGGAAGTGCCCCCGGATTCATCTCCATCGACGTTGCTTCCTCCCTCCATGATGCGGGAGTAGTTCCTCCTCGGGGCTGAGGTTCTTACGAGTAGCTATGTGGTCAATTCTCTCTCCCATGATGTGATCTTCGTTGTGATCATAGGCTATGTTAATCTAGGGTGATCCCATGATATTTCCCCTTCCTCTATGTATTGGATTGATGTACTCACTTGTCTTTATCTACTATAATCCCCGAGACCAAGCTGACAGCGGTCTATTGGACATGGATTAGAAAAATATTTTCATGAGTGATTTCCTCTCTTGTGTGTTGATTGAAGATTGAGAGTCTCTTGGTGCTTGTCTTTGACTATCCTTTAGATATGTTGTGGTGATTGTGGGACTCTCTTTGGATGGCCGCGGTGACATTGGGAAATCCTTAGATTGAGAACTACGAACTTTGAGGTGTGCTTTTGTAGCCCTACATAATTCTCGTCCTCTCTTGACCACGAAGGAATGACCTCCGGGTGCGTCTCCATTGCATGTTTTATGGGAAATATCATGTGATTCGATTATGTTAATGTTGTTGGGAGTTGCCACTAGTGAAAGTATGAACCCTAGGCCTTGTTTCCACCATTGCAATACCGTTTGTGCTCATGTTTACCACTTGTTTGCTTGCTGCACTTTTTATTACAGATTCATATTACTTTGTTTTGCCATCCATATCACTTGCCATTTAACCTCTCTTCGCCGAACTAGTGCACCTATACATCTAACAAGTGTATTAGGTGTGTTGGGGACACAAGAGACTTCTTGTATCTTAGTTGCAGGGTTGCTTGAGAGAGACCATCTTCAACCTCTACTTCCCTGAGTTCGATAAACCTTAGGTCATCCACTTGAGGGAAACTGGTGCTGTCCTACAAACCTCTGCGCTTGGAGGCCCAACATAGTCTACAAGAGTAGAAGCGTGTGTAGACATCACACGATACTACTCCTGGTTAAAGTCCTGATACTGCTCATACACGGTATACTCAGGGTGCCAGCGATAACCCAGATAGGTCATCATCTCAACTAGCACGGCAGGTGATCCCGAGGCACCAAGGGCCTGCGTGTGGCGCACGACCTGCCTCGTGGGTTCCATCTGAAAACAAAGATGTTTCAAAGGAGTCAAATGACAGTGTGGGGATTATGGAAAATTCTATTCTAAGCAATAACTATGGCTAATCCAACTTTGGGGTGAGGGGTCTCGGGGATCCTAATGTTAGAGTTAGTAAAATCATTTTACCCGAAATAGGATAGTGTTCAGAATGCCGGAGTATAGATCGAGGAGTAAAAGAATCTATTACCATCCAAATGGCGACGTTGGCCCGTAAGCCACACAACCATGTTAGTAAAAGTTTTGCAATGTCTAGACTTGACTTCGGCCAAGGAGTGTGGAAGGGGGATTCCTACAGGCAGTCGGCTCTGATACCAACTTGTGACGCCCCCGATTTGTCCGTACACTAATCATGCACGCAAATGTGTACGTCCAAGATCAGGGACTCACTGGTAGATATCACAACACAACTCTAAAAGTAAAATAAGTCATACAAGCTTCATATTACAAGCCAAGGGCCTCGATGGCTCAAATACAAGTGCTCGATCATAGACAAGTCAACGGAAGCATCAAATATCTGAGTACAGACATAAAAGGTAAACAAGGTGCCATAAGATGGCTAGCACAAACTGGGATACAGATCGAAAGAGGAACATGCCTCCTGCTTGGGATCCTCCTAAACTACTCCTGGTCGTCGTCGGCAGACTGCACGTAGTAGTAGGCGCCTCCGGTGTAGTAGGAGTCGTCGTAGGTGGCGTCTGGCTCCTGGGCTCCACCATCTGTTGCATCATCCGAGAAGAAGGAATAGAAGGGGAAAAGGGGGAGCAAAGCAACCGTGAGTACTCATCCAAAGTACTCGCAAGCAAGGATCTATATTACATATGCAATGGTAACAATGATATGGGTAATATCGGTGGACTAAACTGCAGCAAGCCAGAATAAGAGGGGGGGATAGCTAATCCAAACGAAGACTACGCTTCTGGCAGCCTCCATCTTGCAGCAGTAGAAGAGAATAGATGGTAAGTTCACCAAGTAACATCGAATAGCATAATCCTACTCGGCGATCCTCCCGCACATCACCCTGTGAGAGGGCAACCACCGAGTTATATCTGGAACTCAGCTGGGTGTGTTTTACCAAGTGTCCGGTTCTAGTTGTCATGAGGTCGGAATACAACTCCGGGTCGTCCTTTTACCGAGGGACACGGCTATTCGAATAGATTAACTTCCCTGCAGGGGTGCACCACATAACCTAGCACGCTTGATCCCATTTGGCCGGACACACTTTCCAGGGTCATGCCCGGCCTCGGAAGATCAACACGTCGTAGCCCTACCTAAGCACAACAGAGAGGCCAGCACACCGGTTTAAGTCCTAGGCGCGCAGGGGTCCGGGCCCATCGCCCAATGCACACCTGCACGTTGCGTACGCGGCCGGTGAGCAGACCTAGCAACCTCCATTACTAAGGAAGTTATGTTACGCGGTCCAACCCGGCGCGCGTCGCTCAGTCGCTGACGTCAAGAAGGCTTCGGCTGATACCACGATGTCGAGTACCCATAACTATTCCCACGTAGCTGGTTAGTGCGTATAGGCCAACGGCCAGACTCAGATCAAATATCCAAACTCGTTAAGCGTGTTATTATGAAATCACCACGGACACCGACCAGGGCCAGGCCACCTCTCGACTGGGTGTCTCAACCTGCCCAGTCGCTCCGCCACAAAGATCCACACAGAGGGCCGTCGGGAAAGTATGTCCTTTCAGCCCCCAATCCGTGAATCAACCGCGGGTACTCAATGAGCTGACCCGACTTTAGTCACAACATGTATCATGTATAAGTGTATGTAGTATATACCCGTGATCACACCCAAGTGATCACGGCCCGATAGAATAGCAGGGAAGACGGACAAGGGTGTAGGGCCACTGATGGAATACTAGCATCCTATACTAAGCATTTAGGATTGCAGGTAAAGTATCAACAGTGGTAGCAACAATGACAGGCTATGCAGCAAAATAGGAGTATTGAAAGCAGTAACATGCTACATGATGGGCCTCTAACCCCTCGTTGGTTACCCCAAGTGGAAGGTGTAAGATGCAGTGTTGTGGAAGTTTTTCCCTTAGCAAAGATGCTAAGGATCGAATCCCCAGAGACTCCTAGGTTCAACAAGTAGGTGTCAACTGCTACGGCGCCAGATATTTGCAGTCAACGTGGACCTGCACACAGATACAAATAACTTTGCTCCCAACGAGTATAGAGAGGTTGTCAATCCCTCCGGCCTTGTAGTTCACAAAGGATTAAACGCAAATGATAGTAGTGGTAGATAATGTTTGCAATAGTAAATAATAACAAAAAGTAAATAGCGGATGTGATCAATGATGGTAATATGGACCGGAGTCTCATGATGTTCACTAGTGATGTCTCTCTCCCAAAAGACGATAAAACAGCTATGTGAGGTAAACGAATTACAGCTGGGCAATTGACAGGACCACGAACGCAAACCAATGCTGACTACATTGCAAGAAAGGTTGAGGTTCAAAGCATGGGCGGTACGCCAAAGTAAGTAGACCGAAATCCATCAATATCTACTACTAATCATCCACCTTAAGATATCTATCCAGAACATCTCACTGGTATTAAGTTGCGAGTCCCACCCATAGTGTAAACTCAAAGCAACAGACAACTGCATTAAAAGAACTTTGCGTAAAGTAAACAATCCTTGCACCCGCGGGCACAAGCACCGTTGTTTTCCCCCTTGTGGCAACAGCACATCCCCTAGACTCATGTTTCTGTCACTCAAGCTAGTCATCGAGGGGCATGAACCCACAATCAAGCATAACGTTCCCTCTTGGAGTCACTACCTACTACTTGGCCAAAGCAATAAATAACAACGGAGAACATGCAAGAATTACTCACGAACATAAATATAAAAGAGGTAGATCAAATATATTACTCAAGATCAATCTGAACATAATCTCATAATCCATCGGATCCCAGCAAACTCAACATAGCAATAGCATAAGGATTACATATGTGCCTCGATCATGTAGGGCAGCTCACGAGGACTAATTAGTGAAGCACAAGAACGGGAGGAGAACATCACATAGCTACTGGTCATGGACTCATGGTCCAAGGGAGACTACTCACGACTCATCCGGGAGGCGTCCATGGTGGTGGAGAAGCTCCCGGTGGTGATCCTCCCCTCCGGCAGGGTGCTGGGAAGAGTTCTCCTGGTGCTCCCGATCTTGGAAGCGGTGGCGGCGGCGGAACAGAGATGGGATCGCGAAAAGAGTTCCTGTTCTGAGGGTTTCGGAGGACGCTTTAAATATATGCCAAAGTAGGGCACCGAGGGAGCCTCGGGGGGCCCAGGCGCCCCCCCCCCCGGCGCGGCCCAGGGGGGGGCGTGCCCACAGGGCGCCTGGAGCCCTGGTGCCCCCCCCCCCAGGCTGCCCTTCGAACGCAGTGTTGTTTCCGGAACGCTGATTTTTTATATAATTTTTCTGGATTTTTCTGGGCAGTTCTCGAAACGTGAAAACCTGAAATACAAAAACAGCCGAAAACAGAAACTGGCACTGGGGTGCACTGGATTAGTAAGTTAGTCCAAATATGATCAAAAGTGTCTGGAAGTGTATGAATATCATAGCAATATCACCCAAAAGTGGCATGGAGCAAGCAGAAATTATAGATACGTTTTGGACGTATCAACATCCCCAAGCTTAATTCCTGCTCGTCCTCGAGTAGGTAAATGATAACAAGAATAATTTCTGTGGTGACATGCTATTAACCATATAGGACTTTCTCATAGTCATATGACAAAAGCTTACTGAGACAATGATTCTAAAGTAATTAAGTTGTCTCAAGAGAAAATCACAAATGACTGAAAGTTTTACAACATGAAACTGAAACATCAAAAAGATTTGCAATGAACATGATGTGCAAATATGATAAAGTGATATCTAGCTTGCCCCCGTTAGTGATGCAAAACACAAATGCAAGGGCACCTTCAAGGTTTAAGTGATGACTAGATACAATCATTTCAGAATAAACGATATCACAATCATGCAAAAGACAATGCTACTTTGGGACAATGCACATTACACTCAGAATGACAATCATGCTCTCAGTAGTTGGTGCTTGAAGAAAGAAGGTGGAGACTCAACATAAAAGTAAAAGAATGGTTATGTGCTAGAGCTTTTTATTTTGAAAACATAGAAGCAATTTTGTCAACGGTAGTAGTACTTCATATGTGTCATGCATAAGACATCTTATAAGTTGCAAGCCTCATGCATCGAATACCAATAGTGCTCGCACCTTGTCCTAATTAGCTCGGATTTCCATGGGTTATCATTGCATTACATATGTTTCAACCAAGTGCCACAAAGGGGTACCTCTATGCCACCTGTACAAAGGTCCAAGGAGATAAATCGCATTTGATTTCTCGTTTTTGATAGATCTCAACTTGAGGACATCCATACCGGGACAACATAGAAAATAGATGATGGACTCCTCTTCAATGCATAAGCATATTCTCATAAGAGATTGAGGATTAATGTCCAAGCTAAAACTTCCACCATGATACATGGCTTTGGTTGGCGGCCCAATGTTCTTCTCTAACAATATGCATACTCAAACCAACCCATGGCAAATCACCCTTACTTCAGACAAGACGAACATGCATAGCAACTCACATGATATTCAACAAAAGTGTGACAGTTGATGGCGTCCCCAGAAACATGGTTACCACTCAGCAAGCAACTTATAAGAAATAAGATACATAAGCAACATATTCTTTACCACAATAGTTTTTAAGCTACTTTCCCATGAGCTATGTATTGCAAAGTTAGTTCGCTTAGTACATGTGGAGGTTAGCAAAAGACTGGGAGCGACCAACTAAGAGAGCAACGACGGTCATAATCATGCAGAGCGACAAAGCAATATTGAATCAGGCATGGTAGTTATATCGCTCCTCAGAAATAAAAGATCATCAAGGCTTGACAGACTTTCTTTACAGTCTTAAATATGCGTGAGCATACGCCAAGTCAATCAAAATAAATTCTTGAAGGAAGATATTACTAAACCATACCACATCATAGGCAAACAAATCAAGTTGGTACTCCAATAACACATTGGGAACCCCCCAGCTATTTGAGATTAACCATAAGAAAACCTGAACTACTAAGCACCATTATGCACGTAGCATCTTTATCATAGACATATTAACCAATGCAACGGAAGCAAACTCTCTTAATAAGGTGAGCATGATAATTAAAGAGAGTTCAAGCAACCAACTAAACAAAAGCTCTTTGAAAAAGATAAGCATGAATACTAAGAGCAGAGCATGATAGTAGCTATTAAAAGACAAAGAACACACACAGCAAAGATAGATATGAAAATTCTATGTTATGTTCTAGGTAGAAGTGGAGCGTGTTTCTCTCCCACATAAAGAAAGTTGAGTTCCGACTCGTTATGAAAAACTAAAAAGAAAACTAAAAGCAAGACGCTCCAAGCATAGCACATAACACATGAAGTGATAAAAATATAGCGGAACAAAAGACGAACTG
Source organism: Secale cereale (assembly GCA_902687465.1). Taxonomy (NCBI): domain Eukaryota; kingdom Viridiplantae; phylum Streptophyta; class Magnoliopsida; order Poales; family Poaceae; genus Secale; species Secale cereale. Next base: position 863,264,663 of record LR738715.1, on the reverse strand, counting down.
ATAATGTTGATGGAGAAGGAGATGCACGGGGGCATCCCCAAGCTTAGATGCTTGAGTCTCCTTGAATATTTCTTGAGGGTGCACGGGGGCATCCCCAAGCTTGAGCGCTTGACACTCCTGAATCTTTTTATCATCTTCCCTCGCACACTTGAAAACTCCCTTCATACATAACTCATCATAATCTGATTAGCGAGGTTAGTACCCTTAATAAAATAATTATACCTTGCTGGAAATAAAGATTTTCTTGAAGTTCTACTGTTTCACAAGATTGCCAAAAGGTTTTTGCAAAGAAAAAGCAAGTTCTTGGTTTGCAAAATGAAGGAAAGGCAAAACAGGACAGAATCTGTGAAAAACAGAACAGCAGGTAGTAATTGATCTGTTCGGGATACTTCTGCAACTCAAATAAAAAAACTCATAACAGATGCACGAAAGACAATTATATAGAGAACGCTGTCGAAAAAATTCAGACCAAAAAGATGATCTGGTGATTTTATACGAATTTTTCTATCCAAGGACAGAATCTGTTTCCTGGACAGCACCTCACAACTTTTGAACTTTCTAGCAATCAGAGGCTATACTTGGCACAAATATGAAAAGCAAAGATACAATGATGATGCTACATCAGTAAACAACATCAAGACACAACAAAAGCAAAAAATTTATTCATTTGGGCTGCCTCCCAAAAGCGCTTTCTTTTATGCCTTTAAGCTAGGCATAATGCATAGAGATCAAGTTTTATCAAGAGTAAAAGAATAGCTAGCCCGTACAACGGACTCAAAAGGTAACTTGATCTTTTTTCGAGGGAAGTGTTACATCCCTTTCTTGAGAGGAAACTGAAATTTTATATTACCCTCTTTCATGTCAATGATAGCACCAACGGTGCGTAAAAAGGGACGTCCCAAAATAATTGGACATGAAGGATCACATTCAATATCCATAATAGTAAAATCAACGGGAACATAATTATCATTGACAACAATAAGAACATCGCCGATCCTCCCCAAAGGTTTCTTTATGGAAGAATCAACGAGACGAACACCAAAAGAACAAGAATCATAAGGTTTCAATTTAAGCATATCATATATTCTTCTGGGCATAACAGAGGTACTAGCTCCAACATCACATAATGCATAGCAAGAGAAGTCATTCAATTTAATTTTTATCATAGGATCCCAACCATCTTCTAGCTTTCTAGGTATGGAGGCTTCTACTCTAAGTTTCTCCTCCCTAGCTTTAATGAGAGCATTAGTGATATGCTCTGTGAAGGCAAGATTAAGCGTGCTAGTGCGGGGGTCTCTAGACATCTTGTGAAGGAAATCAATAACTTCGGTAAGAGTGCAATTACAAAATCAAGGTCACGAGCATCAAGTAAAGTGGTAGTGGTGTCCTTTAGGTTCACTTGTTTGGTAGTTTCTATAGTCATAGCATCACCATTAATAGGTCCAATGGGACCAGGAGTACATTGGGTGCTAAGAGTTTGAACATCCTCAACAACTTGGATAGTAGCAACAATGTGGTGGGTAGGAAGGCTCTTAATTCTATCTTCTTCCTCCCTTTCTCTAGCCCATCTTTCTTTAAGTTTAGCCATCATCCTAATATTTTCATTAATTCGCACTTGAATAGCATTTATAGGAGTGACTTCCCTCTCCTCAAGAGGAGAAGTTTTAATTTTTAGCAATTTTACCTCATTGGCTAAATGGTCTACCTTAAAAGAGAGATCATCTAGTTTATGTAGTTTTTCTTCTACACTCTTATTAAAGGCTTTTTGGGTGGTGATGAAATCTTTAAGCATAATCTCTAGTTCAGTAGTGGAGTTCTTGGTGCTAGGATAAGCATTGTTGTTCCCATAAGAATTAGAGGGGAACGGTCTAGGATTGTTACCAAAGTTACTCCTATAAGCATTGTTGTTAAAATTGTTTCTAGAGATAAATTTCACATCTACTTGTTCTTGAGCAATCAAAGAATTTAAAGGAACATCACGAGGATCAACAGTAGATTGCTTCGAAAGTAGAGACATGATCAAGTCAACTTTTTCATTTAAGGAGGAAATCTCCTCGACAGAGTTTACCTTCCTACCTGTTGGAGCACGTTCGGTGTGCCATTGGGAATAGTTGGTCATCATCTCATCGAGAAGCTTCGTGGCAGCACCAAGTGTAGTTGACATAAAAGTTCCTCCCGCGGCCGAATCTAACAAGTTCCGCGATGTAAAGTTCAAGCCTGCATAAAAAGTTTGGATAACCATCCAAGTAGTCAAACCGTGAGTAGGGCAGTTCTTGATAAGAGATTTCATACGTTCCCAAGCTTGGGCAACGTGTTCATTATCCAATTGTTTAAAATTCATTATATTACTTCTAAGTTGGATAATTTTAGCAGGTGGATAGTATTTTCCGATAAAAGCATCTTTGCACTTGTCCCAAGAATCTATGCTATTTCTAGGCAAAGACTGAAACCAAATTTTAGCTCCTCCTCTCAAGGAGAAAGGAAAAAGCTTAAGCTTAACAATATTACCATCTATTTCTTGGTACTTTTGCATATCACAAAGTTCAACAAAGTTGTTTAAGTGTAAAGCAGCATCCTCTCCAGCACCGGAGAATTGATCTTTCATGACTAAGTTCAGTAAAGCAGGTTTAATTTCATACGAAGGTGCTGAAGTGGCGGGTGTAGTGATAGGTGTGCTGATAAAGTCATCGTTGTTGTGACTAGTGAAGTCACACAACTTGGTGTTCTCGATGGAACCCATAGTAGCAAGCAAGCAAGATAACTATTTTTGTGATTTTCGATAAAAGGTACTAAAGAAAAAAACTAAAAGGTAAACTAACAAGACTAAATAGCAAAGGTAAAAGATAGCGTGCAACTCCCCTATCCTGAAGAGTGGAGTCCCCGGCAACGGCGCCAGAAAAACTCCTTGACGGGCCTCTAACCCCTCGTTGGTTACCCCAAGTGGAAGGTGTAAGATGCAGTGTTGTGGAAGTTTTTCCCTTAGCAAAGATGCCAAGGATCGAATCCCCAGAGACTCCTAGGTTCAACAAGTAGGTGTCAACTGCTACGGCGCCAGATATTAGCAGTCAACATGGACATGCACACAGATACAAATAACTTTGCTCCCAACGAGTACAGAGAGGTTGTCAATCCCTCCGGCCTTGTAGTTCACAAAGGATTAAACGCAAATGATAGTAGTGGTAGATAATGTTTGCAATAGTAAATAATAACGAAAAGTAAATAGCGGATGTGATCAATGATGGTAATATGGACCGGAGTCTCATGATGTTCACTAGTGATGTCTCTCTCCCAAAAGACGATAAAACAGCTATGTGAGGTAAACGAATTACAACTAGGCAATTGACAGGACCACGAACGCAAACCAATGCTGACTACATTGCAAGAAAGGTTGAGGTTCAAAGCATGGGCGGTACGCCAAAGTAAGTAGACCGAAATCAATCAATATCTACTACTAATCATCCACCTTGAGATATCTATCCAGAACATCTCGCTGGTATTAAGTTGCGAGTCCCACCCATAGTGTAAACTCAGAGCAACAGACAACTGCATTAAAAGAACTTTGCGTAAAGTAAACAATCCTTGCACCCGCGGGCACAAGCACCGTTGTTTTCCCCCTTGTGGCAACAGCACATCCCCTAGACTCATGTTTCTGTCACTCAAGCTAGTCATCGAGGGGCATGAACCCACAATCAAGCATAACGTTCCCTCTTGGAGTCACTACCTACTACTTGGCCAAAGCAATAAATAACAACGGAGAACATGCAAGAATTACTCACGAACATAAATATAAAAGAGGTAGATCAAATATATTACTCAAGATCAATCTGAACATAATCTCATAATCCATCGGATCCCAGCAAACTCAACATAGCAACAGCATAAGGATTACATATGTGCCTCGATCATGTAGGGCAGCTCACGAGGACTAATTAGTGAAGCACAAGAACGGGAGGAGAACATCACATAGCTACTGGTCATGGACTCATGGTCCAAGGGAGACTACTCACGACTCATCCGGGAGGCGTCCATGGTGGTGGAGAAGCACCCGGTGGTGATCCTCCCCTCCGGCAGGGTGCCGGGAAGAGTTCTCCTGGTGCTCCCGATCTTGGAAGCGGCGGCGGCGGCGGAACAGAGATGGGATCGCGAAAAGAGTTCCTGTTCTGAGGGTTTCGGAGGACGCTTTAAATATATGCCAAAGGGGGGCATCGGGGAAGCTTCTGGGGGCCCAGGCGCCCCCCCCGGCGCGGCCCAGGGGGGGCGCGCCGCTAGGGCGCCTGGAGCCCTGGTGGCCCCCCCGGCTGTCCTTCGGACGCACGATAGTTTCCGGAACGCTGATTTTTTATATAATTTTTCTGGATTTTTCCTGGCAGTTCTCGTAACGTGAAAACCTGAAATACAAAAACAGCCGAAAACAGAAACTGGCACTAGGGTGCACTGGTTGACGAACGGTCTGCGTATTCGGATGCGTCTCAAAATTCTGAGCAACTTTCATATATAAAGTATTTTCATCCGAGTTACGGTTTATTTTATATTAATTTTCTAAAGATTTAATCATTTTTAGAATTTATTTAATCATTTTAAATCAACATTATCCAGAACAGTGCATGCTGACATCATCATGACGTCAGCATGACATCCGCAGTCAACAGGACGTTGACTGGTCAAACTGACGCGTGGGTACCGCGTGTCATTGACTGTTTAGTTTAACTAACAGTTTAATTAGGTTAATTAGTGATTCAGTTAAACTAATTATGATTAATTAACTTAATTAATTCTTTAATTAATTAATTAATTAATTAATTTAATTAATTAATTAATTAATTAATTTTCAATTATTATTTTTTCTTTAAAAAACGTTCTAGGGGTGTGGGGCCACGGGCCCCATCTGGCAGTGGCCCAGGGGGCCTAACGGGTTCGGGTGCCCAGCGGGGCGGGTCTTGCGAGTGCTGGCGCCCGAGCGCCCGCCCGATAGGCGTCGGGGCAGCGTCGGCCGCCCTGGCCATGGCGCATCTGGCCGGAGCCAGGGGCGGCCAAGCTGCGGGGCGGCGGGCCGAGGCCAGAGGCCAGGCGGCGGGAGGGGCGGCCGGCAGGCGGCTGGAGTGGGGGAGGCGGAGCGGCGGCCGTGGCGGGGCAAAGCCCGGCGGCGAGGAACGACCAGGCACGGTGCAGGGCGTCCTGGCTGCCAGCGCGCAGCAGGGCGACCGAAGGCGGAACGTGGGCGGCGACAGCGGGGCCGTGGGCGCGGGTAGCAGGGGAATCGGGGCGCGACGGCGGCAGCGCAGTAGCGGGGTGGCCACACGCGCGAGTAGGGGGCGGCGCGGGGCGCGGCCAGCGCGAGCACGCACGGTGGCGCGGGACGCGGCCGGCGCGTGCGGTGGAGGGCAGCAGGGGATGGCGAGGCGGGCGCGTCCTGGGGCGCGCAAAGCTGATGGTGTGGTGGCGCGGTGAGCGCGGGGCGCGGGCGGCAGACGACAGCTAGCGCGGACGAGGCCATGGCGCACGGGGCAAAGAGGAGAGGAGGAGGGTGCGGCCCTCACCAGCGTGCGTGGGAAGAGGGGCATCGAGGCTCGATGAAGCCGGCGAGGAGGAGGACGGTGACGAGCGACGGAGAGGACGACGTCCGGCGAGGTAGCTCCGGCGTCGAG
>LR738715.1:863232947-863258966 GCA_902687465.1 Secale cereale | reverse complement strand
TATAGGCCGGGGGGTTAGTGGGCCGAGGCCCAGTAGGCCTGGGGTTTTTTCTTTTCTTTCTTTCTTTTGTTTTTGTTTTGTTTGTTTTTCTTTCCTTTTATTTATTTCTCCTTTTCTGTTTTATTTTATTTTAAATACTTAGGCATTTTTAGAAATTGTAATAACTACACCATAATTAATCTTGCAGTATTTAGCACCGCCCGAACATTTTTATTTAAATTTTTAGAAACTTATATTGTTTATTTCTATTTTGGACTTTTAATTCGAACGGGGTTTTCGATTAACGTGATGTTATCAACAGTAACACGATGACGTGGCATCATTAGCAGGGAATTACTGTAGCGTGATTACCCGGGCGTTACAATGACCATGCCTTTCGTAGAAGCAAATCCATGCCTCTCGCGGAAGGGAAAAAATAAAACATGTTTATTTTCATTTCCAAGAAGCAGGGTCGTGCCTCTTGCGGAAGCAAACCCATGCCTCTCGCGGGAGGGAAATAAAAAGAAAAAGTATTTTTATTTTCTTTTTCGAAGGCACGGCCGTGCATCTCGCGGAAGTGAACCCATCCCTCACTCACAAGAATTTTTTATTTTTTATTTGTTTTCGAGCGGCACGGCCATGCCTCTCGCGGAATTAAACCAGTGCCTTCCTCAGAAGAAGAAAAAAATATATTTTTTTTCATTTCCGAAAGGCACGGCCACGCCTCTCGTGAAAGTAAATAAGAAAACACGTTTTTGTGCAAATTCTATTTTAATTATGTTCAAAAGCTAAGAAAGACTGATGGAAAACCGAGAGGCAAAAATAACAGAAAAACCATTTAAAAAACTGAAAACACATGCAAAAAAAATCAGATGGAGCATCCAGAGTCGACCCCTAGGTGACACTTGCGGGGCTCCCGAACGAGTGCCCTCGTTCGTAAGTTGCTCTCTTGATTTGTTGCTCCACAGAGAGATCAACTAATTAAGGCGCGCTCTTTCGGGAGCCTCCCAGTGATCATTCGGGATGGTCCGAGTGCGCGCCATAACCTCGGAAGTATTTTTTAATTAGTGATTTCGGCCGAGAGAGGCTTGAAATCCACTTACGTGAAACAAGGCCTAATTACTGCTTATGAGGTGAATTTCCGAGGGATTCAGCCCAGACACACAGAGGCCCGGAAGCTGGCTGCACTCCACAGGTCACAGCAACCGTACATTCTCTTGCATTATCTCCTCCCACCCTCAGAAATTTATCTCCTCCCTCAGAAAAGAAGAAAAAAAAAACCGCACATTCGCCTGCGTTATCTCCTCCACCAGCCGCCCGCCGCCCCCTGCACCTCCGCCGCTCCGGCCACAGCCCCGGCCGCTATGCTGCCAGGATGCTCCCCTGCGGGCCTCCCCTCCGCCCTCTATCGCCCTCTCCACGAACCGCTCCCCCAACCACCGCGCTGTGGCAGGTACGACCGCGCCCCTCTTTGTTTCTTCCCTGGATGTTCTCTTTTCCTGGGATTATCTTGGATGGTACCGCCGCCCTCACACTTGGCCGATAAGATTAGTATAATTGGGGCTTCTCTTGTAGAACAGCAGGTGAATATATTAGATTCTGTTGTAGAACAGCAGGTGGATAGATTAGGTTCCCTGATTCCAGTTTAGTGATTGCCAAGGCACACAGCTTCGAAAGCTTCTCCGAGAGCAACCGCCGCCGTTATCGATTTTAGGCGTCGCTTATCTTGAAAATGGCTTGTGAGATTTGGCCAAATTAAGCTCCCGACAACGTAATTCTGCAATTTCCTTGTAAGGAATTGCTGGTGCTGTATTTTCTACAGCTTGCTTCGGTTGAGGCTCATCAAAATACAAAGTCTAAGACTACTATAATGTTATAAAAAGAAAATCACAGAAACACTCGAATGATTAAATTGCTTTGACTTGTGCAGTCAAAACAGTGGCTTTCATCCTTTCAACTGTATGGCGTTGAAATCCCTTTAGTTTTTAGTAATGAAAAGTGATGATAAAGCTGAGCTTGAACTGTGAGCAAGAGCTGTTATAAACCCCTTCAAGAACTTTTAGTTTAGATGGAAGATTCATTCTTGGAAGAAAAAAATAAATTGGTGAAAGATTTGTTTGTTATGCAGTCTTTTATCCGTCTTTGCCCTTGCAGGATTTTTTTTTCATCTTTGTTTTTGGTTGTCCATGTTAGCAGGAAATACATGTTCTTTCTACAGACGAATGTTGCCACCCCCATTGTGATCACAGCAGCTGCACCAGGCAAAGGTGGTGGTGTGCTTGATCGACCAGCAGAGAAAGTTTCTCCTGGCCGTCAATCTGAATTCGATAAGAAGTAAGTCTATTTCTGTTAATTGTGAATCCTTTTCCTTCTTTTCTCGAAAAAGATGGTTTCCCCCCTAGCCTCTGCATATATCATTTCTCGTTTATAAGTGCAAATTCCAAGAACTGGATATGTCTTTTGTTTGGAAAAAGTGGATAGATTAATTTTACAGTGTCGGTTCAGATCTCAGAAATAGATTCTAAACCCTGCCAAGTTGAGTGTAATTTCTCACCTACTGATGGAAACTGAAAACTACAATATACTACATCAGGTGATGTCACACAAATAAGAATGTTACCAATCCTAGTGGTGTGAGCTGCTTCACTTGAAACGTCCAATACTTAACCACTCCATAGTCGTTGTTATTACTGCCAGAGCACAAAGCCAGTTTATTTCTTCACAAGGCAAAGCCATGAACCACACTTATTCAGAGCAGTAGGGGTCTTTAATTTATCTAGCTTTACTGTTTTATAGCTACATATATGTTTTTGTTTTCATCAATATATAACTGTACTTGTCAAGTTATGTCAACCTGGTCATGAAATTAATAATCTGCATTGCACATATGGTGGTCCCAGTGAAGTCTCGAAATGCCTTTACTGTAGGGATATTGTCGTGAATGACATATTTCCCGCCCTGTTTACTGTTAGAACTATCAGTTTCTTCTTGTGTGGGGTGGGTTGTACGTTTAGCAGTGCTGTTTTAGTGCCAGATGTAGGCATGTCGTTCTAGTACCAGATATAGTCATGTAAGCATTGCCCCATTTTAAAGTAAAATCTGTATATTTCAATTTCAGGGTTGCAATATCATGTTTAATGTCTTGTGGTATAGGACATAAGGAACAATGACAGGTCAATGAGCCTAGCTTGACTGTTCGTGAAACAGCAATGGCCATTAGGCATGAGGAGGATTATCTCGTGGTTTATTTTGCAAGGCATTATAGCTTGAACAAAAATAATATGTGTTCAACCTTACATCATATGATTGTTGGATTTTGTTTTATTGTTGTGAAATTGAAATAATACACATCCAGTTCCCATCTTATTCGTTGGATTATAAAATATATTACTAGGTATAATAAATTACAAAAAATGGCAGAAGTGATACATAAGATCTGAGAATAAGCCACACGCTTGAGCTAACATAATACTCCCTCCGTTCCAATATAAGTGTCTCAACCTTAATACAACTTTGTGCTAAAGTTAGTACAAAGTTGAGACACTTATTTTGGGACACAGGGAGTATGAGGCAATTAAAAAGAATAGGTTAATAAAACTGACAGATCTGCAGTATTACGGGGTTCAACTTTAAGATCTTATAAACTAATTTCAAGTCATCTGCCTGTTTTTTGGGTGAAATTTTTGGCGCATTTACTTTCATTGGTTATAATCTTAGAACACCAAGATATTCTCGCATCCTTTTTCGCCTGCAGGAAATCCCGGAAGATGTCACCTCCATTCCGCGTTGTACTGCACAACGACAATGAAAACAGGCGAGAGTACGTTGTCCAAGTCCTGATGAAGGTTATCCCTGGGATGACCGTCGACAATGCTGTGAATATCATGCAAGAGGCACACGTGAATGGGATGGCAGTAGTTATTGTCTGCTCGCAACCGGAAGCGGAGGAGCACTGCACGGCACTGAGGGGCAATGGCCTCCGAAGCTCAATTGAACCTGCAAGTGGTGGCTGCTGAAATAAGGGTTTCTTTTTTTTGCCACTTAGTTTGTAGGTACCCCTGCACATTCAGACACAGGCGCTCGTTGTTAAAGATGGACATGGCTACCTCCATGCTTCTGAATCGAGGCTGATGGAGCCGATATATCAGTTTGGGGGTGTGCCGACATAGATATAACCTATCATTTTGTAAATATCAGTTTTACACATCATTCCATATAGACCGAAATATCGACCAATATGGCCGATGTTGTACCCTGTATGTCAACTAATATAGATCGATACCTAGATGTCAACATTTCTTTATCAGAAAACAGTGAAATTAAGATTATGTATTCACAACTTCGTCGTATTATCCGAGTCATGCATACTGTTTTGTAGAAATGCTTATATAATGTATTGTTTTTAATCTTAGAGCAGCATTTTGTAAATCTTTCATAAATAGTTTTAATAAACAGTTTAGTTAATTCTCATCTAATTTCTTCACCGTTCCATTTATAACGTCAAGATTTATGATTTTTCTTTGTGCTGCCGCAACAGCACAGCGCTATGTTCCGTTGTGCTTGTATCGTTTTGCCTCGGCTGGGCCGTTGCCACGTTTGTATTTCTTTCAGGTCTAACTATATCACATCCAAGGGTAATTTAGTCATAACTAATCCATAATTATGTGTCTTGCTCACCGCGCCGAAAATAATACACAACGGAGGGAGTATAGCTCATACCTCTACAACCGTTCTCTGCATTTGTTAAGTAAAAAGCGGCATATCTTTAAGAACATAGTACAGAGTCGAGCTTAGAAGACATTTTCGACTAGAATTGTAACTTTTTTGTAAAATATTTTTGGAAACACAAAAAATTGAAAGTTCGAAATTCCTTTTCACATGTGAATAATCTTTGTACTTCCATTTTTTTTTCGAAAAATAAGAACACAATTTGGTATTCCGAACAATTTCTTCACGAACAAATTTTGGAAACGTGAATTCTGAAAAATTCCCGAACAGTTTTAAAAGTGGGGACACTTCTTAAAATTCCAATATTTTTAAACAACATGATTTTTTTATATTAATCATAAAATTTCAATAAATTTTGCGTGCACCATTCAAAAACTGTTAACATTCCAAAAATGTTCATGCAGTTCACAAGAATATCCGTGATGTTTTATATAAATGTACTATACAATGATTTTTTTTGTATCATTCAAAGAATTGCTCGTGACAATTTTTTAAAAGAAACTTCACGCATTTTGAACAAAATCAAGACATTTTCTACAAAAATGTTTATGCAATGTAAAACAATGTTCACGTAATTTATTAGAAAAGTTTCACACCAAATAGAGAAATGATAAGAAGGAATTTCAAAAATGTTTAGCATGTATTCTACAAAAATGCTCGGGCATGTATTTGAAAAAAATATTGATTATGCATTTTTGAAAAAGAAATAATGTGTGTTAAAAAATGTTCCCTGTGTATACAGAAAATTATACAATGTGTATTACAAAATTTGACATGTATTTGCAAAAAACAACTATATAGGGGTACTGTGTTAGTGAGTTGCCTGCCGAGAGTGGACATACAACTATGTCGGGCATGTGTTGCATGTTCGGGTTGGACATGCAACTGAGTAGGGTGGGTTTACGTGTTGGGGTGGACATGGAACTAGACACGGGCCGGGGCAAGTTGTGTGTTGAAAAACAAAGCACAAGTCTAGGTATGAGTCAAGTGTGGGGTTGAAATTGGGAGAACTAAGAGCTATGCGAGTCGCGGATGGACTTACAACTGGGATAACTACAAACTATGAGACCAGCTGCGAGTCAAGGGTGGACTTGTAACTAGGATAAAACAAACTACGATCCTAGTTGTGAGTCAATGATGGACTTGCAACTAGGATGAAATATAAAAACACAGGCTCAATTGCGAATCAAGTGTCGACTTGGAACTGGGATAAAACAAACTACGAGTCTAGTTGCGAGTTGATGGTGGACTTATAAATGAGACAAGTATATACAACTATAATACGAATTGCGAGTAGAGGGTGGACTTGTAGCCGAGATGAGAACCAAAACGCATGCCCAGTTGCGACTCGAGGGTGGACTTGCAACTATGGAAAAACAAACCTATGGACCTGGTAGCGAGTCGAGGATGGACTTGCAACTACGGGAAAACAAACCTATGGACTCGGTTGCAAGTCGAGGATGGGCTTGCAACTAGGACAACAACAAAACTACGATCCCACTTGCGATTCGATGATGGACTTGCTACTACGACAAGTATGAAACAACGAGCCAAGTTGCGAGACAAGGGCCGACTTGCGACTGGTATGAAATAAAATAAGGTCCTAGTTATGAGTCAAGGGTGGACTTGCAACTGGGATGAAAAACAAAACACATCGCCTAGTTACAAGTCGAGGGTAGGCTTGCGACTAGGAGAACTATGAGCCTAGTTGTGAGTCAAACATGGACTTGCAACTAGGAAAAGTACGAATCTACGAGCCCAGTTGCAAGTCAAGGGTCAACTTGCAACTCAGATGAAACAAACTATAGTCCTAGTTGCGAGTCAATGGTGGACTTGTAACTAGGATGACAGACAAAACACGGGCCTAGTTGCGATTCAAAGGTGGGGTTGCAACTAGGATAAAACAAACTACGGGCCAAGTTACGTGTCGATGGTGGACTTGTAACTCAGACAACTATACAAAACTATGATACGAGGTTCAAGTCAAGGGTGAACATGCAAGTGGGAAAACAACAAACTATGAGCCGAGTTGCAAGTCAAGGGTGGACTTGCAACTGAGATGAAACAAAATCATGGGCCTAGTTGCGAGTCAATGACAAGTTTGCAATTGGGATGAAAGAAACTACGGGGCAGTTGTGAGTCACATGGTTGACTTGCGACTAGGACAACTACACAAAACTATTATACGAGTTGTGAGTAGAGGGTGGACTTGCAACTGAGGCAAAAAGGTAGGCCCCCAATTGCATATCAGGGGTGGAGTTGCAACTGGGGATAAAATGGGTCACCTTCCCCAGTTGCTTGTCGAGGATGATCTTGCAATTGAGACAAAAAATGATAGGTCGCAATCGCTTATTGATGTCTACTACACAACCTTCTTCTTGTAGACTCGTGTTAAGCGCAGAGTTTTGTAGGACAGTAGCAATTCCCCCTCAAGTGGATGACCTAAGGTTTATCAATCTACGGGAAGCGTAGGATGAAGATGATCTCTCTCAAACAACCCTGCAACCAAATAACAAAGAGTCTCTTGTGTCCCCAACATACACAAGACAATGGTAAATTGTATAGGTGCACTTGTTCGGCGAAGAGATGGTGATAGAAGTGTAATATGGATGGTAGATATAGGTTTTTGTAATCTGAAAAATACAAAAACAGCAAGGTAACTAGTAGTAAAAGTGAGCGTAAACGGTATTGTAATGCTTGGAAACAAGGCCTAGGGTTCATAATTTCACTAGTGCAAGTTCTCTCAACAATGATAAAGTAATTAGATCATATAACAATCCCTCAACATGCAACAAAGAATCACTCCAAAGTTCCTACCGCGGAGAACATAAGATGAAATTGCTTGTAGGGTACGAAACCACCTCAAAGTTATTCTTTCTGATCAATCTATTGGGCTATTCCTGTAAGTGTCACAAACAACCCTAGAGTTCGTACTAAAATAACACCACATGACACACATCAATCAACCCTAATGTCACCTAGATACTCCAATGTCACCACAATTATCCATGGGCTAATTATACGATGTGCATCACACAATTTCAGTTTCATAATATTCAACCCAACACAAAGAACTTCAAGAGTATCCAGAGTTTTCTATCGGAGAAAGGAATATGAAAACGCGTTCCAACCCCTATGCATAGATTACCCCAATGACACCACGGGAATCCGCAAGTTGATAACCAAGACATACATCAAGTGGATCAATAGAACATCCCATTGTCACCACGGATATCATATCGCAAGACATACATCAAGTGCTTTCACATCCAAAGATTCAATTCGACATAACAAAACCTCAATGGAAAAGACTCAGTTCACCACAAGGTAGATAGGGGGAGAAACACCATATGATTCAACTATAGTAACAAAGTTCATGGTACATCAAGATCGTTCCAAATCAAGAACACGAGAGAGAGAGAGAGAGAGAGAGAGAGAGAGAGAGAGAGAGAGAGAGAGAGAGAGAGAGAGAACACATAGCTACTTGTACAAAACCTCAGTCCCAAGGGGTGAACTACTCCCTCTTCGTCATGGAGACCGTTGGGATGATGAAGATGGCCACCGGTGATGGTTTCCCCCTCCGACAGGGTGCCGGAACGGGCTCCCGATTAGATTTTTGTGGCTATAGAGGCTTGCGGCGGCGGAACTCCCGATCTAGGTTTCTTTTCAGGGGTTTCTCTATTTATAGAATTTTTGGTGTCGGGGACAAGTCAGGGGGGTCCACGTGGCGACGACAAGGCATGGGGGGCACACCCTAGGGGGGTGGGCGTGCCTGCACCCTTGTGGATGCCTCGTGGCTCCTTTGGTCCATCTTTGATACTCCGTGGGCTTCTCTTGGTCCATAAAAAATCACCGTAAAGTTTCAACTCATTTGGACTCCATTTGGTATTCCTTTTTCGTAAAACTCAAAAATAAAGAAAAAACAGAAACTGGCACTGGGCTCTAGGTTAATAGGTTAGTCCCAAAAATAATATAAAATAGAAGATTAATGCATATAAACATCCAAAACATATAATATAATAGCATGGAACAATAAAAAATTATAGATACATTGGAGACGTATCAAGCATCCCGAAGCTTAATTCCTGCTCGTCCTTGAGTAGGTAAATGATAAAAATAGAATTTTTGACGTGGAATGCTACCTAACATATTTATCAATGCAATCTTATTTATTGTAGCCTGAATGTGCCTGAATGTTCAGATCCACAAGATCCAAAATAAGAGTTTATCAATATCAAAACAATAATACTTCAAGCATACTAAAAAGCAAATTATGAAGCTTCAAAAATAACATGGCTAAAGAAAGTTATCCCTACAAAATCATATAGTCTTGTTATGCTCCCTCTTCTCAACACAAAGTATAAATCAAGCCCATCCCGGTGTCAGCCAAGCAATTTTTTCATACTTTTTAACGCGCTTCAGATTTTTCAACTCTTCATGCAATACATGAGCGTGAGCCATGGACATAGCACTATGGGTGGAATAGAAGGTGGTAATAGACAAAAGGAGGGAGAAAGTCTCACATCAACTAGGCAAATTAATGGACTATGGAGATGTCCATCAATCAATATCAATGTGAGTGAGTAGGGATTGCCATGTAACAGATGCATTAGAGCAATAAGTGTAAGAAAGCTCAAAAGAAAACTAAGTGGGTGTGCATCCAACTTGCTTGCTCATGAAGACGTAGGGCAATTTGAGGAAGCCCATCGTTGGAATATACAAGCCAAGTTCTATAATTAAAATTTCCCACTAGTAATATATGAACGTGACAAAACAAGAGACTCTCTATAATGAAGAACATGGTGCTACGTTGAAGCACAAGCGTGGAAAAGGATAGTAACATTGTCTGTTCTCTCTTTTTTCTCTCGTTTTTTTCTCTTTTTTTTCTTTTGGGCTCTTTGTCCTTTTTTGGGCTTCTTTGGCCTCTTTTTTTGGGCTTCTTTGGCCTCTTTTATTTATATTCTCACATTGGACAATGCTAATAATGATGATCATCACACTTTTATTTACTTACAACTCGATACTAGAACGAAAATATGACTATATGAATGCCTTCGGCAGTGTACCGGGATGTGCAATGATCAAGAGTGACATGTATAAAAATATGAGTGGTGGTTTTGCCACAAATACTATGCCAACTACATGATCATGCAAAGCCGTATGACAATGATGATTCGTTTCATAATAAACGGAACGGTGAAGCTACATGGCAATATATCTCAGAATGGCTATGAAAATGCCATAATAGGTAGGTATGGTGGCTGTTTTGAGGAAGGGTGTAAGGTGTTTTGATGCACTGGCGAGAGTTGCGTGGTACTAGAGTGACTAGCAATGGTGGAAGGGTGAGAGTGTGCATAATCCATGGACTCAATATTAGTCATAAAGAACTCACATACTTATTATAAAAAAATTATTGGCCCTAGAAGCAAAGTACTACTACGCATTCTCCTAGGGGTAAGGTTGGTAGGAGTTAACCATCACGCACCCCCGACCTTCACGCAAAGATGAACAATCAAGACACAATGCGCTACAATTTGGTTACATAGTTAGGAGACCATACGTGCATGCTACGGGAATCACAAACCTTAACATAATTATTTCTTTAACTACCACTAGCATGACTCTAATATTACCATCTTAATATATCAAAACAATCACAAGGAACTAAACTTCTCATAAATTCAATGCTCTATATGAAAGTTTTTATTATACCCTCTTTGGATGCCTATCACATTAGGACTAAATTCATAACCCAAGCAAATTACCATGTTGTTTAGAGACTCTAAAAATTATATAAGTGAAGCATGAGAGTTCATCAATTTCTATAAAATAAAACAACCGCCGTGCTCTAAAAAGGTACAAGTGAAGCACTAGAGCAACTGACAAACTACTCCAAAAAGATATAAGTGAAGATCAATGAGTAGTCAAATAATTAACTAGCTATGAGAAGACCCTCTCTCATTTAAGAATTTGAGATATTAAGTACTTTATTCAAACAACAAGGAAAACAAAATAAAATGACATTGTAAGGATAGCACATATCATGTGAAGAAGCAAAACTTAGGATCAACTGATACTAACCGATAATTGTTGATGAAGAAAGGTGGGATGCCTACCGGGGCATCCCCAAGCTTAGATGCTTGAGACTTCTTGAAATATTATCTTGGAATGCCTTGGGCATTGATTTGCTCTCTGACTATAGCGCCATAAAAGCTCATGTCTGCTAGAAATACGTCGGTATTTCCCCAAAGAGGAAGGGATGATGTAGCACATCGACGGTAGGTATTTCCCTCATTGAAGAAACCAAGGTTATCGAACCAGTAGGAGAACCAAGGAACACAACAAAAACAGTACCTGCACACAAATAACAACACCTCGCAACCCGACGTTTTAAAGGGGTTGTCAATCCCTTTCAGGTAACGATGCCAGAAAATTGTAATGGATTGGAATAATAGATCGTAAATGAGATAAAATGCAGCAAATTATTTTTGTATTTTTGGTTTAATAGATCTAAATAAAAAGGCAACGGAAAAGTAGATCGCAAGCAAATATATGAGAAAGAAGACCCGGGGGCTGTAGGTTTCACTAGTGGCTTCTCTCGAGAAAAATAGCAGACGGCGGGAAAACAAATTACTGTTGGGCAATTGATAGAACGTCAAGTAATTATGACGATATCCAGGCAATGATCACTACATAGGCATCACGTCCAAGATTAATAGACCGACTCCTGCCTGCATCTACTACTATTACTCCACACATCGACCGCTATCCAGCATGCATGTAGTGTATTAAGTTCATGGAAAACGAAGTAATGCATTAAGAACGATGACATGATGTAGACAAGATCTGTTTGTCTATGGCGTTAGATATGGATCTCATCATTTTATCCTTAGTAGATACATACGTGTCGGTTCCTTTTCTGTCACTGGGATCGAGCACTACCGGGCACCTCTTCCCATTGCAAGATAAATAGATCAAGTTGGCCAAACAAAACCCAAATATCGGAGAAGAAATACGAGGCTATAAGGGATCATGCATATAAGAGATAAAAAAAACTCGAATAACTTTCATGGATATAAAAAGATAGATCTGATCATAAACTCAAAGTTCATCGGATCCCAACAAACACATCGCAAAAAGAGTTACATCATATGGATCTCCAAGAGACCATTGTATTGAGAATTCAGCGAGAGAGAGAAATCCATCTAGCTACTAACTACGGACCCATAGGTCTACGAAGAACTACTCACGCATCATCGGAGAGGCACCAATGGAAGTGGTGAACCCCTCCGTAATGGTGTCTGGATTGGATCTAGTGGTTCCGGACTCTACAACGCCTGGATGAATATTTCATCGACTCCTCTAGGGTTTCTGGAATATCTGAGTATTTATAGAGCAAAGAGGCGGTGCGGGAGGCCATCGAGGTGGGCACAACCCACCTAGGCGCGCCTGGGGGCCTGGCGCGCCCTGGTGGGTTGTGCCCCTGGTGTCTACACACGCTTCTATTCTTGTAGACTATGTTGGGCCTCCAAGCGCAGAGGTTTGTAGGACAGCAGCAATTTCCCTCAAGTGGATGACCTAAGGTTTATCGAACTCAGGGAAGTAGAGGTTGAAGATGGTCTCTCTCAAGCAACCCTGCAACTAAGATACAAGAAGTCTCTTGTGTCCCCAACACACCTAATACAACTAGGAGTTGTATAGGTGCACTAGTTCGGCGAAGAGATGGTAAAATATGGATGATAGGAGTGGCAAAGCAAAGTAATATAAATCTGTAATAAAAAGTGCAGCAAGCAAACAAGTGGTAAACGTGAGCACAAATGGTATTGCAATGGTGGAAACAAGGCCTAGGCTTCATACTTTCACTAGTGGCAACTCCCAACAACATTAACATAGTCTAATCACATGATATTTCCCATAAAACATGCAATGGAGACGCACTCGGAGGTCATTCCTTTGTGGTCAAGAGAGGACGAGAATTATGTAGGGCTACAAAAGCACACCTCAAAGTTCGTAGTTCTCAATCTATGGATTTCCCAATGTCACCGCGGCCATCCAAAGAGAGTAACACAATCACCACAACATATCTCAAGGATAGTCAAAGACAAGCACCAAGAGACTCTCAATCTTCAATCAACACACAAAAGAGGAAATCACTCATGAAAATATTCTTCTAATCCATGTCCAATAGACCGCTGTCACCTTTGGTCTTGGGGATTATACTAGATAAAAACAAGTGAGTACATCAATCCAATACATAGAGGAAGGGGAGATATCATGGGATCACCCTAGATTAACATAGCCTATGATCACAACGAAGATCGCATCATCGGAGAGAGAATTGACCACATAGCTACTGGTAGAAACCTCAGCCCCGAGAAGGAACTACTCCCGCATCATGGAGGGAGGAAGCAACGTCGATGGAGATGAATCCGGGGGCACTTCCCCGTCCCGGCAGGATGCCGGCACAGGAATTCTGGTCCCCCGAAACTTGGTGGCGATGGCGGCGGAGATCGGAATTGCTTCTGGAGAAAAGGGTTCTGGAATCAGGGTTTCCGCGACGGGAGAATAAATAGGAGGCCAAGTAGGGCACCAGAGGAGGTGGGAGCCCCCCAGGCGGCCCCCCGGCGCGGCCAGGGGTGGGGCTGCGCCATCAGGGCGCCTGGGGCCCCTCTGGCCCCCCTCTGGCCTCACTTCTGGCACGTGGAAGCTTCTGGAGCGCTGATTTTTTATATATTTTTCCCGGAATTTTTCTGGCAATTTAAGTAATGGGAAAACCTGAAATACAAAAACAGCAGAAAACAGAAACTGGCACTGGGGTGCACTGAGTTAATAGGTTAGTCCAAATATGATCAAAAGTGTATGAAAGTGTATCAAAAGCATAGCAATATCACCCAAAACATGCATGGAGCAAGCAGAAATTATAGATACGTTTGGGACGTATCAGCCCCCCTCGGGGCATCCCCCAGGTGCAGCTCTGGCCCATTGGATGTCTTCTGGCCCAAAAAAAATCTCCAAGAAGTTTCGCGGTGTTTGGGCTCCATTTGGTATTGATTTCCTGCGATGTTAAAAACATGCAGAAAACAGCAACTGTCACTTGGCACTATGTCAATAGGTTAGTACCAAAAAATGATATAAAATGACTATGAAATGATTATAAAACATCCAAGATTGATAATAAAACAGCATGGAACAATCAAAAATTATAGATACGTAGGAGACGTATCAGGCATCCCCAATCATGAGATTTTTGTCTCCTTAATTCCTCTCATATCATAGTTTCTCAGAATCTTAAAAACTTCATACACACAAAACTCAACAAGAACTCATGAGATAAGTTAGTATAAATCCATGCAAGACCTTATCATTATCTACTGTATAAAATCATTAAAATTATAATTTGACATTGCATACTAAATGCCTCTGCATATTTAACACTCCTATAACAAAAGAAAAAAACTATTATATCCTTCTTTGAAAAAAAATCATGTTCATCCCAAAGAACCTCCACAATACGCAAACGTCTCCACCACCTTCCCATAATCCCGAAACACCATCGTGCCTGCCATCGTCTCCCTCATGCCGTTGCTGCTGCCACCTCTGGTCTTTTTGCATTAATCCTTTGCTTCTCCGATCTCCTCCAAGCAGGGCCTTCCCAGGTGCTTCTCCCGTCCTCCATCATCTATAATCTTCCCCACCACTTTTGTCTCTAAGTGCAATTCTCACCTCAATATGCCTCGGCCATTAAATCTTCCTCACGGTCATGGCATAGATGTGCAAGATCAATCGGGTCAGACAAGCATGTGAAGGAAGAAGATAGTAGTTACTGCCGCCGACATTGTGGTCACGAATTTGTGATGAAGTTTTCCCCAACGCAATGCACGCCATGTGCTTCCACCAGCCGCAGTGTTTGCCTGGGCGCCGGCCTGGCTATCAATCTATAAAGCGCATAAGGAACATGGTCGCTCCTTTCCAATCTGCAAGTACATCACGTATGCATGTATTGGGAATCAGGTCATCGGGCATCGCAGCCGCCTCCCACGGCGTTGTCTTGGTGTACTACGGCCATGCTGCAAGGCCAAAGTTTTTCCATGTAAAACTTCATGGAACAATTATATAGGCAAGCTACAGATTCTTAACTCCCGTTCCTTTTCTCTCTTTATGTTCACCAAGACA
This sequence comes from Secale cereale, assembly GCA_902687465.1. Taxonomy (NCBI): domain Eukaryota; kingdom Viridiplantae; phylum Streptophyta; class Magnoliopsida; order Poales; family Poaceae; genus Secale; species Secale cereale. The sequence continues at coordinate 863,244,086 of LR738715.1, read as the reverse complement.
AGAATTTAGATTATCTACAGAATACTCGGCCTAATTATTTTTCCATTGCACTTGCAGGTTAGCACTATCAATAGTCCTTGCACGAAGTTGTGCCTCGGGCCGTGATGACACATAGTTTCGACATCGCCCGGTAGTGGATAACTGATCGCAACCATGTATGCACTGACCGTAGGATCACCGAGCACCACGTAACTGGACGTGGAGCAGGCTCAGATTCCCATTAGACTAAGTTAGCAATCGGCAATGGTGATTTTCTATATTTATCATGTAAATTCACACGATTAAGTTCAAATTTTTTATTTGAAGGTCTCAAATGCTTATTCTAGAAGTCGACATGTGAATGTTTTCAGATTTTCAAACAAGAAAGAACCCTAGAAGAATGCATGTTTGTCAGTTCTAAGAAGGGGAGAGGCCTCCAAATTACACTCTGATTTCTTGAATTTGGATGTTACCCATGGTCATGCACGACTGCAGTTATTGAGCAAGTATCTTATCATTCAATCATCTAAGCATCTCAGCATCCCGGTTGCCGATTCGATTCCTCATGCCATCGTGACTAGACCAGTGTGGTTGGGCTAATGGAGGTAAATCAAAATCCTGTAATTAATGTTTGGTACGTCCATGGTATAAGAAAGCTTGTGAAGAGGCATCATAACAGGTCTGCTCAGCTAGCTTTAGATTTGATCTCCGTCATTAAGATAAAGAGATTAAAGATTTATAATTGTTATCTAATTTTAATCCCATTACCATGCTCTAGATAGCTGCTAGCAATATGTGGCATCGCTCCCTGTTTTCAAACATGCAAGTGACACGTATTCTTATATTTCTCTTCTCATTGTAAGGACTAAAAATAGTAGAAATTATCACATTATCTTGGCTAACTTCCTGTATGTCTACAGTCTCTTGGTACAACCCTGAGGTGGATCAGATTTTCTTATAACCTACATAAATAATCTGTTGTCACATGTCCTAAATCATCTGTAACTCTCTTTGTACGAGCACGCAAGAGGGATGCATCCCTTGCTCGAATTGCCGTAAAATCATGTTACTATAATGGATTAGTGTGACTAACATGTTTGAAATTTTTCCTTCTGTGTGGGAGCTTATAATATATTACTTTGAAAAAAATAAGCAACTTTATAATTATCATCTTCTTTTATGTCCGTGGTGCTCCATTTATAAATCTAGAAGTTTATAACAAACAATATATCGTTGTGTTATTTGAAGACCGACTGACTTCTTTACTAACAAAGTGTTGATACCGACTTGACGGCAGTAACTGAGTTGACCTGCTACTTCTTTGCTTAATTAATAAATCTTATTCTTTATGAATTTTCATTGAGATCCTTCCTACACAAATTATGCAAGGTTAATAGTACAAATTGGTTCATTTGTATAGGCAAGTCTGAGTGCACAAATTATGCTGGCTTAATAGTACAAATTGGTTCATTTCTATAGGCATGCCGGAGTGTGTACTGCGTAGTTTTGGAGTATGAAATACTGTTCTTTGTTAATTTTCTCTGTTGGGGGTATAGTTTATTCTATGATACTCTGGCGGCCGTTATGCTGGGCCAAAGCCACAATATATCCCTGGAGATGCTAGCTTGATTTATCTTCGCGCGACTCATGACCACCTGTGCTAAGTTGTTTCGAGTATATTCTGCAACAGGTGGAATCGGAATATTGTATACATTGTTTAGGTAACATTGCTTATGCTTTCAGTAAGCAAGTCTTACCAGATGATACCTTATTTGGTTATCTGTCACTAAGGTACATTTGAGGTCTCAATAAGAAAGAACTATTTGAACATAGACATTCCAGCGAGAACAAAGTTGCAGCTGCAAAGGTATTTCTCTCTTACTTGGCAAGTTTCTATTGTCAAGGTATCACGGAGTCCAGTCATACATAGTCCATATCATTATCCATCTTCCACCACCATGATTACAATTGTGGGAATGACAACCTGGTGTAAATGGTGTTATCTTAACTGATGAAGAACAATACATGAGGCTTTGAAGAAGCCTAATGTCGAAAGCTAGGAGAATCCACACCAACACACCAACAGTGTGATGGTGTTGTGATGGATCGAGTAGCCTGTAATGAAGTAGGTTATTCAAAAGAATGTCGTGGTTTTCTTCAAGTTCCTAGAAAAGGCAAGGAACTCAAACATGCATGTTAATTCATGGTGGTAAAATAAAATTTGCACTACACTCTCTCCTAGCTTATCTGGTACTAGTGGGAGTTATTATTGTGGAATGCAAAGTTTATCCATGTAATAAGTGAAAGCAACAGATATCCGAGTTTCTATACTATGAAACATTCCAAACTTATGGTTTAAGTGGCATCCAACTCAGCCACCTTCGTAAGATTTATGATGCGGTATGGAACATAAACTCATGTAAGTATTATTTGAGTGTGTGTTGCTAAGTAATTATTATAAAAATTTAGTCATCATTTATTTTAGGCAATGTTGGGGATATCGCTTATCGGAAACTTATCGGTGACCCATGATATGGGGTAAATCGGCCAGTTTATCGGCATATCGGCCGATTTATCGCCATATCGGCTCATTTATCGGCCGATTTATCTTATCGGTCAGACAGTGATAAGCGATAAATCGGCTGATTTATCGGCATATTGGAAGATATCTTGAACAATCTTTTAGGATTTATTTTGTGTTCAATTGTAACTTGACTTTCCGTTGACGATTAATAAGTGTTTCTCCCACCTCCTTCTGCCCAAGTTGGGGACATATTATGCACCCAAGAAGAAATAATTTCCAACTCTTGGCATACTTCCATAATTTGTAAAGGAATATAATAAGTAGGATAATTAGAAACTATTAGTAATGTAAGATACAATGTAACCGTAGATTTGGTTTCTAAGATGATATTTGAACCATTGTTATTGTCAAGTTAACACTTCCAAAAAAATGCCGCCCGTGCGGATGCACGGGTTGTCGACTAGTTGAGAATAATTAACCATAATAATATCTAGGAGTTTGGTAGCTTCTCCTAAGGTAGTTTTCATGAAAGTGCCTCCTGCGGCCGAATCTAAAAGATTTCTAGAAGCAAAATTCAAGCCAGCATAAAAGTTTTGTATAATCATCCATAAGTTCAAACCATGTGTAGGGCAATTACATATCATTAATTTCATTCTCTCCCAAGCTTGTGGAACATGCTCATGATCTAGTTGCTTAAAATTCATAATATCGTTTCTAAAAGAGATGATCTTAGCAGGAGGAAAATACTTAGAGATAAAAGCATCTTTGCACTTATTCCACGAATCAATACTATTTCTAGGCAAAGAGAAAAACCAAGTTTTAGCACTGTCTCTAAGTGAAAACGGAAATAACTTCAATTTAACAATATCATTATCCGTATCCCTTTTCTTTTGCATATCACACAAATCAAAAAAGTTGTTTAGATGGGTAGCGGCATCTTCACTAGTAAGGCCGGAAAATTGATCTTTCATGACAAGATTGAACAGAGCAGCATTGATCTCACAAGATTCAGCATCGGTAATAGGAGCAATTGGAGTGCTAATAAAATCATTATTGTTGGTATTGGAGAAGTCACACAATTTGGTATTGTTCTGAGCCATAGTGACAAGCAAGCAATCCAACACACAAGCAAATAAGAAGCAAGCGAACGGTAAACACACGGCAAAAAAGGGCAAATAAAACGGCAAGGGTGAAGTGGGGGAGAGGATAACGAGAGGAAAATAATGTAATGCGAAGGATAAGGGTTTGTGATAGGTACTTGGTATATGACTTTTGCGTAAGCCTCTCCGGCAACGGCGCCAGAAATTCTTCTTGCTACTTCTCGAGCTTGCGTTGTATTCCGTCGAAGAGGAAAGGATGATGCAGCACAGTAACGTAAGTATTTCCCTTAGTTTTTGAGAACCAATGTATCAATCCACTAGGAGACCACGCGCGAGTCCCTCGCACCTGCACAAACAAATAAGAACTTCATAGCCAACGCGATAAGGGGTTGCCAATCCCTTTACGGTCACTTACGAAAGTGAGATCTAATAGATAGGATAGTTTGATATTTTTGAATATAAGAACAGAAAGTAAAAACAACAAAGTAAAGTTGATTGTAGATTGATATGTTGAGAATAGACCCGGGGGCCATAGGTTTCACTAGTGGCTTCTCTCATGATAGCAGAATTCTACGGTGGGTGAACAAATTACTGTCGAGCAATTGATAGAAAAGCGAATAATTATGAGAATATCTAGGCATGATCATTATATATAGGTATCACGTCTGTGAAAAGTAGACCGGATTCTGCATCTACTACTATTACTCCACACATTGACCGCTATCCTGCATGCATCTAGAGTATTAAGTTCATAATAACAGAGTAATGCTTTAAGCAAGATGACATGATTTAGAGGGATAAACTCAAGCAATATGATATAAAACCCATCTTTTTATCCTCGATGACAACAATACAATATGTGCCTTGCTGCCCCTGCTTTCACTGGGAAAAGACACCGCAAGATTGAACCCAAAGCCAAGCACTTCTCCCATTGCAAGAACTATAGATCTAGTAGACCAAACCAAACCGATATTTCGAAGAGACTTGCAAGGATATTATAATCATACATAAAAGAATTCAGAAAAGAACCAAATATTTCTCATAGATAATCTTGTTCATAAACCCACAATTCATCGGATCTCGACAAACACACCGCAAAAAGATTACGTCGAATAGATCTCCTCGAAGACCAAGGAGAACTTGGTATTGAGATACAAAAGAGAGAAGAAGCCATCTAGGTACTAACTATGGACCCGAAGGTGTGTGGTAAACTATTCACAACTCATGGTGAGGCGATGGTGTTGATGTAGAAGCACTCCGTGTAAGATCCCCCTCCCACGGAGCTCTGGAACAGGCCCCAAGATGGGATCTCATGGGAACAGAAGGTTGCGGCGGTGTAATTGGGGTTTTCTCTGTTGCTTCGATGTTTTCAGGGTACATGGGTATATATAAGAGGAAGGAGTACGTCGGTGGAGCAACGTGGGGCCCACGAGGCAGAGGGGCGCACCTAGGGGGAGGGGGCGCGCCCCCCACCCTCGTGGACGCCACGTGTCCCCTCTACCTTGGTTCTCAAGTCTCTCGTGAAGATATCGTTCCAAAAATAACTTTCCCGAAGGTTTCATTCCATTTGGACTCCGTTTGATATTCTTTTTCTGCGAAACCCTGAAATAGGCAAAAAATAGCAATCTGGACTGGGCCTTTGGGTTAATAGGTTAGTCCCAAAAATAATATAAAAGTGTATAATACAGCCCAGTAAACATCCAAAACATCATATATATAATAACATGGAACAATAAAAAATTATAGATACGCTGGAGACGTATCATATAACATGTTCATAACCACACCATATGTATCACCGTTATATATATTCACACATGCGTCTGTTTAAAACACTATGATAAATTCTTCAAATATCCGAATTCGCTTTTTATAATGAAGTATGATCTCTATTCGTCTTTTACACCCCATAGAATCCTCTTATCTTTGTAGCTAGCTAGCGCTAACTTTCTCTCGTCAATGCAGACGCCCGCATCCACTACAAAAAAAGACACATCCGTGACATTTTGGGCTGAATGAAAAAAAATCTGTCATACTTATGAAACTTCTATGACAATAATTGTGAAAAAATCCGGTATCATCATAGATGTGGTGGGGTCCTACTTCTATGAAAAAAATCATGACCGAAAATGGGCTTTTCGTCCTGGGCGGGCCGGAGATGCAGCTGACATTCTTTGGGCCGTCCATGACGAAAAAACCGTGGTAGAAGCGAGGGCGAGTAAAATATCGGGGTGTTCCCGGTTACAGTGGGTGGTCAGGGCCGAACGATGCGCGCTTCTCCCGTACACGCATGGGCATGGGTGCGAGGCATTGGGCTCTAACTAAACCCGAGCGAGGCGTTGGGCTCTAACTGAACCCAAGCGGTTGCACTGCACGCTACGCGTTACTGAACCCGAGCGATCGATCGATGGCTGTTAACTGAACCCGATCGAGCGATTCCTTCGTGACTGCTGCTAACTGAAGCCGATCGATGCTGCCTCTGGATAAATAGTGAGCGTTGCTGGGGGTTTGGATGAACAGTTCCCGGTGGGGGTGGATGAACAGGACCTCGTGGTGTTGCCTCTGGATGAACAGGACCCCGATCGATCGAGCCGGTTGGGGCTGGATGAACAGGACCCCGTGGAGGGCTGGATGAACAGGACCACCCTGTGGAGGGCAGGATGAACAGTAGATGGTGGAGGGCTGGATGAACAGTAGCCCGTTGAGGGGTGGTTAAACAGGAGCCCGTGGAGAGGGCTGGTTGAACAGTAGTCGGTGGAGTAGCGCGCGGTGGAGGCTGGCTGAACAGGATCCCGTGGATGAACAGTCGCAGGTGGAGGCTGGAGTGGTCGACGGTGGATGAACAGTAGCCCGTGGAGGCTGGAGGGGGTCGATGGTGGAGATGAACAGTATCCCGTGGAGTCCAGTTTTGCGGTACGCCACATCCCTCCTGATGAACAAGACCCCCATTTCGACTGTAGCGCTCCAACACAAGTCTGTTTCCTCCGTTTTGCGGTACGCCACACCCCTCCCGATCAACAGGACCTCCGTTTCGACCGTAGGAGGTCTGTTTCCTTCGTTTTGCGGTACGCCAGACCCCTCCCGATGAACAAGATCCCGTTTCGAACGTGGCCGGTCGTACACAAGGCTATTTCCTCCGTTCTGCGGTATGCCAGGCCTCGTTTCCATCGATTGTTTCGTCTAAGCCCTCCCGATGAACACGACGACGCATTTCGTTCCGACCCAGCCGGTTGGCTCCCCATGAACACGATGACAACACTGTTTCTCTGTTCCGACCCATCCATGTACACGAGCCCTGGCCGTACGTATGCCTGAGTAGGCGTTCAAGACCCTGCCCGTATGTACGTACGTGGCCGTATTTTTTTTCTTGCACACTGACTGATGTACGTATGTGTACATGCTACGTGCGCGCCTCTACTACGACATGCGCGCGCCTCTACATCGACCAGTATGTATGTACACGTTCGCGACCAGAATGACAATGCTACGTACACTTCGACCAGGTGGGTCCCGACTGTCAGGCACTTTCATGCGTGCGAAGATGTAGCTAGTGGGTCCCAGCAGTCAGGGGGGCAAATCTTTTTTTTTGCCCGGACGCACTTCCTTGCGTGCAAAAATGTAGCCGATGGGTCCCATCAGTTAGGGGGAAACGCTTTTTTCACGAAATACGGTGGCCCGTCCGGTAGGTCCCCGCTGTTAGGTGGATGAATAATTATTTTGCGCATAATAAGGAGGCACTTCCTTGCTGCGGCCATGGACCCAGCTGTCAGCTTCTCCACGTACATTCCACGTCCGATGGAAGCCGTTCCTTGACCATGTTGACCACGCCGTGCCGAGAGCACCAGGGCGGTGGACGACGGCGAGGCCTAGGAAGGGGACGACGCGGAGCCGGGGAAGACGCGGCAGTGGATGCCCACGCGTAAAGGAGTATGAGGGTTCACTAGTTCGCTGCGGTATGAGGCTGCCGTCGCCGCAGAATAATAGGGGGTATGGGTGAGTAGAGGGATGGCCTGGCCAGCGGTGGAAATAGTAGGGGGGTGGTGAGGCCTGCACGACAGCACAGCCGGCCACGGGAGGCAGGAGCATGCGGCACGACCGGCGCTACTTTGGGCGGCTGGAGCAACAAGACCAGAGGTTGAAGAAGAACTACAGCCGTTGGATGGACATCGTATGGTCACTGGAGCTAGAATCGTTCATATTGAGTAAGTTGACAAAGCACTCCGTCCCCGTCAACTTAGTAGGCCCACAAGTCAGCCTCCCGCCAAGGTGGGTCCCAACCAGCAGGGGGAGTATTCATTTTTTTGTGCGTAATAAGGAGGCACTTCCGGTGCGTCCGAGCTTACAGCGGGGGAACATTTTTTTGCGTAATACGGTGGCTCGTCCGGTGGGTCCCAACAATCTGGGGAGAAACATTTTTTCGCGAAATACGGTGGCCCGTCTGATGGGTCCCTCCTGTCAGGTGGAGGAATCATTATTTTTCGCGTAATAAGGAGGCACTTCCTTGCTGCGGTCATGGACCCAACTATCAGCCTCTCCACGTACAGTCCACGTCCGATAGAAGCCGTTCCTTGACCACATTGACCACGCCGCGCCGAGAGCACCAGGGCGGTGGACGACGGCGAGGCCTAGGAAGGGGACGACGCGGAGCCGGGGAAGACGCGGCAGTGGAAGCCCGCGCGGAGAGGAGTACGAGGGTTCACTGGTTCGGCTGCGGTGTGAGGCTGCTGTCGCCGTGGAATAACAGGGGGTGTGGGTGAGTAGAGGGATGGCCTGACCAGCGGTGGGAGTAGTAGGGGGCGGTGAGGCTTGCGCGGCAGCACAGCCGACCACGGGAGGCAGGAGCAGGCGACATGACCGGCGCTGCTTTGGGCAGCCGGAGCAAGAAGACCAGAGGTTGAAGAAGCACGATGGCCGTTGGATGGACATCGTATGGTCACTGCAACTAGAATCGTTTATATTGACTAAGTTGACAAAGCCCTTGGTATGCGTCAACTTAGTAGGCCCACAGGTCAGCTTCCGAAACGATGCGCCCCAGATGTCAGGGGGGATTCATTTTTTGGGCGGGTGAAGCTAGAATATCCGAGATTGAAGAAGAAGCACGGCATCCGTTGGATGGACATCCAACGGCCACTGCTGCTAGAACCGTGTGTTGACTATAAGTTGACAAAGCCTTGCATACGCGTCAACTCTTTTTTTAGGGGATGTGTAAACTTAGTAAGACCACAAGTGTGTGGTAGAGAACTTATTGCCCATTTGAGATTTGTAAAAATGTGCAGCCAATTTTTGTATTCTAATGGAATTTACTACAACCCATTTATAGTTTGTTAAAAGTACAACCCATTTCAACCAACCGTTCAAAACTAAATTCAATAAAATTTCCCACATTTTGATGGGATCCGAAATATTTTTATCCCGAAATTTCTAGTCAGATTAAATACAATTTCAATATAAATTTATATTACGTAAAAATCCAACGAAACATTGCGCTCGCAACAATTAATGAAATTAAAATTTTCAATATCCAAAAATAATATTTTGTAAAGTAATTACGTGTTTGGTGCATTTTTATAGTTACTGCCGAGTTTTTATAATTACATCCCATTTATTATTTCATAAATCCCATTTTCTTGTTAAGCCTAATGCATCCCTCCTAGGAAAGATTTGCAGCACAGCGGGGCGGAGAATCCCACAGTAGTTCCGGGAGGCGCAGGCCGACGCCGCCTACAACAACCATCTCCTCCAGGAGCACCTGCAGGTGGAGGAGAAGATCGTCGCGGAGCGGGCGGAGCAGGAGGCGCTGCTCGACTCCTACCGCTCCGCCCGCGAGGGCCGCCTCAAGCGCTAGCCGTACCGCATGCGGGTGGCGGAGGCTGCGGCCTCCTACAAAGAGGGCGATGACACGGGCGAGGCGCTGTTTGGCGAGACCGAGGATGAGGCAGAGGACAATGCCGGCTCCGACGAGTCCCCGCTCCGCTGGCGTCGACGAGGCCCTGCTGCGCCGAGGCCCCGCGACGCCAACAACAAGGCAGAGGACACCGCCGGCTCCGCCGAGGCCCCACCCTGCCGGCAACGAGGGGGAGGATTTCCCCCGCTCCGCCGAGGCGCCGCCCGCCGGCAAGGAGACAGAGGACATCGCCGGCTCCGCCGAGGCCCTGATACGTCTCCAATGTATTTATAATTTTTTATTGTTCCATGCTATTATTTATGATGTTTTGGATGTTTAATGGGCTTTGTTATACACTTTTACATTATTTTTGGGACTAACCTACTAACCCAAAGGCCCAGTCCAGATTGTTGTTTTTGCCTGTTTCTGGGTTTTACAGAAAAGGGATATCAAACGGAGTCCAAATGGAATGAAACCTTCGGGAGAGATATTTTTTGAGAAAATCACGCACGAGAGACTTGAGAACCACGGAGTAGGGGCCACGTGGTTCCCACGAGGGTGGGGGGTGTGCCTGCCCCCCGTGGCGGTGTAGAGGGGTGGTAGGAGGAGACGGCTCAGGCAGGGTAGGCTGCTAGGCTTGTAGGGCACTACCGAAGATTACAAGGGTAGGCGATTGGACCAGTGGAATGAGGGAGGGAGGTTGGCAGGTTGAAGAGGAACAATTCATCACGAAGTTGAAAATGGAGAACGCCGGTCGGTTGGATTTTAATTCCAACCATGCTTTTTTTATGTAGACACTTTATATATTTTCCGCCGTCATTTAAATTCCACCATGGTTTAGGAATATGAGTATTAGTAAGTTCTCAGTGCTTTATATGGAATTTTGCTATAAAAAACTGGAAGTTGGATTTTTGGCCATGGCAAATCAAATGTTTTTAATCGTAATTCATGTTGGCGTGAGGATGGCAAAATTAGTTTGCAAGCACTTATATTTTCTGTCAAAAAATGAACGGTGCTACTAAACCTGACTCAACTGAGACTTCATGAAGTCTCAGGCGAGTCCCCTTACCGTTGGATCTTTTAGGTGCTTTAAGATTTGTGTGTGTTGTTTGTTGCACAAGAAACCGGCCCATGTACGAGGCAGCTGGCCTGTTATTATTTTTTTACCTTATATTTGTGTTAGAGGGCCTGGGCAGGTATATGTGGTAAGCTTCATAGAATTGTTCTTTTTTTGTTTGTTTGTTTCTTCGGTCTACAAGTTTCCTGGCAGCCCATGTTTTTTTGGCGCGAGATACACAGTGATTATGTTTATATCATATGCGACATATTTTCCATTTTTGTATATTTTCCTTCATAAACTTTTATTTTATTTTATTTTGTTCATATCATTTGACATGGTATTTCTAAAAATAGGGGATTTTCATATTTATTTATTTATTTGTCAGTGTTCCTTGTCACGTTCATTATTTTTATCATCAAATGTATTTTCATTTTTCTTGTTTTTATTTCCTATTTTTATTGAAATTTTTAAACTTTTTTCTACGTTTTGTTAGAATATATATCTTATTAAATAATAGTATATATATATATATATATATATATATATATATATATATATATATATATATATATATATATATATATATATATAT
>LR738715.1:863196973-863232348 GCA_902687465.1 Secale cereale | reverse complement strand
CATTATGCACATAACTTTAGGCATTTCCCCTACTATAATTGCATGTCTACCCACCCGACTGCAACTGACCTTTGATTTGTCGATGGGTGGCGGGAGAGGGGGCAGCTGCATGTATGACACCAGGGATGCAACTTCAAGTGTCGTCCTCGACTGCAAGTGCATGCCTACCCACCCGACTACAACCAACCTTTGTTTTATCGGTGGGAGACGGGAGAGATGGGCAGTTGCATGTCTGACACTAGGTATACAACTATAAGTGTCGCAATCGACTACAACCACTGTTCAAGATATCTTCCGATATTCTGATAAATCGGTCGATTTATCGCTTACCGGTGTCTGGCCGATAAGATAAACTGGCCGATAAATCAATCGATATGATGATAAATCAGCTGATAAGAGGATTAACTGGCTGATTTACCCCTTATCATGGGTCGACCGATAAGTTCTCGATAAGCGATATCCCCAACATTGACTACAACTGATCTTTGTTTTGTCGGAGGACGGCGGGAGAAGGTGGGGTCGGGGTAGTTGCATGTGTGACAATAGGCATGCAAGTATCCCACTCGACTGCAACTGCATGTCTACCCAAATGATTGGAATTGATATTCGTTTTGTCGGTGGGTGGCGGGAGAGGAGGGAAGTTGCATGTCTGACACTAGGCATGTAACTGCAAGTGACGCCGTTGATTGGAACTGCATGTCTGGCCAAACGACTGCAAATGACCTTTTTGTTATGTCGAAGGACAATGTGAGAGGGGGTAGTTGCATGTGTGACACTAGGTACGCAACTGCAAGTGTCACCTCCAATTGCAATTGCATATCTACCCATCTGATTGCAACTAGCCTTTGTTTCGTCGAAGGTGACGAGAGAGGCGGCAGTTGCATGTCTAACACTACGCATATAACTACAAGTCTCAACCCTCGATTGCAACTGCATGTCTACCCAAATGACTGTAACTGACATTTTGTTTTATCTGTAGGCAGCGGGAGAGGTGTATAGTTGGAAGGCTGGTACTAGGCATGCAACTACATGTATCGCCCCGACTACAATTGCATGTGCACCCATCTCGACTGCTACTGAGTTTTGTTTTATCGGAGGGCGGTGAGAGAGGGGGAGGGCAGTTGCATGTGTAACACTAGGCACACAACTACAAGCGTGGCCCCTGACTGTAATTGCATGTGCACCCAGCCGACTGCAACTGACATTTGTTTTGTTGGAGAATGATGGTGGGAGAAGGGGAATTGCATGTTTGACACTAGACATGCAACTACAGGCATCGTCCTTGACTGCAACTGCATTTCAACCCTTCCGACTGCATCTGACCTTTTTGTTATGTTGGAGGGTGGCGGGAGAGGGAGGGGTAGTGGGATGTTTGACACTAGATACAAAATTACAGTGTCACCACCGACTGCAATTGCATGTCTACCTACCCAACTCCAAATGACCTTTATTTTCTATTTTTTGACGTGCAACTGCAAGTCCCGCAACAAGCACATAGGTGGTGTGGGTCTAATTTTCTTAACATTTTTTCTTACTAAAGGACTAAAAAACATTTCATCATTTTTGAATTAGAGTTTCTATTGTCTATCCCTTTCTCATTTTTTATTGTCCTTTGTTCTACCACTTTTTCTGGTCTACAGGGAAAAAATACCATCATTTAACCCTTTCCCATTTTATTTTTCTAGCAAATTCCATTCCACCACTTCTAGTTATTTTGGGTTTTCTTAGCCTGTGTGTCTACTGGTATGTAATATTGTAACATGACTTTTTTTATTGGTCACGTGGGAGGGCATTTTCCTTTTACAACCTAGGATTTTTCTTTTCTTGTCATTCCATTTTTCTGGTCTCTTTAAATATTTCTGTAAAAAAAAACACAAGCCAACCCAGATCAGTCAAGCTCGCAGAAAAGAACAAACAGAAGACAACTGAGCCCACAAAGAAGCCCAACAAGCGAACAACACAGAACCAGCGATCGAACAGGATGACGTGATTTGACTGAGACATAGTGTTCGTCTAAAAAAAAGACCGAGACATAGCGAAGTCTCAGTCGACTGAGTCCTAAACAGTCCCCAAAATGAAATGAGGTGGATTTAGCGTGCTCACCAACTAAACTTGTCATCTTCGACAAATACAACTTGCCATAAAAACGTTTATTTCATCATGCTTAAAAATCTAGCGTTCGCTGGATATCTGGGGCCTCCAGAAGAAGTATCGGTATAGTCACCACAAAAATATGTGGCTGAAAAGAAATAGTACTACCAATTCGGTATGCGTCATGTCCCACGATTTTCATGCGGGCTGAGCCAGGTATGCTGCTGGGTGCTGGGTGCTGGGTAGCTCGCCTATAAATTGGCACGTATTCTGGCTACTCTCAAACAACAAACAGCAGTAAGTTTACTGGCTATGCAGCTTAAAATTACTGCGCACCAAGCAAAAGCTAGCTAGATTGCAGCGCGCCGCACCATGGCGTGTCAATTACAGCAAACAATGGCCACCACGAGCACAAGCTTCCGGACGTCCTCGCCAGCAACGGTGCGCTGCGCAGCGGGGCCTCGGCCTCGGCGGTCTGCCAACTACGCTCCCAGCTCCTGGGATTACGACTCCCTCCTCCAGCTCTCGCCCAACAATGGCGTACATGCAGATCAAGTACGTTTATCAGCTGGACATATTGTATTTTCAACCGGCAAGTACTAGTACATAAAGTAGATGAATTACTCATCGAAATTATTCCGTGCATGCATGAATGATGTCACAGGTCGATAAGTTGAAGGCCGGCGTGAGGGAGCGGCTGGTGGCGGCGAGCCGAGGCGACCACCAAGCTGCAAAGCTCACGCTTGTCGACACGGTGCAACGGCTCGGCATCGCCTACCATTTCGAGGAGGAGATCGAAAGTATCCTTAAGTCCGTCCACCGCGAGCCTCACCGGTGCAGCTGGGACGACAATGCCAGTGATGTTGCTTCTGCGGCCTTGAGGTTCAGGTTGCTCAGGGACGGTGGTTTCCCAGTCTTTTTCCCTCCAGGTACCTAGTCAAATGTGAAATATGAAAAACAAACACTTAGAGGGTGTAAGAAAAACCTAAAACTACAGCCAAAAATTTGGAAATTAAACATATCTGCACCAAATGCATGGTCCAGATTCAATCACAGTTGAAACTTTGACTTGTGTGTATGGCAGGGTTTTGCATACTTAAGTACTTAACTGACGTTGTTTCATGGTAACAATATATGTAGAATCTCTGAAAACTCTCAAGCGTGGATCCGACGATGTACATGGACTCCTCTCACTGTATGAGGCTTCATACCTTGCGTTCAGAGGCGAGGAAACACTGGATGAGGCAAGATCATTTTCCAAGAAAGCTCTCATAAAGCTCTTGCCATACTTGGATCACCACTTACGGCGCAGCGTAGTTCGCTCTTTGGACCTTCCAATTCACCGGAGGTCGCCTAGACTAGAAGCAAGATGGTTCATAGATCACTATGCTAGAGAACAGAGCAATTCCGACCCGTTGCTCGTTAGATTTGCAACGACGGACTTCAACAATGTGCAAAGTGTGCATCAGGAAGAACTCGTGGGACTGGCAAGGTAATTGAGCACGAAGAAAAGTACATTTATATAAGCCAGCTAATTTATTCACATAGTTGATGGGTTTTTAAGATATGAACATTGACCTAATTAATTGTAGGTGGTGGAAGGGGACCGCCCTTAGTGAAAAATTGGGGTTCGCCAGGGATCGTCTCATGGAGTGCTTCCATTATGCAAATGGAATTGCATGGGAGCCAAAAAATGGAGCGTGTCGGGAAGTGCTTGCCAAAGTCGCCAATCTAATACTTCACTTAGATGATGTTTATGATGTGTATGGAACCCTAGATGAACTTGTTCTCTTCACCTATGCCATTGGAAGGTAACTACATGCAGCGGTGCACATCTCATAATTCAAGTAATATTCTTGTCCTAGTAATATGACATGTTAATTTCATATTAAATGAAGCTTTTTCACTATCTAAGAATAATAAATAATTTTAGGTGGGAAGAAAGTCCTAGTGAAAGACTCCCCGAATACATGCAAGCACTCTATTCCGTGATGTACAACACATCCCATGAGGTTGCTGAAAATGTGTTGGACCAACATGGTTGCGACGCTCGTCATGTTCTTCAGAAAGCGGTAAGTTAATATACACAATTGACTTACTCATAGGATATAAAGTGTTTTTACAAGGAACCGTAATAAATTCCACACGATTTTGCAGTGGCGAGACATGGCGGAGTCTTTCCTGGTGGAAGCAAAGTGGCACCATGAAAACCGCAAACCAACACTGCGTGAATATCTGGACAATGGATCAATTTCATCCTCTGCACCACTGCTACTGCAACATTCGTTTCCCCTGCTTCACGTGGAAGAAAAGCTGACCACAATGTCTCTTGCTAAAGTTGGAAGCTACCCAAAATTAGTTCAGTCCACGTCATTAGTTCTTCGCCTCTGTAACGACTCTGCAACCCACTCTGTAAGGGAAATTTATCCACGGTTTTTTGTGTCGCTTGATGTTTCATCATCAAAATTTCATCTTTATGGGAAGTGTCTTATGATATTTATTTTCATGTTTATTTCGTCAATATATGTATAACAGGCAGAGCTGGAGCGAGGGGATGCACCATCATCAATAGCTATTCACATGTCGGAGAACGGCTCCAGTGAGCAACAGTCCCGCGAAGCGATGGAAGATCTAACCATGGAAGCGTGGAAGTTAATTAATGAAGATGCATTCAAACACTGTCAAATTTCTAGATCTTTCGCCAAGACTTGCCTGAATTTGGCTCGAATCTCACATTGTGTTTACCAAGGTGGGGATGGTTTTGGTGCGCCGGATGGTCATAAGAAAAAGCAAATTAGAGAGTTGTTCTTGGACCCTTTGTGAGTGAGAAACATTGAACGGTGGGAGACACATATCCTAGAAAGATGTTATATAGGCTTAATTTTATCTGTAGGTATTGATTCTGATTCTAATCGGATCAATGGTGTGTGAGATAAATCATTTCAAGTTTTTAAAAAAGCAATTAATGAGATGATGTTTACATGATGTGTAATATTTTTGCATGAATGCATGTTCTCTCTCTATACTGAAAAACACTCATTGAGATGGCCATAGCTCGATAGTCCATGAATGCACACTATGCAATGTAGATTTCCCTTCACTATTTTGGTTCATACTAGTTTATTGGCCTCGCATCACAATGAGGGCGTAAATGTTCTAATATTCAGTCTATGATTTACCTATCCATATTAAAGTGATTGTGTAAAAAAATTGGTAAACACGTATATGGTAAGCAATTATTGGCTTACCAAAGAAAACATAATTTTATTTGGTAAGTCAAAATAATTGAGGCGGTTTTCAGGAAAAACTATTGGAGAAAATTGAAGATGGGAGGAAGAAAATTAAAACAGGGATTGGAAGAAGAAACGTACAACTGTTTGACAAAGGATGATCGAGTGGATGAGAGAACCTTCCTTGTTTTCAAAAGAGAAAGTTTACTTTTCAACATTGAAGTAACCACTTGGTTTGATTTGCAACCCTCATCTTTAAAACCGGACGAATTGCACCCTCAACTTACCATGAAGTTCGGAAGACAACCCTGATCACGGTTTTGAGCTGGTCAACCAGTATTGACCAAGTCAAAGCTGACTCAGCAGCCCACGCACACCCACATCCAAACCAAACCCCCTCTCTCTGTGTTCGTCCACCCGAAAACGTCCAAGCCCCGACCCAAGTCCCCGGCTCGCCGCCACCGCCGGCGGATACCGGCAAGCTTCCTTTCTTTCTTCCCTCTCCAGTCTCTTGCCCTAGACGAGCTGCTGCTGCTGCTAACCCTAGACGAGCTGCTATTGTTGCTGCCGCCGGCGTGCTGCTAACCTGGGCGAGTTGCATTTATTCATGTCATAGCTGGGCGTAGATGCATGTTTACGTCTTCTGTTAAACTTTGCATGCGCCTACGCGGGTGCCGTCCGAGTCGTGCGCAAGGCCGCTGGGGCACGAAGTCACGCAGCTGGGCATCGTGGGATGGCACGACGCTGCAACCAGCCGTGGCGATTAGTTAGGATCTTTCTGTTAGCGATACATCTACTACCCCTATAAAAGAGAGAGAGGGCAGATCCAACTCATCATCTTAGCCGTCTAATCATAAAATCTATGGTCTAAAATCTTCACTAACGAAGTTTCGTTAACCAATAATCGCATCTTAGCGTACCGCTTCGTGGTCCGAAAATAACACCCCCCACACCCACGACGAGGCCAACCGCATTTAGAATGGCTCAACCGCTTCGTACTACTCGCCTCTGTTTTCGTCCCCGCCTCCGCCACCGCTCCCTCCTCTCTGCCGCTGCCCTCGCCACACGCACGCCGGCAATGGCCACCTATAACCTTCGTCCTCTCCTTGCGCCAAGGTCTCCACCCGCCGCGCCTTTGCTCCTCGCCTAATCTTCACCCCACTTCCTCCACGCGAACCAACAACGGCGGCCCTTCCCACACAGCTCTACACGCATGCCCCATCCTCGCCGGCGAGAGTTCGCCGCCTCGCTCGCAGTCCTCCCGATACCTGTTGACCAGGTCGTCGCCAGAGAGAGACACGCGGGAGTTGTCGTTGCCGTGGGGCACGTGGATGCATCTGGGCCTGCCGCCGGTGAACGAGGCCGTTCGTGATGAAGAGGATACCAGGGCTCCCAAGGCAACAATATGATTCAACGCATTCTTTCTGCTGTCGGGATTGGTGCGGTCAAGCTTGAGCACGTCCATGCCGCCGTCGTCGGCCGCGCTCCCCTGCCGGCCCTTGCCGATGTGGTGTTTGAAGAGGAAATAGATGGGCAGCATGGGTGGCTGCAGCGCCACCAGCGCCTGGTCACGCGGCTGCACTAGGACCCTTACATCAGCACCGCTGGGCCAAGCTACTTCTTCTTACGCCACTGCTTCATTGTGAAGCTCTTAACAGTTAACATTACCTGAGTATGGTCTTCCTTCATGGGTCATTTTTCTTCAATCATATTCAGTGTTCTGTAAGATATGTCGCCAATGGATGTGTTCTCTAGCCAGAGCATTATACATCTTGATGTCATTAATTACTGTTCTTATAGGATTTTATGACCTCTACAAGAATGTCCTAATGTTGAAGGAAACTGCCTCTGGATTACTTGGTCCTTTCTTTGATTGGATAGGGACATGGGAAATGATCTCAAGGCTCAAGTATCTCAGAACCATGCTTTTTCTGAACAATCTCCATCAGGCATTTACTTGGTCTCTTAAGATTGTAAGTGCTACTAAGTCTCTTCTTAGTGCATTGGCAAAGCCAATTATGGGGCCACTGTTGGAGGTTCTTGAATTTACCCTGCCACTATGGAATGTGTGTGCAGAAACAGTTGAATACCTCAGTTCAGCTGCAATGGTAGCGATGGGGACATCATGCAGTGTGGTTATCACATATCAGTGAAGGGCAGATGATCATTTGGCCATTTTGGTTTAGCTTCAGTATGCTATTTAATATTGGTATGGTTACCGTAGTCTTCCAAATGATCTTTTTCTTTTTCCCTTTACTTTTTTATTCTGGTGACTTACTAATATTTTTGTCTGCAACCAATTCAGTCTGTACCCTGTAATTTGGTTCGTAGGAGACATACTAGCCGCACCTTTCCGACTTGTTGTTGCACTAGCAAGTTTTGTAGCAGACTTCTTTGATGATATTGTTGATGTTTTAAGACAGTCCTGGTCAACATTAAGTTCGTTGTATCAAGTTGGTTCTGCATTGAGAGCACCTGCACTTATATCTGAAACTACCATTTGGGGATCACTCTGGAAAGATCTTATGTACCAGGTAACATAAATTTGTTTGCATCCCTACTAAAATTTTCAATTAGTATATAAGGAAACCTACATTGTCTCTTGTTTTAGATTTTCTGTGCAGCCCAGAGCATTTTGTACGGTTTTTGTTGCCTTCTTTTCAATGTGCAATCAGCTAAGGTAATTTTTGTTTTGGCTTGTATGCAGAGGTATTTGCAAATCAGACAAACAATTAGTCAAAAATCTGATTGATGAGAACATCTGTGCTTTTTTGTGAAGAGTTCACTTCTTCAATCTGGCTTGTTTGGTGTGTCTGGTCAATGAGATTTTAAAATTGTGTAGTGTAGCTCACATTATGCATCCATGAGTGCTATGTGCTAATTGCAACTACATGCTGCAGCACAATCACATAGAAATTATTCTCCGACGCCTATTCCGCCTTAAGTGCACGCGTCCTCTTGTGAAGGAGCTCGGAACTACAATAATGAAGATCATCCTGTAAGTATTTGCATTTTATACTTATGGTTGATGCTTGTGTTCATTCAACCATGTTTCGAAAATGAAATACCTCTCTAGAGAAAGAACTACCCTGAGAACTGATATTATTCATTTTGTTATGATACTCCTGGATATCTGAATATATAGTTCATTCCAAAACAGCCGATCTACCATGGACTGGATACTGAGAGTGTAAAAAGCTATCGTGATGATTCTGGAGATTGTGTTAGGGTGTTGTCAAGTTTCACAACCTCATCATACACCCACCACCTTGCTCTGGGCCTTACAAGAGAAGAAGGATAACAAGATCTGATGCTGGAAGTGGTATGTCTGAAGAACCATACTCAGAATTTGTGACATCACCGAGATATTCGTCATATTCATCTTCATCATGTTGCAGGGATAATGACAGTAGCAAGTCACCGGTGGAGCCTAGCACATACAAGGATGTGCTGATCTTGTTCCGGTTCAACGATCATGATCTGCCGTTCAGACTAAATGTATTTATATTATCTGATCGTTCTTGACCCCTTACTTTGTGTTCATGATAGTCGGGATGACTCTGTTGATGAAACATTCTCCGGCATTGACCATTGCCCCTTCACGATGTTTAGTCTCTAGGCTGTAGTGTGTGAAACAGATGAGACATCTGAGCATCTCCACTTGTCCAAGTTTCTCCAGAGCATATTCTGCATGCCCCTGCACCTACTGCCTTCCGTAGCTATGCTAACCTGCAGCAGCAACCAGCAAGGTTAGCCCCCCTTTGTCAGTGTTTTTGTTTATATATTGTTCTTCCGTTCTTGATGTGGATGGGTGGAAGCATATATTTCTGATGCATGTATATGTTTTCTTAAAAGCTTCCAATGTTTGTCATGTCAATTATGTGGAAACTGGCCAAGATGATTGTCTTTTACAGCTTATACCATGCATTTTTTCTTTCAATTTTTTGCTTGTGTGTTCATCAGATTGTTTTATGAGCTGTGATGTTCATTTCTTAAATAATAAGGAATTCTAAGCAAAATTCCGCGGAGCATAATCTTGATTGCCCATCGAGGAAGAAATTTAAGCTAACATCACTATTGATGGGTGGCACCGATGGAAGAAATGTAACCATATATTTGTGTAGATGACTGATGATGAGGTTGTTGTAGTGTCTTCGGTGCAATCTCCAGTGATATAACCGTTGAGGCACGCAATCAGATGGATGTCTTGGATTTATGATATTTTTTGTCAGCATTTATTATTCGCAATAACGGTTATAATATACACACTCTGCTTTAAGAATAACATTTTGGTGTTAAGATTTAAGTTTTGAATGTTGGTCAAATGGCATTGATATTTTTGTGTTATATATTCCATTTTATTAGTCATTTAGGGTGAGTATCTACAGTACATAATCAAGTTTTAGAAATTCCATATACCTTATCAACGCCATTTGCATCTTTACACATGCCTTTGGTTGGCGACCTCACATGTGAATCGTCTGTTGATTCGCTATGCCTTGATTTATTTATTTTCCCAGCCTTGAGTTGTCAATTGATCATACCATGTTATTGACTATATCCATCGATTACTTTTTCTCATCTTTAGTTATCACCTGTTTAGATCATGATATTAAGAACAATTATAGGATTGCATGTGCATGGACTCGACACAATTCAATGATGCTTCCAATTATAAATAGATTTAATCTATTTTTTTACAATCTATGAAAATACGGAATGGATGAAATAATGCATACATAGTTTGTTTGACCACAATACTCCTACTTTTCAAAATACAACTTGGGAAACATCACAACACTGTGTATCAATTTAATTCATATATTTTGAAACATTTTTTGCGCATTTAATTTATTTATTTTTCAAATATTTATTATTAAATGTATTTAATTTATATATTTTGATCGATTTATATGTATATTGGTTTGAATTTAGATTGAACAATGTTTGAGACGTGCATTGCACGTGCAAGCTTACTAGTGCATGCAGATAGCCGAGTATAATCTATACTACTCCCTCCATTCCCTTATACAAGGCCACAAACTCAGATTACAGGTACCAAGGTAAAATTTAATGACCACTTTATAAACCAACTTTTCTTTTCGTTAACTGGGATCATTAATATGCCCACATGCATGTAAGGAAGAAATGTGAAGGAAATAGTAGAGTGTAATTATGAGTACATGCATGCAAGCATTAAACAAGTTGCTAATACGAGGAAACATCATTAATTTTTGCCTCGGTTATTGTTAGTGGCCTTGTATAGATGCAAAATGTATTTTATATAGTGGCCTTGTATAAGGGAATGGAGGGAGTAGTATACTTATAAAAGAGCAAACATGATCTCTCCTAAACGCACCCCATAAATTGTACATGGGCGAATCTACACCGCAATATTAGGCCCACTAAACTCGATCTAACGGTTAGCCTTAACGTAACCCATTCTCTGTGTGCATTTAGTAATTTACGTTGACTGACCGTACTTCACTAGGGAGGAAATCATCCCATGGCCCGCAGAGGCAACTCCTTCAATCACGCAAGGCATGCCATCCGAATTGCCACAGATTAACCTCTATCCCTTAATTAGTGCTCTCCTCCCAACTAAATCCATCCCCCATAGGAAGCCTCCATCACATCCACCACAAAAGAGAGAGAATCCCCAAGCATGTGCAAGCCGTCCGCCACTGCCAGCGAGACGCCGCCGCCGGGACGCGCTAGCGCCCATCTTTACCACGCACACGAGCCGTCGTCGGAGACGTGCGAGGAGGAGTTGTGCCTTCTTTGAGGCACCAACGTGTCGTCGCCGACTGCATCAGCCGACGCGCCGCAAGTTTTAGCCCTGATTATTCGTCGCCTCGCCATACGCGTACAACGCCCCATCTCGCCGCGCCTCACCCGCCGGAGCTCACCTCCACCACGTTGGCCTCCTCTCGAAGTCTGATTGATTCCTTATATTCTTGCCTCTATAACTTCTGGTTTGTCTTTACCAATAAAAGAAATCTGCAAATTCTCTTGTATCTCCGCCTCCTTTGGTAAGAGGTGTCTCAAATCCTAACCTCTTGGCACTATCCTATTTGTCATTACAGCACAGACAAAGAGATTAAAATGCTCAAGTTCATGATGCATCTACGGGTGAGTTTTGAATTTTCTTCAATTTGCTCCACGACATGGTGGCTGTGCGTGCTTCCAATGGCGCTGTGATAGCAAGAAAATTCAATGTCACCTTGCTTTCTCTGTTCATGTGTGCTCACTTCAGTTTTCTGATGTACTACTATTTTGTTCTATATGTTGGCCAATTGTTATCTCTAGAGTACTTTATTTGTGTGCATTTTCGTAGGAATATTCCATGTGTGATTGCTGCAAGTTCTACTGAAAATCAGAAGTCTCCTATATTATTGCCACTTTAATGCGAGTGATTTAAATTATTTTCCTTCTACTATTTGTGCTACCGATGTTCAAAAATAGTGATATTCCTGCTATTTTATAGGACTCCTGGCACGGTGATGCATGAGTGTTGGCAACTATAATAAGGTCAGCGTTTACTATGAAAGAATGAACTCCAATAATTATTTTGTTGTCGTAGGACTTCTTGTGTTATGAGAGTAACTAGCAAGTGTTAGTTTTGATAGTAACTTCAAGAATTGATATTTTCAGGTTTATAGTGGTAACAAGTGATTTACCACTTTGATGTTAAGTAAATGTATTTCCACTTGGTTTACACAATCGTTTTTAAGAGTACAGTCATGTTTTATGCCTTGGTATGAATGCAAAAAAATATGTGGTCTCTGAGAAACATAGGCATACATAAGAAGTTTCATCCCCATGTGAATCTTTTGATTATGGGCGTCCTATTCTTCAATAAACAGTGATGTTATTTATAATAAAGGAGGAAACAGAAAACACAGTAGGCAGTTGTGTGGCACAAAAATCTTTCTGTGTCCGTTCGTGTTCGTGAGCTGATCGCCAGTCTGTTTGTGTCTTCGTGTTCTTTTGTTTTTTGCGGGGCATTGTGTGTGTCTTCGTGTTCGTGAACGAGTTGCTGGTCGACGACGACATGCTTCTGCTGCTGCTAAGTTCTAACCTCCACTGTCGTAGCCTGGGCGTGCTGATGCCAGCTGCTGCCACCCGTAGATGTCCACTACCAATAATGTTCAGTCAAACCGGCCTCAGCGGGTACCTCGACTACGTGGACGCAGAGTGCTCGGGCCACTCGGGCTACCTCATGGAGGCCGGCGAGGTATTCGCGCACGCCAGGGCGCAGGAGGACTACATGCTTGGGAGCAACCTGCGCGGCAGCTTTTCTTGGCCGCCGCCCCTACTTCGGTAGCCTCCGCCACCTGTCCACCCCTTCATTTTCCTCCAAGCACTAGCTCGTCGCCAACGTCGTCGTTATCTATCCCGACCACTTAATCTATTCCGACCACCGTTCATGACATGGGCCCCGCGTCGGTGGACGCCGCACTCGTCGTACAGTTCCTCTCTGTTGGCTCTTCCGACTTCTCCGACATGGCGTACAGTTCGTGCAGGTCCCTAGTCTACGCATGCCCGGTGCTGAGAACACCAATGCGTGCCTTCGTCTACGACGTGTCTCCGAGCTTTGGCAAAGCCGGCGCGACGTGTTGTCAACAACGTCTTTTTCCCGGTGTACCACTACTTCAACACCAATGCGCCCATGACTAACTCGGCGCCTTTTTGCGCAGGCGGCTCCACGACGACTTCCTCGACACCGGCCACCCCGACTCGACATCGACAATGGTGTTCTTCGCACGAATACCTCGACGACGGCTACACCGCCCTACGCTCTCGGCTACCTCGACATCGACACAAAGGGCTACCGCCTTGCTTGAGCAACCTCCTCGGTTTCCACTGCAGCCACGCCTTTCGTGATGCATCGACCATTAAGACTGGGAGGGGTGTCCGTCGACTTGCCTTCGGATTCTTCTCCAGTCTCACTGTTTACGTTGCTACCGTTGTGACTGTGGGGGATGTTGAGTATATGATTATTAGGAAGTATAGGATAGACTATGATTTGTCCTGCCTTGTCTTTTACTCCAAATTGGTCATTGTACTCATATATATATGCACACGAGGCTTAAGCAATAAACATCGAATCCATCATATTCCGCAACAATATATCTCTCTCCCTTCTAACAGGGATCAGCTACTTGGTGTGGCGGCGCCGCGGGTCTCTGGTCGCCGGCGACGGAGGTGGTGGAGGCGGCGGCGGCGGGCCTTGGCGTCGGGCCTTGCGGGAGAGGGCTAGGTTTGGATGTGTCCTGCTGAGTCAGCTTTTAACTCTTTTTTTATTGGTGAGTCAACTTTGACCTCTGTCCCAGTTGACCAGCAAAAAATCATGACCAGGGTTGTCTTTTAAACTTTGTGGTAAGTTAAGAGCATCTCCAGCCGTTGGCCCTCGGGGGCGCCTAAAAGCGCCGCCTGGGGGCGAGCCAGCGCAAAAATTGGGCCTGGGGCGAGTTGGTCCCCAGTCGCCGGCCCCACGGCCGCCCCCAGGCGCGTTCAAAAAAAGTATAGCACAGTTCGGCGAAGTTCGGCTAAAAACACGTTAAATTTCGGCCAAACACGATAAATTTCGGCGAACTTCACGAATTTTCATTAAACTAATCTAAAAAAAAAACTGGCTGAAGTCGTCGCCGCCATCGTCGTCGTCGGCCTTCTCCTTCTTCACGCGGGCGCCCCTGCTGGACCCCTGCCCGGCGTCGCCATGGCGGACTGGTCGCGGCGCGTCGTCGTCGTCGCCGTCGCTGTCGTAGATGACGACGACTCCGCCTTCGTCGCGGCCGCAAATTTATCTTTTTTGTACAACCCTCATTTCAATGTATCTTGCCCTGAAAATTTACATACATGTGTGTTATGCCTCCATGTATATCTGTATTTTTTTTAGAATTTTTTGATACATATAAAATATAAATTTGATGAATTTTCAATTTTTCAAAACCGAGCTTCATGGAGCTCCTTTTTCCAGAATGACAGTGAGAAAACGGTCGATGGCGATGATAGTGCGAGGCCGTGCACATTCCAGCATTCTACAAATTGAATTTCTCTCGGCTGTCTCGGATGTGTGCACTTGCCAATTTCAAATCCTTAAGAATAAATTTTTTTGTGGGTGAAAATAACCTGCATGCTAGCTCATTTGTGCATCTTTGATGTATCCACTCATTATATTAATAAACATAGAATACTTCATACAAAAAGGGTTAAAGGCAACCTTATATTTAATGAGGAAAATATTTCTAATTGATTCTTTTTAATTCTATTTTTCCAAAGTTTATGGTCTTATTTTATGATTGTTTCATCTTTGTTTATTTCTTGCATCAGGTGGGCCTTCAAGTGTGCAAATTTTGTCATGTTGCTGATAATTAACATCCCTACGAATAGGATTAATCAAGACCTGGGGAGTCTAACTCTTTCTCTCTCTCCATGTGTGTGTGTGTGTGTGAGCGAGAGAGAGGCTATCTCTATTTCTACTTATCTTTTATAACATCGCCTCTCACCCGTGACCACATATATGGAATCTTCGAAATGTTTGTGTGTGAGAGATAGAAAGAGAGGGAGAGAGAGATAGCTAGCTAGCTAGAGAGAGAGAGAGAGAGAGAGAGAGAGAGAAGTGTACGACATATGAAAACGAGCAAGTTAATAATGCATCATGTGCTTTGGCTAGTGTTTGTTGAAGGAAACATCTTCATCGGCGATGGTACAATAAAACACTCGATGCATTGTTCATGTTAGGACTTCATTGTCATCTAGAGTACAACATTGTTGGTGACGAATGTGGAAGGAGCAATGTTTTTCCATGGCTAATTCACCCTGCGTCGGCTCATATTTGTGTTCAACAATAATTTAAAGCCCAGTACAATGATTGTTAGGGTTTAGCAATAAAGTGTCATTACAGAGCACGGTTAACTATCAAATCCTAACTACTAACTCCAGTAACTATTTAGCTAATTAAAATTTCCCCGCAATTCTAACCAGCGTAAGGTTGAGATTTGAATGACGTGCAGGCATCAGCTTGGTGAGTGTGTCTGTGACTTGATCTACCGAAGACATCAACCACTCCCATGTCCATTATATCTCTAACAAATTGGAAATCAGCCCCAAATGTGTTTTATGATGGCATAGAAGAGATGGTTGACCCTGGGATACGCCGTACATAGGCCATCACAACATAACCTGGGGGCTAACCCGCGATTCCTTCTTCAAGAGCTGCAACTAGGTCATCTTGGTAGTATTGATTGTCAAAGCCTTGTACTCTGTTTCCACTACTGCAAGCTGCTGCTAACGCGGCACATGTATCAAAGATCTTTCGAACAAAGTGTGTGCGATGTATGAATCGCAAATGGTATCGTAATAAACCGTCACCAATAAAATAAATACCTGAAGAAACAAAAATTACATGCAGGTCCTTAGACCACCTAGCAGGAAGTACAATCAGTCAAGCTAGCATTATAATCCCGATACATTGCTTCCAAATTTGTGGAAACTTGAATTAGAAATGACATAATTTGGTCTAAACATCATTTTCATTTCAATAAATAGTTCTAACATAGCATTAATTTTGTGTAACTCGTGTTATTTATCACGATCACCGACGCGGAGACGGAGACGGAGAATGAGCGGTGTGTTCTCCATGGCTAGGTAATCGCATGATCATGTGCTGCTCTCGCACACAAAAAGCGTGTGTCCTTCTGTGGATGAGAAGATTGAAATAAGAGCAACTTTAACCGGGTGATCAATTTCATCGGCTTGTGTCAATATGTTTCCGCCTGAAGATAAATGAGTGCCTAACGCAGTGAGCCATTCCCATTTTACGTCTGTTTTGTATCCGTTCGGATCCATTTTGGGTTACATTTTGGTTGGAGACGGACACAAACCAGAGGTCTCCACATCCGCCTCTGTGTGCTGCCTGTCCCACGTGGCCCATCTGCCATCCACTCAGGCAATTCTTTTCTCTCTCCTCTCTCTCGCTTGCCCCGCCGCCCTGCACCGCCCGCTGCCTCGCCACCACGCTCTCCCCGCCACCATGCACCACCGCGCTGGCCTTGCCTCGCTCGCCCTGACGCGGTTGAGTTGACGACCGTCTCGCACCAGATCCACTCTCGCCCAGCGCCCCGTCCCCGCAGGCAGCGCGCGGCTCAGCATCGACTCGCCGAACCTGTCCACCCCCGACCACGCCTGACCTTGGCCGGTCACACCACGCCCGGCCTCGTCTTGCCCAGCCATGCCCAGCCGCACACTGGCCGGAACCAGCCTTCCCTCATCCCGTCCCGGCCGGACCTGGCCTCACGCTCCCCGCGCCATGCTCGTCGTGTCGTCCCCGCCGTGGGGTCGAGCTCGCACGCCAGCCTCCCCGCGCGCTTCGAGCTCTCCTGCCTGCTACAAGTTTGACGAAATGTCGGGGTGAACATGTCAAAAATGGATAGGCTACCGTTGCGCGCATCGGCTGACCCAAACGAAAAAATGGACATAGACCTTCGCTGCGACCCGAGCAGATAAAAAGTGCACAAATCACGCGTCCGTTTGAATTGATGTGTTCGAGTTGCTCTAAGCAACCAACAGTGGGGCAATCCGGACGTTGAATTTTCGTTGAGAAGCAACAGTGGCAAAATCTGAGACCCTCAGCCCGTGCTCTAGCTAGCTGTGATTGTCACCGTCAGGCACACTGGTCGGTGTGTGTTGTCCTCCATGGTTAGGCCAACTCCACCGCAAGACCCTATCTTGTCCGCCGGATGTAGTTTGGGTAAAAGCGGACGCATGCAACGACCCAGCGGCAGACCCATTTTACTTTTTCGTCCGCTTCATGTCCGTTTCACCTCATCTCTGGACCAAAGTTGGTCTCGCTTTGGGTCCAAAGCGGACACGAGCCGGGAGAATAAATAGGAGGCCAAGTAGGGCACCAGAGGAGGTGGGAGCCCCCCAGGCGGCCCCCCGGCGCGGCCAGGGGTGGGGCCGCGCCATCAGGGCGCCTGGGGCCCCTCTGGCCCCCCTCTGGCCTCACTTCTGGCACGTGGAAGCTTCTGGAGCGCTGATTTTTTATATATTTTTCCCGGAATTTTTCTGGCAATTTAAGTAATGGGAAAACCTGAAATACAAAAACAGCAGAAAACAGAAACTGGCACTGGGGTGCACTGAGTTAATAGGTTAGTCCAAATATGATCAAAAGTGTATGAAAGTGTATCAAAAGCATAGCAATATCACCCAAAACATGCATGGAGCAAGCAGAAATTATAGATACGTTTGGGACGTATCAGCCCCCCTCGGGGCATCCCCCAGGTGCAGCTCTGGCCCATTGGATGTCTTCTGGCCCAAAAAAAATCTCCAAGAAGTTTCGCGGTGTTTGGGCTCCATTTGGTATTGATTTCCTGCGATGTTACAAACATGCAGAAAACAACAACTGTCACTTGGCACTATGTCAATAGGTTAGTACCAAAAAATGATATAAAATGACTATGAAATGATTATAAAACATCCAAGATTGATAATAAAACAGCATGGAACAATCAAAAATTATAGATACGTAGGAGACGTATCAGGCATCCCCAATCATGAGCTTTTTGTCTCCTTAATTCCTCTCATATCATAGTTTCTCAGAATCTTAAAAACTTCATACACACAAAACTCAACAAGAACTCATGAGATAAGTTAGTATAAATCCATGCAAGACCTTATCATTATCTACTGTATAAAATCATTAAAATTATAATTTGACATTGCATACTAAATGCCTCTGCATATTTAACACTCCTATAACAAAAGAAAAAAACTATTATATCCTTCTTTGAAAAAAAATCATGTTCATCCCAAAGAACCTCCACAATACGCAAACGTCTCCACCACCTTCCCATAATCCCGAAACACCATCGTGCCTGCCATCGTCTCCCTCATGCCGTTGCTGCTGCCACCTCTGGTCCTTTTGCATTAATCCTTTGCTTCTCCGATCTCCTCCAAGCAGGGCCTTCCCAGGTGCTTCTCCCGTCCTCCATCATCTATAATCTTCCCCACCACTTTTGTCTCTAAGTGCAATTCTCACCTCAATATGCCTCGGCCATTAAATCTTCCTCACGGTCATGGCATAGATGTGCAAGATCAATCGGGTCAGACAAGCATGTGAAGGAAAAAGATAGTAGTTACTGCCGCCGACATTGTGGTCACGAATTTGTGATGAAGTTTTCCCCAACGCAATGCACGCCATGTGCTTCCACCAGCCGCAGTGTTTGCCTGGGCGCCGGCCTGGCTATCAATCTATAAAGCGCATAAGGAACATGGTCGCTCCTTTCCAATCTGCAAGTACATCACGTATGCATGTATTGGGAATCAGGTCATCGGGCATCGCAGCCGCCTCCCACGGCGTTGTCTTGGTGTACTACGGCCATGCTGCAAGGCCAAAGTTTTTCCATGTAAAACTTCATGGAACAATTATATAGGCAAGCTACAGATTCTTAACTCCTGTTCCTTTTCTCTCTTTATGTTCACCAAGACAAGAATTTAGATTATCTACAGAATACTCGGCCTAATTATTTTTCCATTGCACTTGCAGGTTAGCACTATCAATAGTCCTTGCACGAAGTTGTGCCTCGGGCCGTGATGACACATAGTTTCGACATCGCCCGGTAGTGGATAACTGATCGCAACCATGTACGCACTGACCGTAGGATCACCGAGCACCACGTAACTGGACGTGGAGCAGGCTCTGATTCCCATTAGACTAAGTTAGCAATCGGCAATGGTGATTTTCTATATTTATCATGTAAATTCACACGATTAAGTTCAAATTTTTTATTTGAAGGTCTCAAATGCTTATTCTAGAAGTCGACATGTGAATGTTTTCAGATTTTCAAACAAGAAAGAACCCTAGAAGAATGCATGTTTGTCAGTTCTAAGAAGGGGAGAGGCCTCCAAATTACACTCTGATTTCTTGAATTTGGATGTTACCCATGGTCATGCACGACTGCAGTTATTGAGCAAGTATCTTATCATTCAATCATCTAAGCATCTCAGCATCCCGGTTGCCGATTCGATTCCTCATGCCATCGTGACTAGACCAGTGTGGTTGGGCTAATGGAGGTAAATCAAAATCCTGTAATTAATGTTTGGTACGTCCATGGTATAAGAAAGCTTGTGAAGAGGCATCATAACAGGTCTGCTCAGCTAGCTTTAGATTTGATCTCCGTCATTAAGATAAAGAGATTAAAGATTTATAATTGTTATCTAATTTTAATCCCATTACCATGCTCTAGATAGCTGCTAGCAATATGTGGCATCGCTCCCTGTTTTCAAACATGCAAGTGACACGTATTCTTATATTTCTCTTATCATTGTAAGGACTAAAAATAGTAGAAATTATCACATTATCTTGGCTAACTTCCTGTATGTCTACAGTCTCTTGGTACAACCCTGAGGTGGATCAGATTTTCTTATAACCTACATAAATAATCTGTTGTCACATGTCCTAAATCATCTGTAACTCTCTTTGTACGAGCACGCAAGAGGGATGCATCCCTTGCTCGAATTGCCGTAAAATCATGTTACTATAATGGATTAGTGTGACTAACATGTTTGAAATTTTTCCTTCTGTGTGGGAGCTTATAATATATTACTTTGAAAAAAATAAGCAACTTTATAATTATCATCTTCTTTTATGTCCGTGGTGCTCCATTTATAAATCTAGAAGTTTATAACAAACAATATATCGTTGTGTTATTTGAAGACCGACTGACTTTTTTACTAACAAAGTGTTGATACCGACTTGACGGCAGTAACTGAGTTGACCTGCTACTTCTTTGCTTAATTAATAAATCTTATTCTTTATGAATTTTCATTGAGATCCTTCCTACACAAATTATGCAAGGTTAATAGTACAAATTGGTTCATTTGTATAGGCAAGTCTGAGTGCACAAATTATGCTGGCTTAATAGTACAAATTGGTTCATTTCTATAGGCATGCCGGAGTGTGTACTGCGTAGTTTTGGAGTATGAAATACTGTTCTTTGTTAATTTTCTCTGTTGGGGGTATAGTTTACTCTATGATACTCTGGCGGCCGTTATGCTGGGCCAAAGCCGCAATATATCCCTGGAGATGCTAGCTTGATTTATCTTCGCGCGACTCATGACCACCTGTGCTAAGTTGTTTCGAGTATATTCTGCAACAGGTGGAATCGGAATATTGTATACATTGTTTAGGTAACATTGCTTATGCTTTCAGTAAGCAAGTCTTACCAGATGATACCTTATTTGGTTATCTGTCACTAAGGTACATTTGAGGTCTCAATAAGAAAGAACTATTTGAACATAGACATTCCAGCGAGAACAAAGTTGCAGCTGGAAAGGTATTTCTCTCTTACTTGGCAAGTTTCTATTGTCAAGGTATCACGGAGTCCGGTCATACATAGTCCATATCATTATCCATCTTCCACCACCATGATTACAATTGTGGGAATGACAACCTGGTGTAAATGGTGTTATCTTAACTGATGAAGAACAATACATGAGGCTTTGAAGAAGGCTAATGTCGAAAGCTAGGAGAATCCACACCAACACACCAACAGTGTGATGGTGTTGTGATGGATCGAGTAGCCTGTAATGAAGTAGGTTATTCAAAAGAATGTCGTGGTTTTCTTCAAGTTCCTAGAAAAGGCAAGGAACTCAAACATGCATGTTAATTCATGGTGGTAAAATAAAATTTGCACTACACTCTCTCCTAGCTTATCTGGTACTAGTGGGAGTTATTATTGTGGAATGCAAAGTTTATCCATGTAATAAGTGAAAGCAACAGATATACGAGTTTCTATACTATGAAACATTCCTAACTTATGGTTTAAGTGGCATCCAACTCAGCCACCTTCGTAAGATTTATGATGCGGTATGGAACATAAACTCATGTAAGTATTATTTGAGTGTGTGTTGCTAAGTAATTATTATAAAAATTTAGTCATCATTTATTTTAGGCAATGTTGGGGATATCGCTTATCGGAAACTTATCGGTGACCCATGATATGGGGTAAATCGGCCAGTTTATCGGCATATCGGCCGATTTATCGCCATATCGGCTCATTTATCGGCCGATTTATCTTATCGGTCAGACAGTGATAAGCGATAAATCGGCTGATTTATCGGCATATTGGAAGATATCTTGAACAATCTTTTAGGATTTATTTTGTGTTTAATTGTAACTTGACTTTTCGTTGACGATTAATAAGTGTTTCTCCCACCTCCTTCTGCCCAAGTTGGGGACATATTATGCACCCAAGAAGAAATAATTTCCAACTCTTGGCATACTTCCATAATTTGTAAAGGAATATAATAAGTAGGATAATTAGAAACTATTAGTAATGTAAGATACAATGTAACCGTAGATTTGGTTTCTAAGATGATATTTGAACCATTGTTATTGTCAAGTTAACACTTCCAAAAAAATGCCGCCCGTGCGGATGCACGGGTTGTCGACTAGTTGAGAATAATTAACCATAATAATATCTAGGAGTTTGGTAGCTTCTCCTAAGGTAGTTTTCATGAAAGTGCCTCCTGCGGCCGAATCTAAAAGATTTCTAGAAGCAAAATTCAAGCCAGCATAAAAGTTTTGTATAATCATCCATAAGTTCAAACCATGTGTAGGGCAATTACATATCATTAATTTCATTCTCTCCCAAGCTTGTGGAACATGCTCATGATCTAGTTGCTTAAAATTCATAATATCGTTTCTAAAAGAGATGATCTTAGCAGGAGGAAAATACTTAGAGATAAAAGCATCTTTGCACTTATTCCACGAATCAATACTATTTCTAGGCAAAGAGAAAAACCAAGTTTTAGCACTGTCTCTAAGTGAAAACGGAAATAACTTCAATTTAACAATATCATTATCCGTATCCCTTTTCTTTTGCATATCACACAAATCAAAAAAGTTGTTTAGATGGGTAGCGGCATCTTCACTAGTAAGGCCGGAAAATTGATCTTTCATGACAAGATTGAACAGAGCAGCATTGATCTCACAAGATTCAGCATCGGTAATAGGAGCAATTGGAGTGCTAATAAAATCATTATTGTTGGTATTGGAGAAGTCACACAATTTGGTATTGTTCTGAGCCATAGTGACAAGCAAGCAATCCAACACACAAGCAAATAAGAAGCAAGCGAACGGTAAACACACGGCAAAAAAGGGCAAATAAAACGGCAAGGGTGAAGTGGGGGAGAGGATAACGAGAGGAAAATAATGTAATGCGAAGGATAAGGGTTTGTGATAGGTACTTGGTATATGACTTTTGCGTAAGCCTCTCCGGCAACGGCGCCAGAAATTCTTCTTGCTACTTCTCGAGCTTGCGTTGTATTCCGTCGAAGAGGAAAGGATGATGTAGCACAGTAACGTAAGTATTTCCCTTAGTTTTTGAGAACCAATGTATCAATCCACTAGGAGACCACGCGCGAGTCCCTCGCACCTGCACAAACAAATAAGAACTTCATAGCCAACGCGATAAGGGGTTGCCAATCCCTTTACGGTCACTTACGAAAGTGAGATCTAATAGATAGGATAGTTTGATATTTTTGAATATAAGAACAGAAAGTAAAAACAACAAAGTAAAGTTGATTGTAGATTGATATGTTGAGAATAGACCCGGGGGCCATAGGTTTCACTAGTGGCTTCTCTCATGATAGCAGAATTCTACGGTGGGTGAACAAATTACTGTCGAGCAATTGATAGAAAAGCGAATAATTATGAGAATATCTAGGCATGATCATTATATATAGGTATCACGTCTGTGAAAAGTAGACCGGATTCTTCATCTACTACTATTACTCCACACATTGACCGCTATCCTGCATGCATCTAGAGTATTAAGTTCATAATAACAGAGTAATGCTTTAAGCAAGATGACATGATTTAGAGGGATAAACTCAAGCAATATGATATAAAACCCATCTTTTTATCCTCGATGACAACAATACAATATGTGCCTTGCTGCCCCTGCTTTCACTGGGAAAAGACACCGCAAGATTGAACCCAAAGCCAAGCACTTCTCCCATTGCAAGAACTATAGATCTAGTAGACCAAACCAAACCGATATTTCGAAGAGACTTGCAAGGATATTATAATCATACATAAAAGAATTCAGAAAAGAACCAAATATTTCTCATAGATAATCTTGTTCATAAACCCACAATTCATCGGATCTCGACAAACACACCGCAAAAAGATTACATCGAATAGATCTCCTCGAAGACCAAGGAGAACTTGGTATTGAGATACAAAAGAGAGAAGAAGCCATCTAGGTACTAACTATGGACCCGAAGGTGTGTGGTAAACTATTCACAACTCATGGTGAGGCGATGGTGTTGATGTAGAAGCACTCCGTGTAAGATCCCCCTCCCACGGAGCTCTGGAACAGGCCCCAAGATGGGATCTCACGGGAACAGAAGGTTGCGGCGGTGTAATTGGGGTTTTCTCTGTTGCTTCGATGTTTTCAGGGTACATGGGTATATATAAGAGGAAGGAGTACGTCGGTGGAGCAACGTGGGGCCCACGAGGCAGGGGGGCGCACCTAGGGGGAGGGGGCGCGCCCCCCACCCTCGTGGACGCCACGTGTCCCCTCTACCTTGGTTCTCAAGTCTCTCGTGAAGATATCGTTCCAAAAATAACTTTCCCGAAGGTTTCATTCCGTTTGGACTCCGTTTGATATTCCTTTTCTGCGAAACCCTGAAATAGGCAAAAAATAGCAATCTGGACTGGGCCTTTGGGTTAATAGGTTAGTCCCAAAAATAATATAAAAGTGTATAATACAGCCCAGTAAACATCCAAAACATCATATATATAATAACATGGAACAATAAAAAATTATAGATACGCTGGAGACGTATCATATAACATGTTCATAACCACACCATATGTATCACCGTTATATATATTCACACATGCGTCTGTTTAAAACACTATGATAAATTCTTCAAATATCCGAATTCGCTTTTTATAATGAAGTATGATCTCTATTCGTCTTTTACACCCCATAGAATCCTCTTATCTTTGTAGCTAGCTAGCGCTAACTTTCTCTCGTCAATGCAGACGCCCGCATCCACTACAAAAAAAGACACATCCGTGACATTTTGGGCTGAATGAAAAAAAATCTGTCATACTTATGAAACTTCTATGACAATAATTGTGAAAAAATCCGGTATCATCATAGATGTGGTGGGGTCCTACTTCTATGAAAAAAATCATGACCGAAAATGGGCTTTTCGTCCTGGGCGGGCCGGAGATGCAGCTGACATTCTTTGGGCCGTCCATGACGAAAAAAACCGTGGTAGAAGCGAGGGCGAGTAAAATATCGGGGTGTTCGCGGTTACGGTGGGTGGTCAGGGCCGAACGATGCGCGCTTCTCCCGTACACGCACGGGCATGGGTGCGAGGCATTGGGCTCTAACTAAACCCGAGCGAGGCGTTGGGATCTAACTGAACCCAAGCGGTTGCACTGCACGCTACGCGTTACTGAACCCGAGCGATCGATCGATGGCTGTTAACTGAACCCGATCGAGCGATTCCTTCGCGACTGCTGCTAACTGAAGCCGATCGATGCTGCCTCTGGATAAATAGTGAGCGTTGCTAGGGGTTTGGATGAACAGTTCCCGGTGGGGGTGGATGAACAGGACCTCGTGGTGTTGCCTCTGGATGAACAGGACCCCGATCGATCGAGCCGGTTGGGGCTGGATGAACAGGACCCCGTGGAGGGCTGGATGAACAGGACCACCCCGTGGAGGGCAGGATGAACAGTAGATGGTGGAGGGCTGGATGAACAGTAGCCCGTTGAGGGGTGGTTAAACAGGAGCCCGTGGAGAGGGCTGGTTGAACAGTAGTCGGTGGAGTAGCGCGCGGTGGAGGCTGGCTGAACAGGATCCCGTGGATGAACAGTCGCAGGTGGAGGCTGGAGTGGTCGACGGTGGATGAACAGTAGCCCGTGGAGGCTGGAGGGGGTCGATGGTGGAGATGAACAGTATCCCGTGGAGTCCTGTTTTGCGGTACGCCACATCCCTCCCGATGAACAAGACCCCCATTTCGACTGTAGCGCTCCAACGCAAGTCTGTTTCCTCCGTTTTGCGGTACGCCACACCCCTCCCGATCAACAGGACCTCCGTTTCGACCGTAGGAGGTCTGTTTACTTCGTTTTGCGGTACGCCAGACCCCTCCCGATGAACAAGATCCCGTTTCGAACGTGGCCGGTCGTACACAAGGCTATTTCCTCCGTTCTGCGGTATGCCAGGCCTCGTTTCCATCGATTGTTTCGTCTAAGCCCTCCCGATGAACACGACGACGCATTTCGTTCCGACCCAGCCGGTTGGCTCCCCATGAACACGATGACAACACTGTTTCTCTGTTCCGACCCATCCATGTACACGAGCCCTGGCCGTACGTATGCCTGAGTAGGCGTTCAAGACCCTGCCCGTATGTACGTACGTGGCCGTATTTTTTTTCTTGCACACTGACTGATGTACGTATGTGTACATGCTACGTGCGCGCCTCTACTACGACATGCGCGCGCCTCTACATCGACCAGTATGTATGTACACGTTCGCGACCAGAATGACAATGCTACGTACACTTCGACCAGGTGGGTCCCGACTGTCAGGCACTTCCATGCGTGCGAAGATGTAGCTAGTGGGTCCCAGCAGTCAGGGGGGCAAATCTTTTTTTTTTGCCCGGACGCACTTCCTTGCGTGCAAAAATGTAGCCGATGGGTCCCATCAGTTAGGGGGAAACGCTTTTTTCGCGAAATACGGTGGCCCGTCCGGTAGGTCCCCGCTGTTAGGTGGATGAATAATTATTTTGCGCATAATAAGGAGACACTTCCTTGTTGCGGCCATGGACCCAGCTGTCAGCTTCTCCACGTACATTCCACGTCCGAT
Organism: Secale cereale; assembly: GCA_902687465.1. Taxonomy (NCBI): domain Eukaryota; kingdom Viridiplantae; phylum Streptophyta; class Magnoliopsida; order Poales; family Poaceae; genus Secale; species Secale cereale. Next base: position 863,206,130 of record LR738715.1, on the reverse strand, counting down.
GGAAGCCGTTCCTTGACCATGTTGACCACGCCGTGCCGAGAGCACCAGGGCGGTGGACGACGGCGAGGCCTAGGAAGGGGACGACGCGGAGCCGGGGAAGACGCGGCAGTGGATGCCCACGCGTAAAGGAGTATGAGGGTTCACTAGTTCGCTGCGGTATGAGGCTGCCGTCGCCGCAGAATAACAGGGGGTATGGGTGAGTAGAGGGATGGCCTGGCCAGCGGTGGGAATAGTAGGGGGGTGGTGAGGCCTACACGACAGCACAGCCGGCCACGGGAGGCAGGAGCATGCGGCACGACCGGCGCTACTTTGGGCGGCTGGAGCAACAAGACCAGAGGTTGAAGATGAACTACAGCCGTTGGATGGACATCGTATGGTCACTGGAGCTAGAATCGTTCATATTGAGTAAGTTGACAAAGCACTCCGTCCCCGTCAACTTAGTAGGCCCACAAGTCAGCCTCCCGCCAAGGTGGGTCCCAACCAGCAGGGGGAGTATTCATTTTTTTGTGCGTAATAAGGAGGCACTTCCGGTGCGTCCGAGCTTACAGCGGGGGAACATTTTTTCGCGTAATACGGTGGCTCGTCCGGTGGGTCCCAGCAATCTGGGGAGAAACATTTTTTCGCGAAATACGGTGGCCCGTCTGATGGGTCCCTCCTGTCAGGTGGAGGAATCATTATTTTTCGCGTAATAAGGAGGCACTTCCTTGCTGCGGTCATGGACCCAACTATCAGCCTCTCCACGTACAGTCCACGTCCGATAGAAGCCGTTCCTTGACCACATTGACCACGCCGCGCCGAGAGCACCAGGGCGGTGGACGACGGCGAGGCCTAGGAAGGGGACGACGCGGAGCCGGGGAAGACACGGCAGTGGAAGCCCGCGCGGAGAGGAGTACGAGGGTTCACTGGTTCGGCTGCGGTGTGAGGCTGCTGTCGCCGCGGAATAACAGGGGGTGTGGGTGAGTAGAGGGATGGCCTGACCAGCGGTGGGAGTAGTAGGGGGCGGTGAGGCTTGCGCGGCAGCACAGCCGACCACGGGAGGCAGGAGCAGGCGGCATGACCGGCGCTGCTTTGGGCAGCCGGAGCAAGAAGACCAGAGGTTGAAGAAGCACGATGGCCGTTGGATGGACATCGTACGGTCACTGCAACTAGAATCGTTTATATTGACTAAGTTGACAAAGCCCTTGGTATGCGTCAACTTAGTAGGCCCACAGGTCAGCTTCCGAAACGATGCGCCCCAGATGTCAGGGGGGGTTCATTTTTTGGGCGGGTGAAGCTAGAATATCCGAGATTGAAGAAGAAGCACGGCATCCGTTGGATGGACATCCAACGGCCACTGCTGCTAGAACCGTGTGTTGACTATAAGTTGACAAAGCCTTGCATACGCGTCAACTCTTTTTTTAGGGGATGTGTAAACTTAGTAAGACCACAAGTGTGTGGTAGAGAACTTATTGCCCATTTGAGATTTGTAAAAATGTGCAGCCAATTTTTGTATTCTAATGGAATTTACTACAGCCCATTTATAGTTTGTTAAAAGTACAACCCATTTCAACCAACCGTTCAAAACTAAATTCAATAAAATTTCCCACATTTTGATGGGATCCGAAATATTTTTATCCCGAAATTTCTAGTCAGATTAAATACAATTTCAATATAAATTTATATTACGTAAAAATCCAACGAAACATTGCGCTCGCAACAATTAATGAAATTAAATTTTTCAATATCCAAAAATAATATTTTGTAAAGTAATTACGTGTTTGGTGCATTTTTATAGTTACTGCCGAGTTTTTATAATTACATCCCATTTATTATTTCATAAATCCCATTTTCTTGTTAAGCCTAATGCATCCCTCCTAGGAAAGTTTTGCAGCACAGCGGGGCGGAGAATAACAACTTGACCTTGCCTCGGTATTCCTAAAAAAAGTATAGTTGGGCTAGCCATTTTTAGCATGAAATAAATTAATATCTGGGCTGGATATCTGGCATGTGCTAGATGGGCCACAGCCCGCCCAGTTAATAGCTGCAGCGTTGTTTTCGTTGTTGTTCAGAGGAGAAAGGTTAATATCTGGGCTAAACATCGCTCAAGAAAAACTCTGCAGTGCGCACACCTGAAAAGCACAAATACTGCTCGAGCTGCTTGGTCCTAGCTGTCGGCCGTTTCTTGTGCAATTCTCTCATTTATTGACTACATATGTTGACAATGGTGTGGGACCGTGATGTCAGGAAACCAGGAGGAAGCAAAAAAATAGTTTTATATACTAATAAGGAGGCACTTGCGTACGTGTGGCTATAGCCCTGGTGGGTCCCCACTGTCATCCTCTCCAAGTAAAGTCATCTCCTCATCCTCATGTTCGTTGACCATGTTGACAACGCAAGACGGCAGCGCCAGGGCGAGCGCAACAACTCGAAGGACGACGGAGAGGGCCTCACGGGCTCTACGGATGGTCTGATACAGCGCCCACTGCTCATTCGGGAAGCCAGGATCATAGGGCCACATGTCCGCGACGGCATTCTTGTTCGCTTGTTCACCGGTGCTCGTTGAGGAGATGGAGGTTGTAGCATAGGTCCTCTTGCGTTGGTAGCTCTTCCACCATTAGGGCGTCGAAGTGCGGCCGCACCTACTCTATGGTGAACACGGCATGAACCGGCTTGGACAGTGCCCCCGACTCCTGGTCGGGAGCTACGTCCATCGTCTGATTGTCGTCGCTCAGCTTGGCGTGGTAGTTGGCGAGCCAGCATGTCCGGCTGCTAGACTGACCCGCTGCCAAGCACGAGTCTGACTGCCCTAGCCCGCCCGCACTTTTCGCCCGAAACGGTCAGCGCCGCCCGCCCCGCTTCCCGGTGCATGCCATTCCTCCGCCTTCAAACGACACAAGTGCCATCCGTCCATCCTTCTGCCGCCCACATTAATGATACGCGGTTGCCAAGGTGGCTACTCCGGCGCCACACGTCCGTCCCTCCGCGGCCCAGCATTGCTATATAAACTGCTGCGCCGGCCATAGCCGCAGTCATCCGCACGTTCCTATTCTCCTGTCCACACCGCTATTGCCCACCATGGCTTCCTCGCGCTCCAGCGCTCTTCGGGACGGGCGGACGACGGACCACAAGGAGATGGCAGCCATTGCTGCCGACTGGCTGGCCGGTAGGCAGGCAGCCGGAGGATGACGATGTCCCAATGGAGAACATGGTAGTCGACGATCCGGCGCCAACCCCCTCCTCCGCGCCATCCTCGCCGATGCATTGCACCATGACCATCGGCGAGGCCCGTGCCCAATGTATGGACACAGTGAGCCAGAAGCGTGAGGAGTAGTTCCGGGAGGCGCAGGCCGACGCCGCCTACAACAACCATCTCCTCCAGGAGCACCTGCAGGTGGAGGAGAAGATCGTCGCGGAGCGGGCGGAGCAGGAGGCGCTGCTCGACTCCTACCGCTCCGCCCGCGAGGGCCGCCTCGAGCGCTAGCCGTACCGCATGCGGGTGGCGGAGGCTGCGGCCTCCTACAAAGAGGGCGATGACACGGGCGAGGCGCTGTTTGGCGAGACCGAGGATGAGGCAGAGGACAATGCCGGCTCCGACGAGTCCCCGCTCCGCTGGCGTCGACGAGGCCCTGCTGCGCCGAGGCCCCGCGACGCCAACAACAAGGCAGAGGACACCGCCGGCTCCGCCGAGGCCCCACCCTGCCGGCAACGAGGGGGAGGATTTCCCCCGCTCCGCCGAGGCGCCGCCCGCCGGCAACGAGACAGAGGACATCGCCGGCTCCGCCGAGGCCCTGATACGTCTCCAATGTATTTATAATTTTTTATTGTTCTATGCTATTATTTATGATGTTTTGGATGTTTAATGGGCTTTGTTATACACTTTTACATTATTTTTGGGACTAACCTACTAACCCAAAGGCCCAGTCCAGATTGTTGTTTTTGCCTGTTTCTGGGTTTTACAGAAAAGGGATATCAAATGGAGTCCAAATGGAATGAAACCTTCGGGAGAGATATTTTTGGAGAAAATCACGCACGAGAGACTTGAGAACCACGGAGTAGGGGCCACGTGGTTCCCACGAGGGTGGGGGTGTGCCTGCCCCCCGTGGCGGTGTAGAGGGGTGGTAGGAGGAGACGGCTCAGGCAGGGTAGGCTGCTAGGCTTGTAGGGCACTACCGAAGATTACAAGGGTAGGCGATTGGACCAGTGGAATGAGGGAGGGAGGTTGGCAGGTTGAAGAGGAACAATTCATCACGAAGTTGAAAATGGAGAACGCCGGTCGGTTGGATTTTAATTCCAACCATGCTTTTTTTATGTAGACACTTTATATATTTTCCGCCGTCATTTAAATTCCACCATGGTTTAGGAATATGAGTATTAGTAAGTTCTCAGTGCTTTATATGGAATTTTGCTATAAAAAACTGGAAGTTGGATTTTTGGCCATGGCAAATCAAATGTTTTTAATCGTAATTCATGTTGGCGTGAGGATGGCAAAATTAGTTTGCAAGCACTTATATTTTCTGTCAAAAAATGAACGGTGCTACTAAACCTGACTCGACTGAGACTTCATGAAGTCTCAGGCGAGTCCCCTAACCGTTGGATCTTTTAGGTGCTTTAAGATTTGTGTGTGTTGTTTGTTGCACAAGAAACCGGCCCATGTACGAGGCAGCTGGCCTGTTATTATTTTTTTACCTTATATTTGTGTTAGAGGGCCTGGGCAGGTATATGTGGTAAGCTTCATAGAATTGTTCTTTTTTTGTTTGTTTGTTTCTTCGGTCTACAAGTTTCCTGGCAGCCCATGTTTTTTTGGCGCGAGATACACAGTGATTATGTTTATATCATATGCGACATATTTTCCATTTTTGTATATTTTCCTTCATAAACTTTTATTTTATTTTATTTTGTTCATATCATTTGACATGGTATTTCTAAAAATAGGGGATTTTCATATTTATTTATTTATTTGTCAGTGTTCCTTGTCACGTTCATTATTTTTATCATCAAATGTATTTTCATTTTTCTTGTTTTTATTTCCTATTTTTATTGAAATTTTTAAACTTTTTTCTACGTTTTGTTAGAATATATATCTTATTAAATAATAGTATATATATATATATATATATATATATATATATATATATATATATATATATATATATATATATATATATATATATTTGGGGGTGCTTAATTGCCCTTACTGCAATTGCATGTCTTCAATGCAACTGCCACTCAGCGGTGTTTTGTCGGGGGTGAGGGGCATAGTTGCATGTCTATCACTAGACATGGAACTACAAGTGTCGCCCTCGACTGCAATTGCATGTCTACTCAAACGCTTACAACTGACACTTGTTTTTTTGTGGGCGACAAGAGAGGGGGCAGTGGCATGTCTCAGACTAGGCATGCAACTGCAAGTGTCGCCCTTGACTGGAACTGCATGTCTACCTACCCCACTACAACTGACATTTTTGTTACGGTGGAAAAGGGGCGCAGTTGCATGTCTGACATTATGCACATAACTTTAGGCATTTCCCCTACTATAATTGCATGTCTACCCACCCGACTGCAACTGACCTTTGATTTGTCGATGGGTGGCGGGAGAGGGGGCAGCTGCATGTATGACACCAGGGATGCAACTTCAAGTGTCGTCCTCGACTGCAAGTGCATGCCTACCCACCCGACTACAACCAACCTTTATTTTATCGGTGGGAGACGGGAGAGATGGGCAGTTGCATGTCTGACACTAGGTATACAACTATAAGTGTCGCAATCGACTACAACCACTGTTCAAGATATCTTCCGATATTCTGATAAATCGGTCGATTTATCGCTTACCGGTGTCTGGCCGATAAGATAAACTGGCCGATAAATCAATCGATATGATGATAAATCAGCTGATAAGCGGATTAACTGGCTGATTTACCCCTTATCATGGGTCGACCGATAAGTTCTCGATAAGCGATATCCCCAACATTGACTACAACTGATCTTTGTTTTGTCGGAGGACGGCGGGAGAAGGTGGGGTCGGAGTAGTTGCATGTGTGACAATAGGCATGCAAGTATCCCACTCGACTGCAACTGCATGTCTACCCAAATGATTGGAATTGATATTCGTTTTGTCGGTGGGTGGCGGGAGAGGAGGGAAGTTGCATGTCTGACACTAGGCATGTAACTGCAAGTGACGCCGTTGATTGGAACTGCATGTCTGGCCAAACAACTGCAAATGACCTTTTTGTTATGTCGAAGGACAATGTGAGAGGGGGTAGTTGCATGTGTGACACTAGGTACGCAACTGCAAGTGTCACCTCCAATTGCAATTGCATATCTACCCATCTGATTGCAACTAGCCTTTGTTTCGTCGAAGGTGACGAGAGAGGCGGCAGTTGCATGTCTAACACTACGCATATAACTACAAGTCTCAACCCTCGATTGCAACTGCATGTCTACCCAAATGACTGTAACTGACATTTTGTTTTATCTGTAGGCAGCGGGAGAGGTGTATAGTTGGAAGGCTGGTACTAGGCATGCAACTACATGTATCGCCCCGACTACAATTGCATGTGCACCCATCTCGACTGCTACTGAGTTTTGTTTTATCGGAGGGCGGTGAGAGAGGGGGAGGGCAGTTGCATGTGTAACACTAGGCACACAACTACAAGCGTGGCCCCTGACTGTAATTGCATGTGCACCCAGCCGACTGCAACTGACATTTGTTTTGTTGGAGAATGATGGTGGGAGAAGGGGAATTGCATGTTTGACACTAGACATGCAACTACAGGCATCGTCCTTGACTGCAACTGCATTTCAACCCTTCCGACTGCATCTGACCTTTTTGTTATGTTGGAGGGTGGCGGGAGAGGGAGGGGTAGTGGGATGTTTGACACTAGATACAAAATTACAGTGTCACCACCGACTGCAATTGCATGTCTACCTACCCAACTCCAAATGACCTTTATTTTCTATTTTTTGACGTGCAACTGCAAGTCCCGCAACAAGCACATAGGTGGTGTGGGTCTAATTTTCTTAACATTTTTTCTTACTAAAGGACTAAAAAACATTTCATCATTTTTGAATTAGAGTTTCTATTGTCTATCCCTTTCTCATTTTTTATTGTCCTTTGTTCTACCACTTTTTCTGGTCTACAGGGAAAAAATACCATCATTTAACCCTTTCCCATTTTATTTTTCTAGCAAATTCCATTCCACCACTTCTAGTTATTTTGGGTTTTCTTAGCCTGTGTGTCTACTGGTATGTAATATTGTAACATGACTTTTTTTATTGGTCACGTGGGAGGGCATTTTCCTTTTACAACCTAGGATTTTTCTTTTCTTGTCATTCCATTTTTCTGGTCTCTTTAAATATTTCTGTAAAAAAAAACACAAGCCAACCCAGATCAGTCAAGCTCGCAGAAAAGAACAAACAGAAGACAACTGAGCCCACAAAGAAGCCCAACAAGCGAACAACACAGAACCAGCGATCGAACAGGATGACGTGATTTGACTGAGACATAGTGTTCGTCTAAAAAAAAGACCGAGACATAGCGAAGTCTCAGTCGACTGAGTCCTAAACAGTCCCCAAAATGAAATGAGGTGGATTTAGCGTGCTCACCAACTAAACTTGTCATCTTCGACAAATACAACTTGCCATAAAAACGTTTATTTCATCATGCTTAAAAATCTAGCGTTCGCTGGATATCTGGGGCCTCCAGAAGAAGTATCGGTATAGTCACCACAAAAATATGTGGCTGAAAAGAAATAGTACTACCAATTCGGTATGCGTCATGTCCCACGATTTTCATGCGGGCTGAGCCAGGTATGCTGCTGGGTGCTGGGTGCTGGGTAGCTCGCCTATAAATTGGCACGTATTCTGGCTACTCTCAAACAACAAACAGCAGTAAGTTTACTGGCTATGCAGCTTAAAATTACTGCGCACCAAGCAAAAGCTAGCTAGATTGCAGCGCGCCGCACCATGGCGTGTCAATTACAGCAAACAATGGCCACCACGAGCACAAGCTTCCGGACGTCCTCGCCAGCAACGGTGCGCTGCGCAGCGGGGCCTCGGCCTCGGCGGTCTGCCAACTACGCTCCCAGCTCCTGGGATTACGACTCCCTCCTCCAGCTCTCGCCCAACAATGGCGTACATGCAGATCAAGTACGTTTATCAGCTGGACATATTGTATTTTCAACCGGCAAGTACTAGTACATAAAGTAGATGAATTACTCATCGAAATTATTCCGTGCATGCATGAATGATGTCACAGGTCGATAAGTTGAAGGCCGGCGTGAGGGAGCGGCTGGTGGCGGCGAGCCGAGGCGACCACCAAGCTGCAAAGCTCACGCTTGTCGACACGGTGCAACGGCTCGGCATCGCCTACCATTTCGAGGAGGAGATCGAAAGTATCCTTAAGTCCGTCCACCGCGAGCCTCACCGGTGCAGCTGGGACGACAATGCCAGTGATGTTGCTTCTGCGGCCTTGAGGTTCAGGTTGCTCAGGGACGGTGGTTTCCCAGTCTTTTTCCCTCCAGGTACCTAGTCAAATGTGAAATATGAAAAACAAACACTTAGAGGGTGTAAGAAAAACCTAAAACTACAGCCAAAAATTTGGAAATTAAACATATCTGCACCAAATGCATGGTCCAGATTCAATCACAGTTGAAACTTTGACTTGTGTGTATGGCAGGGTTTTGCATACTTAAGTACTTAACTGACGTTGTTTCATGGTAACAATATATGTAGAATCTCTGAAAACTCTCAAGCGTGGATCCGACGATGTACATGGACTCCTCTCACTGTATGAGGCTTCATACCTTGCGTTCAGAGGCGAGGAAACACTGGATGAGGCAAGATCATTTTCCAAGAAAGCTCTCATAAAGCTCTTGCCATACTTGGATCACCACTTACGGCGCAGCGTAGTTCGCTCTTTGGACCTTCCAATTCACCGGAGGTCGCCTAGACTAGAAGCAAGATGGTTCATAGATCACTATGCTAGAGAACAGAGCAATTCCGACCCGTTGCTCGTTAGATTTGCAACGACGGACTTCAACAATGTGCAAAGTGTGCATCAGGAAGAACTCGTGGGACTGGCAAGGTAATTGAGCACGAAGAAAAGTACATTTATATAAGCCAGCTAATTTATTCACATAGTTGATGGGTTTTTAAGATATGAACATTGACCTAATTAATT